>CM021731.1:5682162-5722873 GCA_011075105.1 Heteronetta atricapilla | reverse complement strand
TTTTCTTTTCTTTTCTTTTCTTTTCTTTTCTTTTCTTTTCTTTTCTTTTCTTTTCTTTTCTTTTCTTTTCTTTTCTTTTCTTTTCTTTTCTTTTCTTTTCTTTTCTTTTCCTTTTCTTTTCTTTTTTCCAAATGGAACCTTTCTAATGCTCCCTGACCTGTAAATGTGACTTTAAATGAAATGCAGAAAATAAATTAATAGTAGAAGTAAAAACAAATTTAAAGGAAGCTTGAGGAAACAGTCTCTTCAGCAGTGATGTTATTTTTTTGATTCTTCAAAAGACACAAGCAACGATCTGGCAATCAGCACTGTTAGAGTAAGCCAATGCTGCTCAGAGCTCATTTTGGGCCGTGCAGGAACAGAATTCAGTGTGCTGGATCTCATATGTGGACATTGTGCATATCCTCTAAAGGCAAAGTATTCTCCTAGGATTAGCACTTACAGAAATGGAGTATTTCCCTGAAGATCACACCTAGAGCTTCCTTTATAAGGCTTCTAAATCGAGATGGTTTTTTACCATGCTGTTAAACTTGGTTGTGTGTGTTGTTGTTGTTTTCCCTTCTCTTCCTTTCTCTCTATGGATTAACATTTAGCAAAATGAAAATTTCCTGAAGGTAATTACCTGGCTGCAATTCAAGGCATTCATAAAAATTACAGTTCCCTTTGGCAAGGGATTGGTGCTGAGGGGAAGGACCTACCGTCACCGGAGGGTGGATTCGAGATGCTCAGCCTCCCAAGGACACAGACCTGGCAGGGCCTCGCTGCAGCCCTTCCTCGTTCTTTATTTTTTTTTTTCCTCTTGCTCCTCTTTCAGTGCTCACCTCTTGTTTCCTATGAGTGTATTTGCATTTGACCCATTTTGTTTGCCCTCCCAGGGCCGCAGGGGTCTGGCGTAGGCCCTGTGTTTCGTTGTAGTTACATGCTGCCTCTTGGATTGATTCCCCCCCCTCCCCCCCAGAGCTACGGCGTATCGTCTGCTGTGCAGATGATACCATGCTCGGTGCAGCTCGGCTGTTTATAAGTGCTGCGGTGCAGCTGGGGCTCAGCACCTCGGCAGGCCCGTGGTGGCAGAGGTCAAGCAATTTTGCTGAACTCTATCCTAGCGAAGAGGAGAAACCAAGCTGGAGGCTCTGCTTCCACCAGTCATCATGGTAGGACTTTGTTCCACCCTTGAAATTTTGTCTTCCCTGCAACTTTTGTCTCTTCTCGGGCATGGACCATTGCACCACTGCATCTTTCTGGCTGAGCTTTGCTGTTTTTAGACTAAGCCAGTTAGAGTATTTTTACCGCTATGCTCAGGGCAGTATGGAGTCACACGAGCCAAGATTCCCAAACGTTCCTACAGCACAATCAGCCGTGACAAAGGTCTCATTGAAAATTGGGCTGACAAAAGAGGGAATCACACCTTATTTTCCTTCTCTTCAGATGGCTGCATCTGTGGGCTTAGAATGGCTCAGGTTGGAAGGGACCTTACAGATCATCTAGTTAAACTGAGTTAGACTTCCCTACCACTGATTTTTGCTTCACTATATTGCTTTTCCCCAAATCCTTTTTTGTAACCCTTTAAGCCGTTCAAGGAAACCACATCAGTTTTTATTAAAGTTTACTTTCACATGATTTGCTTGCCCCATTTCCTTTCTCCATACCATTATAAAACCTACCTTCAGTAGACTAACTGCTTAGAGCTGTTTCATCTTTTCAAAAACCTCCCAAATCTCTTCTGAAGCTTATTAACTTTCTCTTTTCTGCTCCCCCTCCCCTTCCTCAGAGGAAGGTGCTCCTAGGCTTACAGATGATAAAATAAAGTTGCACCTGTGGCTGGAGGGCTGAGTCCCTAGTCAGCATATCTGCATAGGTGAATGGAATATTTCAAGGATTTCTTCCTTTTCAACCGATACATGATGTCACTATTCCTTCTTTAGGCATTGAACCCATGTCCCTGTCACACAGAAAGAGACTACACTAAGATTTCTGTCAGGGAAAGAAAAAAAAATGCAGCTGCCATCTTCACACTGCTCACTTATCTATTAAATAAGAATTCAAATGGCCAATATATAATAAGAGACCTTCTTTTGGGACAATTTATGCAATTATGAATATGTAAGTTATGTTCTCCTTTTCTGGGCTGACCTCTGCTTACTGCAGTGTTGACAAGGACACTCACGCTTTAACACTAAGTCATGATTTTGTTACAGCCAAAAAACCCACTACTAACAAAATCAAAACCGAAAGAACACAACCAGGCTGAATGCAAAGAATCCTCGGGTTTTACTTAGACAGAAAAACAGAAAGTTTTCAGTCCATGTGGCAACAAAAAACAACAACAAAAAACTTGAAATAAATATGCTAAAGGTTTATGAATCTCAAGACAAATAAATATGTATCTGGTTGGGGTTTTAGGTTCTGTTATTTCACAAAAATCCTATTTTTTCCAATAAATTTAAAGACTCTTAC
This sequence comes from Heteronetta atricapilla, assembly GCA_011075105.1. Classification (NCBI taxonomy): domain Eukaryota; kingdom Metazoa; phylum Chordata; class Aves; order Anseriformes; family Anatidae; genus Heteronetta; species Heteronetta atricapilla. The sequence continues at coordinate 5,720,419 of CM021731.1, read as the reverse complement.
AGGCACAATATTATTTTTAATGACCTGAACTTAGCAACACCTTTCAATTTTGCAACTTACTTTGCTCTATCACCTTTGAATGTTTTAATTTGCTGGAAAATGTGAAAATTTTCCTTGCTTAACTTACTGTAAACTTAATCCAACACAAATATTAGTGATGATAGCTGTTTTACGCTAAAATTTAAGAGAAGGAAAGTGTTCTAGTGGGAGTTAATAAAAATTGCATATTTTGCCCAGATTACTTTGCCTAGCTTTTAAATAATCAGCTCCAAGGAAATGTAGAATTGCCCCCTAGATGCCCCCAAAGGAAAGCCTGAGATGCTGCAGGCAGGGTCCCAGAGCACTTGCATGCTGATCAAGAAATACAGGAGACAACAGGATAGATTACATACAGCCATGACTGTCACTGCTGGCTTTCTCCATTATTGAGATAACCAAGTATTACATAAAGAAAAATAGAAAATTAAGAGTCTAAAGGGAAGGAAGATAAAAAACAAACTATCCTCATTTATCCCATCCAAATCCAGCTTGCCCATATTTAGTCCTCGCTCCTTTTACCCTGAGTTTTGCATCTTGGCTATTTCAAACTGGGGAAAAGGAAGCTGGAAAAGAGATAAGAAAGGCATGAGAACGAAAGGTCTTACAACAACCTACTTTGGCTTTGTACGAGGATCACGTTACATGGGAGAAATCAAGTGTAATGGCATGTGCTAGGGGCAGGTAAAGGCAGAGCAGTGCGGAGCACAGCTGTGATTTAATGCTTTCCTCTGCACGCTGGCAGTGGGGTTTCATTATCAGCCTCAATTTGCTGATGATCAGAAACCTAAGCCAAAAAACAAAAATTTCCATCAATGAATATTTATCGGGCAAAAGGTTAACAAATCTGGAAAAGTGGGACTGAGCTCACTGCAGAACACAGCTGGGAAAAGAAATCTGGAAAAGCTGAGAAGGCTGAATTTGGATTCAGACCCAGTTCTGGAAACATGCAAAAATCTCTTGGACTTAAAATTCAGAGTGGAAACTGGAGGTAGCATGAGGACTGCAAGAAAATACTTTTTTTTTTGGTGAAAAATGAGATTATTGAATATCATATCAAGGACAGCGGTGGAACAACACAGCAGAACCAAATTTTTAAGATGGTCTGAGCCTGAGAGGAGGTCAAGCACTGGTCACTTTTTGTCCCACAGCTTTGGTGAAGTAACCTGAGATGCTGAGCCTGCTGGAGCACTCGCTGAGAGCTTGCTGGACCTGCACTTCTCTGGTTGGACATGACCACTTCAGATTTCAAAAGCTACAATACTTTCAAAAGTATGAAAATTGAAAAAATATTGTAGACTTTTAACACGATATTCAGCATAATACATTTTGTGAAGAGCAGAGCTATTAACTGAATTTGTACATAATTATACTGCTAATTCTTCCCCATGACTGACAAATCACATACAGAACACAAAGATCAGCTCTAATAAAAGGAAAAAATTAACAAAAGGAAAAACTGATTACAATGTTTTATCTGAGATTGGAAATCTATTGGAAATTAGTAGAGTGGTTTAAAAAGAATCCTACTTCAAGATTTTAAAGGTAGAACTTGAATACAGAGCCCTGAAGTCTGTACAATCTTTCAGTTTTCAGCCTAAGACATTTGAATATTAACTAAAAAGGCAAAATTCCTTTATTTGTTAAGGTGTTTATGCATGTGAACTGAATACACAGCTGACAGGACATACCACAGCCATTTTTTTCCCTCATCTCTCCTACCTGTTACTTTTAAGGCTTATGATCATAAGTAAATGGAAATAAATAACAAATGGAAATAAATAATAAATTATAAAATAAGTAAATGGAAACATATATTTGTTAAAAGAGTTTTAAATGGTGAGACTTAAAGAGGAAGATTTACACTCATAATGGACTTTGAATCTAAAAACGCAAAAACACGAAAGCAACTGAAAATTTAATTTGATTATTTTTAGTACTGCATTGATGAGCCTGATAGCTTTTCATTGTCCTGCAATTCCTGTTACACAATGATTGGTCCTCCATGCTGCCTGAATACTGAGAGGTGAACACAAAATCCAATTCTAGTTGTTAAACTTCTGAATTTTCAAATACTTGGGCATATTGCCTAAATGCCATTATATTAAAGCAAGATTTAGGTTCACATGGGAATGAACATGAGAGAATTGTAAATGGAAATTGCTGGAAATCAGGAAAAAGTTGCATTGTAAACAACAACAACAAAAAAGAGGTTTTCTGGGAGGGATGGGGAAAGACAAGCTGCTTACAAGTTTTCAGGTTCCCAAGATTTTGATGCAAAATTTTGCCATTTTGCAGAGTATCTGCAAAAATAAGACCTCCCCCCTATACTAATCTAATCCAATCTTCTCTTGCAGTTTTTGCCAAGCTCTGCAGACTTTACAGCTTAAAATCAGAACATGCATGCAGTTGCAAACACCTGTGCAGTTGGTCTGCGCAATTGCAACCTGATGCAGTTGGTCTCCATGCTGCAACAGAGTTTCCTATCCAAAGGCATGCAGCAGCACAAGACTCTCCTGACTCACCGACGTGACAGCACTCACCTTTTTGCTCCTGAAACCTTAGGTTTATGGGGAAGAGCAGTTCTCAATGTATAGTACCTAGTAGACCTGATCTGTAAGCTGATAAGACATGTTTGGAGCAAGGTTTTACCCAGGAAAATACTCGGTATGGGTTGAAACCTAAAACTTTCTGGACGCATGCACCAGGTCTTGCCTTCATCTGTCAGCAAGCTGGGAAGGTCTTGTGAGAGGGGATGGAGCAAGTGTTTTCTAGTTCTTGGTATTTTCCTGTTCTTTCAATAGGATTTTGAAAAAGAGAGTGCCTTTGGCTAGCTGCAAGAAAGTCTCTGGCTTGCTCTTTAGGAAAGAGAAGGTTTGCCATTCACTGAGGTCAAGGCACGAGCAAGGCTGCCTCTCCGTGTACCTTCCTTACTGTAAGAATATAAAAGTGTGGGAAACCACATCCTGGAAAGAAATGCTGGAAAGGACTGAAGAGGAGAGAACTACCACCTCTCATTGCATGGCACAGCCAATTTGAAAGAGACTCAAAAAGCAGGAAAGAAAAGAAAACCAAAGCTCAGAAACAGAGGGAAATGGGAAGCACTGTGAACGTCTTTATTTTAAAAGTTAAAGGTGGGGGGGTTAATATTTAAATATTTAATATTTAAAGCATCACTCACCTTACCAATTTGTGTCCCCTCCAGTTAATGGAGAGCCAGGCAAGTTGATCTGCCTGCAGAGGGACAGCCAGCAAGTCCCCCGGACTGTCCCCCGCCTCCAGGGCCTGACCCTGCCGCCTCTGTACTATTTTTTTTTTTTCTGTAGCCTGCACCCTAATCAAGAAGCGAGGTGAAACAGCAATGGAAAAACCGTGGGGGGTTGCTCAGAAGGTGGCATTCAGCCTGACACATCAATCTTGAAGGGGAAAACACCCACAATAAAATCCGGTGAGTTCCATGTGCTTCAGCGCATCCTTCTCCCCTTCACGCTGCCGTCTTTGGCTGCTCCTCATTCGAGCTATAGCCCTGAGTTAAAAGGTGCCTTTGAATAGGAAGCCTAGCTCACATCAGCAGTTAATTTTGCCTCATCTTAACAAAAAGCAACTAAAAAAACCCACCTAAAATGTATGGACATGAAGGTTTTTCTGACTTGCATACCTTCCACAAATACTAATCTCACACTGACTCCAATCCATCTGCTCCGAGCAGGGAGCTTTGTGCAAACCCAGCCTAATGTGCAGCAACACATGGAGAAATGGAGCAGAGCTTTTCTCCAAGTCTGGTCCTTTCGAAGAGGCTTTCCTCCCAAAACTAAACCAACATGCACACCCTCAGATGGACACAACCTCTTGACTCAACTTGAATGCTACTGCAGAAAGTCTGGCTGCCTGCAGAAAGGACCTACCATACACGTGGTGGCTGATAAATAACCATGTGTCGCACAGGTCCAACAGCACAGCCAGGGACCCTGAGCAGGAGATGCAGCAGGAAAGGCAGGGAAAAAAAAAAAAAAGTAGCAAGTTTTATACTGAGGGTAAAATTTAGGATGTCTATTTCAGTGAAGAAACAGATGAAGTAAAGAAACAGTGAAGAAACACATTATATTTATACATTAGGTTTAACACACGATGCCAGGAAAGGTGCATTTCAAGAACTGCATGTAAAAATGAACTATGTGATTTAGTTTAATTGGAAGAGACAGGCAGGCAAATGCAAAGGGACATGACTGACAAGCAAATAAAACATTCCTTCGTGCAGCAACGAAGAATATAAAGCAAAAAGCACCACCCCAAGCCATCCCGCTGCATGCCTATCTCAACAGACCCAGACAACACCATCAGTCCTTGCTGGCAGCCCTTGGGACGTCCCATTCCCCCTGTCGCTACCTGAAGAAAGCAGAGCAGACACCCGCAAGGCACAGCACCCACCTCCTTGTTGTGAGCAATACCCCTGGCTTTCAGCCTTCTGCAACCTCCCACTCCTTGACCACAGGAAAACAGGAGTACGACGCTCTGTGTATTATTATTTTTTCCAATAACAAAGTTCAGCACTTCTGAGAAACAGCCAGAATAATGTTGTTTCAGAAAGTGCAAGTAACGAGCAGTATCTTCCAGCCGGCCCGTAATAAGTTACACCCAGAATCCTATTTAGCAGTTTACATAATTCACAGTTTCTCTGGTTACATACTTTGTAAAATATGACATCCAGCTGGGAAAGTTGGTCAACTTTATTGTCGTATAGCAGTGGCTTGCTTTATGTCATTTAAATATCAATTAAAAATCTTAAACAAAAGCAACTATAAGGCAGATATCTTCATATTTTCATGTCACACTCACAGACGCTCATACAAAATACTCACTGTCATCCAAAAAGGAAAATAATTTGGCCTGAATGTAAACTGACTATTCAGTGTTAGGAATCAAGTAGAATTTTAAAACCTTAAAAAAATGACCAGATATGTTTAAATTAAAGCTATTTTGACGGTGCAGTTTATCAGATAAGTGAAATTTAACCAGAATGTGCTGTCAAATAACAGTTCTACATCCCGAGAAGTCAACATGATAGCAGTTTAAAGACTCGACATATAGATATAGAGCCTTTCCTGGTATATATGCACTTAGCAAATATTAGAAAAATCAATCAGAATCAAAATGCAAACTCTCTGAAATGACTGGATGCCTCGTGCTACCCATTTCCAATCCTAATTGTTTGATTTCATTCATCAGGATTTATATATGCACCAGCACACCACTGAGGCAGCTAAAATTAAATACATCCTTTTTTTTTATATATATTTTATTTTTTTTCCCCAGAAAAGTAATGGACTTTAACAGTCATTCTATTGCAATGAGAGATATTAACAAACAGTTCTGCTCCTAACTCCAGGTTATAATGTAAGTGCATCAATTGATCACTTGCAAAAGGCAACAAAAAGGAAGTTTTGCTTGCTGCTGAGAGCAAACCACATCTATAAAATCCTGACCAGGCTGCCCATTATTTTCAGCGGACATCCATTCAGTGTCTAAATGCTACCCAAACACACTGCCAACTGTTAGCTCAGATTTGTGGCCCGTGAGAAGTTAAGAAGTACCATTTTACCAGGCGCTAGGAAAGGCCAAGTAATGAACCTCCTTCTGTGCTGCACCAAGACCATGCTACGAAGGATTTTACCACCCACACAATAAGACATGCACAGAGCAAGAAACCAGAGGAAGATGTTTGTATCACATGAGTTACCTGGTTGTTATACGCTGTTTTTCATGCCTCGCCCTCACAGCAGGTGACAAGTGTAAGTAGAATGATCTATAACTGGAATAAGGTTAACCAGGGTAACAGGGAAAGACAGTGGCTTATTCCACTGGAAGAAAGAGCCTCTAACGTGCATTGCATTAATAAACAGAAGTATTGCCTTTGGAAAGGATAAATTTGATGGGGTTGGGGTAAAGATTTAATTATTGGGGTCTACCACCCTTCATTTCATGTGTGCAAAACCCTAAGGTTTATATTTAAAGTTACATACGTGTGTCGTATACACACAGAAGCCAGCAGTTTAGAGGATAAAAATCAAAAATAGATTGGGGGAAAAACCATAACTCGAGCACTAAAATCACTACAAAAAGAGTAACAGCTCTGCAATATTTACGAGTCAACATTAAAATCATTAGACTTCAAAGGATATCACCTTCTCAGCACCAGCTTCTCGCGCTGATCATCTGCAGAGCAAGGTTGTTTGCAGAAGCTTCTTCCCAACCACATCAGCTTGAAACGGAACACTTGAATTCTTTAAAAGACATAAAATGCCCTTGCAGAGATCTGCTCTGCACCTTCCCGAGTCCACTCCTGGATTTCTCAGGAACTTCGTAAATAATTTAGCATTCCCATGGGGAGAATAGGAACGCTCTTTAAGAACAAGAAGATATTAAACACTAACAAGGAGATAAGAGGCCTCTGAACATGGAAGTTGTATTATTTGCAGAGACGTCTCCCAGCTTTCACGTACTCTGTTCTCCATATGTGACCACAAAGGGTAGAACTGCAGTAAACATTTAAACTGCATTGCATTATTGTGTATAATAAGAGCTTGACATTTTTATTTTCTCCAAGGAGAAGCACTGCCTATATGCTCTCTAGTGGATGAACAGGGTTTTTACAAGGTCCCTCTTTCTCCCTCCTTTAAATGTGATCAAATATGAATTGAAAGACTTTTATTCTGCCAGTATCCCAGTCCAAGGTTTTGTGTTTCTGTGGCAACAATGACACACTCACAACTGAAGCAGGGCAGAGAGCAGCTTCTCCTCAATCTCTCTACTGCTTCAGGTGCTATCTGTGCCAGGGAAGTGGGAACAATGAACAGCTCCCGACCTGGACCTTGGCAAGGACTAAGGGTAAATGGATTAGTGGGAAATTCTTTTAATCCACGTTTTGAAGCATACCTTCCTGTCACTGCTGTCCATACATGAAGTCTTTCTGAGGCAATCCCACAATCTCATGAGCTACTGTACCCTTTCCAAAACCAAAATCCTCTCCTCGCCTATCGAAATCCCAAGCTCCCGCAGGACGAAGGCACCCAGCAGCATTCCATCTCCGGTTCCCTGCCTCGCACCATGCTTCTTTTCCTGGCTGCCCAGCAGTCCCCGCTGGAAGAGAAGAGGCTGTTTGCAGACTGCTTCCTAGAAAGACTTTGTTTTCCGCACCGAAAGCATGTTGGGGAGGGATGCGAGTACAGGGCGACTCACAAATTTGAGACAGCTACAAGCCACTGAGGCTCCAGAACAAACCGCACCCGTTTGCAGACAGAACTTTGCTCTTTCACAGGCCGAAAAGGAGCCAGGACCCAGGACCCTCAGATTTACAGGCCAATGCTAAGCACTGCTGCAAAATCCTTACCTTTGCTTTCAACATTTTGGGAAAATCAAGAGCTGTAGGCTGTCAGGGTGATGATCTTTCATCAACACTAACTTAAAACGATCTGCCCTGAGAGCCTGTCAGATTTTTCCCATTTTGGCAGAGGAATCGTGAGCTAGCTGTGACGCAGCGCTGTCTCCTCCCAGACGGCAGGTGCACAGGCTGAAAGAGCCTCCTTTAGATTAGGTGTATGCACCACTTCTTAAAAATTTATCAATCACTTAGCTTTCCAAGAGCTAAATTCCCAGTAGAGCAGCAGGAATTACGGCCACGCTAGCCGAAGAGGAGAAGGGTTTGTTAGAGTTGGCAAAAGACAGAGAACCATATTATAAATTACTCTGGGAAAAGGCTGCTAATGCCCGCTCTGTGCAGGCTCGGTACATACTTCTCTCCCCATAGTCCACTTTTGTGGAAATTAAAGAAGTTCAGTCATTTGAACAGAGGATATAGGCTTCTGCTCATCTGAAAGCATTTTTTCCCACCTAGAGGGCATAATCACCAATTACATCTAGATAATATAAATTTAATTATTTTTATTGGCTAATCCGCTCTCTATCAGCAAGGAAAGAAAACACACTTTCAGAACTATTATCAGAAATTAGCATGCTCGCAACAAACCGCTCATCCCTGTGAGATAAACCACTCCATGGGATGGTGCCTTCGAGCCAGCTGGCAGAGGGCTCATGCAGGAGGCTTTGACCCTCAGCACAAAACCAAAACCAAAACAAAGAAAACCCTGATGTCCCTTTGTTCCTTCTCAACCCACCTTCTCTTTCCTCCTTCTACTTCCTTCTCGACTCTGATTTCTGAATTTTTAGAAGTCTTTCAAATACATATACTTTTATATGCTCTGCATTTTGTATGCAGAAAACCATGCATCTCCTCCTTTTAAGGTTTTGAAATCCAGCATCTTCATGGATCACCTTATGCAGGAACTTCAGTTTTGCTTTCTTTTGAAATCTTTCATTAAAGCAGCACATTTTAAAGCTGCCTCTCTTCCTGGTTTCTACTCACGGCACTGGGAAAGTGAGCAGCACCACATCACCTTGTCCCATCTCAGACGCCTGAAGTCCTGATGCCCCAGACTGTGCACGTCTAACAACAGGCTCCCTCTGATATCAACAACCAAAACTGGGCACATCAGGGACATTGGTTTGGTCTTGCAAAGAGCTGGACAGCCCTTGTGGGTGTCCCCTTCTCATCCCTGAGGGGAACAGAAGCACCTGAGGATGCAACCTCACATTCTTGAGTTGGCTGCCACTGTAGGGAGATGGTGTTTTTGCTGGAAAGGTGCACTGACAGGGCGCTTAGTTCTGCTAATTATCACCACAATATCAACCACGTTAGCACAGAGGTGACAGTGTTGGTATTTAGTATCACTCACTGCCCTGCTGGCACCTCGTATATGGGCAGGTCAGCCTGCAGTCTCTGCCATCCTGCCTTTTTTGTTAGCATGACCTGTGGCAGCCAGGAGGGAAGTCTGCATGTACACCCATGCTGGAGATGCACCTCCAAAACCAGCACGGACAGCCCCGCATCCATTAAGTGTCAGTACCACCTGCTTCGTTTTCCATCCCCTTGCAAACACAACCATCCATCAGGCTTGTCTTTTCTTTTCCCTGCAGGAAAACCTCTACCTTCTAAGGCAGATGCAGAAACACAGATGCTGCAGTGTGACTTTCCTCAAGCTCCAACTTCTTCCCCTCTCTTTACCTTTCCCCAGCTCTGCCCAGAAGAGGGGAGCATCCAAAGCTGCAGCTTTTTCCCCAAAAAGGCTGCTTGGAGAGCTGGGAAAGTTACACAAGGGCTGCAGCAGCCCAGGAAAGTTGACACAAGAGAGAGACAAGGTAACAGCAGCAGTAGGAAAGCTCATCATGAAGCACAGATGCCTCTTGCAGAGGTCCTTCTCCATAACCCTGTGCAGGGAAATGTCCAGCAGGTGCTGAAGGTAACTCACATTTCTGGTTTCTCTACAGGCAAGTGGCTGCTGGACCTCTGCAAGGTGATGGGGCTCCCTTTCAACCCCTTGCCTTGCCCGCAAAGCAGCCGCTGATCATCCATCAGCTCTGGGAAGCAGAGGGGGGAGGACGGGTGATGGGGGAGGCTGACAGCCCCTCTGAGACATGTCCTTGGCTCCTCTGCACGCTGGTGAAATGGAGGAGATGAAGGGAAGCAGGCTGCGCCTTGCTGTAGGAGCAGTGTTGCTCCTTAAGCATCCCTGAAGGCATCATTATATCTGTTGTCATTAGGGCTCTCCCTGCTCTATAGGAAGGGAAAAGGTGGCTAACGACTGCCACAGGAGGACATCCAAATAAGTGCTGTACCTCACCACTGCACTCCAAGCTGTAGCTCGATCATTTGAAAACATGCAGACTGTCAGTCCCCTATCACTTATCATTTTAATTGACTGCCATTTCACAAAACTCTCCCAACTTGGGAGTCTGCATCCTCCTTCCATTCTGCAAACCCATCACAAATCCTCTTGAGCTCTCTCCACTTTTCATATTCCTTCTCAGTTTTTATTTTTTTTTTGGACTTTGCATTTATTTTTCCAGAACCTCTCTGAAGATGAGTTGGAATTTGCTAAGCAGAAGCATGGCACGCACATTTGCATAGTACTGCCCACTTTAACAAAGGTCTGCTTGTGAATAGCAATACAAAAGAATAGCCATGGGGATTTTCTACTTTTATTTGTCTTTAATTTGGGAGCTCTTCTTTTTTAATCACGACATAGCTATCACAAACCCTAACAGATTTATTTCCTCATCTGCATTACTGTCTCTGACCCTGCCCTTTCTTGCACCCTCAAAAACATCCAGGACACCCGTCCTTCTCTCCTTGACACATTCTTTGTGCTTAATCACTTCCAAGAAGTTCCTTTTCCAGTCACTCCCTCCCTTTCCACTCACTTGCTTTAGTATTTCTTTTCCAGGACTCTGGGATTTCTCAAAGTGTTCCTTTTGCAGGGCAGCAACTCCTTGACTGATCTAAAATCCTTCCTGCAAACACACCTGCTGAACGGCTCCTATGAATTGAGCATGTCCTTGTGTGCCTCTGCGTGCCTGTTCTCCGATTCACCTACCCGGGAGCGCAGCCATCCCAGGCTTCAGCTGGGAACAAAGGAGAGAGAGGGAGGAACACCTCCAGAGGATCATTCTGAGCACCTAAGATTTAATGTAATAGAACTATTAATAATACATAAGAAAAGAATTATCCAGAGCTTTTTAGTCAGAAAAAATCTCCAGCCCAGGTCCCATCTGAATTGAAGAGAGATTTTTTTTTCTGGTCGCTGGGACACGAATTAGCACCAAGTACATAACCTACATTTCCAGTTGAACGTGCAGCGTTGCATTCAGCCCTTGCTTGATGTTTTAGTTCCTTATCCCAACTAGAATCGTCTTAAGCTTGCACTGAGATGCACTTGTCATTTACTGCCCGTCACATCAACTGACAACACTTTTTTTTTTTTTTTTCCTCCTGTTCCATTGTTCCCAGTCATTAACTCTGCCTCCAATTCTGTATTTATAGCCCTGAGTTGGATGGATGGCTTCTTTTCAGCACAGGCACCCAAACTGCACTTGCTGGTGTCTCTCCCTTTACTCTTTTTAAACACGCTATGCAGAGGGCTGAATTCTCCAAGTGGTGAGAGACAAAGTAGTTAATGTGCAAACTGGATCGCGTCCTCAGCCGTGGAGGCAGTACTTATATCATTAAATCGGGCATACAGTGAAACGCTTTGCTGAATCGATGCCTACCTGCCCAAAGCCTTAAAACCCCGAGTCCTGTCTTTAAAAACTGATCTTAGCCCCACTCTTACTCACTTTGGAGCAACCTGAAAGTTTCCACTGAACACTAACTTATCTTTGCTCTCTCAAATGGTGTCTAATTCAAGCTTCTAATCTGCGCCTTTTTATCTTATTCATTGCTCCCTGAATGTGGAATTCACTATCTATTTTCAAAAGGGAAATAAGTACTACCACTGTTTCCTAGACAACAGAAGAGAAAAATTAACTCTTCCCCCACCCCTCCCAAAACAGAGGCGGTGATATTGAATTTTGCTATGGGAATCGTATTAAAGAAGAGCTGCAGCTTAAAAAATGTATGGCAAAAAAAAACATGCCACGCTGCTATGTCATGAGAACATACCTTGTGCCTTTCACTCCATGTCCCTTCCAAAACAAAATACAATTAGCCTCAGCTACGGAATCTACAGACTCATCTTTACTTATGATAATTAGAGCAGAGAAGAGAAATGAGAAATTCAGAAAATCTCACTCATTTAGCGTGGGTAAAAATCCCTGCTTTTTCAGCCGGGCACACAAACAGAATTTTGCAGCATCTTGGCTTCGCGTGACATTTCAGTAGGCACTGAGATGACATTACAAATAACGGAGTTTGCAGAAAAACAAAGTGCAAATTAATCTGAATCTACTGTGCTAGTTTTTGGCATACTACAGGACCCCTGGCATACTTACAATATGCTCAAGGATATTCATCCAGTGGGATTACCAGACTGGCTGAACCTTTTCACCTCCTGCTCCTAATCTGGAGTCCAGGGATGCCTCATGCTGGGAAACCAGTACCTCCTTTTATGTTGTTTCCTTGTAAAATTGGTGGACTGCTCAATTTTGAGGCGACACAAAAAGGGAGAAAGCATTCTTAGACGCCAATAAAACCAAACTATTTCGGCTTGTTTTATATTTCTGTTCTTTACGATTAGTTTTATGGAACCCCGAGGATCTGGGGGTCATTTTGTGGTTGTGTTTAGTAGCCTTTTGCCTAGGTTGCGCCCGTGCAATTTGAGTGCACTGTCTTATAGCCCCAAACCAGAGTTATTCACGAGATACTCTACAATATGAATAGAACTGATTTCAGGGCATCGTATATTTTTACAACAGATGTGAAGAAGAGATTTTTTTTCTAAAACGCCCAGCACCATGCTAGTCCTCTGAAAGTCTGTATCATGGAACTGCACAGTCTGCAAGCCTACCATATGACCACAGCATGGTTTGTATAGCTCCTGGAAGACTTTAGTGTAAAATATCTACAGGATAACAACACAGAGCATCTTGCAAACAACATGAGAACACTCTAAATAGTCACCAAGTAAGTTCTCAAGTATACAGTTACAGAGCATTGTAGTATCTCCTGACTTTCCCAGGAGCTGGTACCACATCATGTCCAGTATGAAGAAGAGATGACAAATAACTAGATCTGAATTTTTCCTCCCTCCTCCTCCACCAGTGTACACTGCAGCAACCCATCTTGCCTCAAAGCCTTTTCCCTTCACCAAAAAGGGAAATTGTTCTTGTTAAGTTGCATTGCTAAAGGAGGAGGGGAAAAAAAAAGAAAAACAGGGAAAAAAACAAGCATGCGTTGGAAAGATGGGGAGAAACAAAAGATCCTTGACGGTTTTCTACTCACGGAGTTTTAAAGACATGCTGGGACATAGCATAGTCACCCACACTAAACTGTATCATGCTGCTTGTACCTATACACTCACATGCCTTCCAGTTCTCCAAGCTGCCCCAAATGTCAGACACATCCAGGGAGAGTCGCAGATAAGAATTGTAGACTTAAGAGTACAAGTCACAAAATGCATTATTTGGCTGTCAAACCAGGACTTGCTAAATTAATGAAGCATTTTAATTCCCAGATCAACAGAAGCAAAGTTAATTTTGTGAAAGTGTGCTAGATTCCAAACCTATTACTATTAAGACTAACTTAAACCTCATCTACATTCTTCAGGGAACAGGAGGGGAGAATAAACAGAGGTGAAATTAAGCACAAATGTGAAGTGGTATTTTTTTTTGACTGCAGTAATTTTGATGGAAGAAACTTAGAGGCCTGTTAGCACTAATTCCTAATAGACTGGTCTATTTTCCAGCAGCCTACCAGATACCATTTTCTTTATCCACACTTTTTTTTTTCTTCTGCCCTTCAACAACCAGCAAATACTTTTGTTTTTGCAGGGGTTAAGCCTATATTTCCCAAATGATTATTTGCACTGTAGGAGCTGCTTAGATCTTTCATGGATCAGGGTCCCCAGAATTAGGTTTTGTATAAACACAGTACAAGGAAATGGTATTTTCTCTAAAGACCTTGCACAGTCTAAGGTCTAAAATGAGTCTGAAATGAGAAGCAAATTTATTCAGTAAAAGCAGTTCAGGGCAGAGCCAAGCTCTTGACTGTAAGCAGTTGGTCTGTGGACCATCTTCTGTGGCTCTGTTTGTGCACTGCAAAGAAGCCTTTGAACTGTACAGCATGTTAATAACTAGTAAGATAACTCTACTAATCACCAGAGAAGTGCAGAACTGGATCTACAGGCTGCCTCTAAAGGAAAAGTAGTTGCTTTAAGTTAACAAAGATGTGTACAGATCAGTCAGATGCCCTACAACAGTTGATATTTTGGGGTGGGAGTGGGTGGGAACAACATGGAATGAGATTTACAAAAAAAATAAGAATTAGGGTGATCTCTACAGGCCAGAAAGCATTTAACTGGGAAAATCAGATTTATCTTGCACTGTCCTTTTGAGTCTTGAGTTCTGGGGTTTCAAAAAGGAGAGATGGAAGGGCCTGTTCATTTCATCATGGCACAGGAAATCAACAAACAAGTTGGCAGGCGAGGAATTTGGTTGATATAAAAACACCAGGGTTCAAGGTCCTCACTCGAATCAGGTCAGTGTAGACAGAGGCCCACTTGGTAGCTTGCTAGTTCATCCTGATCAGTCTCCGTTTTACCTGTTTCCACTGCTGAGTGAAGGACTATTCCTTGACAGAAATCTGGTGTACTTCTATTAAACCAACTGAGATAACAAAGACTTGACATTTTGCAAAGAAAAGGATTTTCACCTGAAGTTTCCCAAACCACATAAAGCTAAATCTCCATCCTCGCTTTCAGCTTTTGATTAAGAGTTTCTGAGACAGGCTTACATTCGGGATGCCTCTTTAGCTTTCTCTGATCCTATTGCTTTCAGCTCGTTGGTTTGGATGGAGTTGCTGAGAGCAAATCTAGGGCTCAGCCTGGACAATGGGGTCACACGAGACCAGCCAAATAACAAGGCATTTTTCACCTAACTTGACTCACATCAAGACGGACTACACAAAGACGAACCTGATGGAAATATCTGGTCTTGTTTTTCCGCAATGGAAGAATCTCCTACCAGGCCCTTCAAAGGGAAAGGTTTAGTCCTTAGTAAATAAGTACCTGACAAGATCGAGATTGGGGATTTGATAGAGTTTGATCCAATGATTTCCCAAGGGAAAAGAGAACAGGAAATGAAAGTCTTCCAAGTGGCAGCCACAGAAGAATTCTCTTATACTCCATTAGACAAAGCTATGGTTATAGGCACAGGAATGCAGTGCCCTAGGTTTTCTCTACAGACACCAGAGAAAAAGCTCCCCAGACAGGTGATAGAGGGCACCAATATTTGCTTCCAACAGGACATCTCAGAACTGGAGCTTCTCATTCTCCACAGCTCATAGAGGAAACCAAGGCAAATAATTCGCCTTTCAAATACCTCCAAAGACTTCAAGCTGGGTTGAAAAGATTGTTATACATTAAGATGGGAACAGAGATACAACTTTCCTTTGTCTTAATATCAAATTTTCTTACTTTACCAAGACATTGACACACTTCATAAAAACGTTACGAGCTCCTCAGAGAAAAAGCACCAAGTTAAAACTAAACTATCATTACTTCTATAGAAAATGAACACGAGGCTTTACAATATATTTCTGTGCTTGCAAAAATGGGTAGGGAGACTAAAATAATTGGCCTGATTTTCAGTGTCTAACTTTAGACACTGAAATTGAAAATGTAGGTCATGTGACAATCTCTACCATTTAAATCTCATATCCTGGATTACTGAAACACAAAGCCACCCTTTATTGTTCCTCTAGTTGGGATGTTGAAATGAAAACCGTTCAGGGTAAGAAGCAGATCTCTCTATTAACATGTTCTCCAAACTGCATCACAGGATTCAACAGCAGTAGGAACTGAAGCAACTTCAAGCTCGGTGCACTTTGTTTTAGAGAATTAATCATTAAGAAAGGCCTCTGCACTCCTGGAAATGCAGAGCCTTTGCCAAGTTTATCAATACACAGAGGCAAAATCGCTGTCAACCTGACCTGGACAATCGCAAAGGGTTCATTATTCATGCTCATTCAATTTCTGGCCTTTTTGCTGAGACAAGGATGTTACTCAGTGCCAATTGAGATGGTGGTTTTGACATGGACACTTTCCCACTATAAACTGGACCACATCCACTAGCTTATTTCATGCGCTGAACAGCTGTTGCAAGGGAAAAAAAAAAAAAAAAAAAAAAAAAAAAACTGATCCAAGCCAGCATCCCAGAGGTAAAACAGCCTGTAAAGCAGAATGGTATTTAGATGTAATGTTTATAAAATTATGTTTCAATTTAAATGTTGGTTTGGGAATAGAGAAATACAAAGTCTCCATTCAATCCTTTGTTTTCTGGCTTTGAAAATAGCAAAACTAATACTACTTTGGCCAAAAATAACCCACAACAAGTAAACTTTACAAAGCACCTGCCTTCTCATGCAGTTTGGTATACAACATTTTAAACAAGGAGAGACTCTTCTGAATGTGTAACTAAAGCACAAGGGGAAGGGGAAAAGGTTGTTAAGAACATCCCTTACTACCATGAGTTTGAGCAGCACTCTTGAAACTGCTTTTACATTGAACTGTAACTTTTTAGTAGGGCGTGCCATTGCTATTTGAACATATTCCCAACTATTTTTCCTTGATTACATAATAAAGATATGTGACAGAACCTTGCCAACTTTTGCATTCTTTACTTTCCACCATCATTCAAGTCAAGTGTCTTTATTGCTGAAGCTGTAGAATAAACCTTATTTATTTTGGTTCATCTATTTGCTCCCTAGGGAGAAAACTACAAATGCAATTAGGAAATAAAAAACAAAACAAAAACAAAACAAAAACAAAACTATTTTGCTTGCACTTTCTATGCATATTTAGACAACTTCTCATGAATATAGCAGCCGGAAAATGGAAGAATGCACATTTCCTTCAGATTATTTATGTGATCCTACTCCTTGAACATAAACACTTCCTTCTTCACCCGTTTTTATTTATAGAGTAGACCACCTGTTAAATTACACCAGCATCACAATGCTTTCTTTCCAGGCGTCCAGGAAAATCAGAGACACAAGAATACAACAATCCACAGCTTGCCTATTTACCTGGATTTCAGAAAGCTAAGTACACACAATGGCAGTGGAAAATGCCCTCAACGAGTACTGTCATGCTCGCAAATGCCTACCCCATTTTCATGTGCTTCACTGGTCACTCAGATAAAACTGCCATAGTAACATCTGCTTTAAAATTATAGCTGAAGTTTTGCCCTTCCTGTGGGGTTTTAGGGATAAAGTACACCTGAGCAGCTGAGTTGCAGGAGTATTTTTTTTGGAAAGCACGTTAGGAAACTAGGACTTGCTGAAAGTAACTGGGACTTAGAAGCCCTCAAGTGCTGTTCGAAAATGGGGTTGGGTCTCCTACTTGGTTTCTGACCTCTGGAAAGCACAGCCTTTATCTAACTATGGTCATATATGGCTGTTAATTTCTGTACCACTTTGCAAGGGAAAGCCATGCAAGAATGCTTTAATTATCCATGTAGCATGTTGCATGTTTATATTAACAATGTCTTTACATCTGCAGCACAAAAATGGGAGGTGCAGACAGGTTCAGAAAAGCTGTAGGTATTCATGCCACAGTATCGACCTAACAACATCGTGATTTTGGAATATACAAATCACCACCTCCTCAAAAAAGCACTGTGTGTTTCCCTTCTGATGGCACCTGAACCTCATGATGCCCCTTCTAAACTCGAAGACCCACGTATGACATAGTTTTAAATGGAAAAAAAGCACAACCAACAACAAAAGCAACACAAAACCCAACCCAACCCTAAAAGACATTCCCTCCTGCAGCCTCTGCCAGCTTGTTTATCTGCCTGTGCTTGGCAGAAAGGATCTGAAAAAAATACACGGCACATAGCTATTTTGATCACGAACCAAAGCAAAATGAGTCCATTTGAGAGAGTGCAGGCTCAGAGGAGAGGGGCTAAAACCAGGTGAAGACCTAAGGGATGGTACGCTAGAATCAGAGGGGCTGTGTGCCAGTGAGGTCCTTCGGTTAGATCCACAAGGTGCTGAGTGTAAGGAGACACACCTGAAATGTTTCTACACAAACGCACGCAGTATGAGGAATAAAATGGATGAGCTAGAAGTACTGGCCCAGTCCCGCAACTACGACATCATCGGCATAAGCGAAACCTGGTGGGATGAGTCCTGTGACTGGGGTGTTGCGATAGATGGTTACAGGCTCTTCAGGAGGGACAGGCAGGGAAGGCGAGGTGGTGGGGTGGCGATGTATGTGAAGCAGGGGCTGGACTGTGTGGAACTTCAGGTCGGCGATGGCAAAGTTGAGAGCCTCTGGGTAAGGATCAAGGGACGAACGAATAAAGGGGATGTAGTTGTGGGAGTCTATTACAGACCGCCTGGCCAGGATGATAGCGCCGATAAATTATTCTTTACAGAACTAAGAGAGGCCTCGAGATTAACTCCCTTTGTCCTTATGGGGGACTTCAACTTGCCAGACGTTAACTGGGAGTGCCACACGGCAGACACGAGCAAGTCCAGGAGGTTCATGAAGCACCTAGATGATAACTTCTTGGTGCAGGTGCTAACGGAGCCAACTAGGAAAGGTGCCCTCCTAGACCTATTGCTAGAAAACAGAGAGGGCCTGGTGGGAGATGTGGTGATTGGTGGCCGCCTCGGTCATAGCGACCATGAAGTGGTTGAGTTCAAAATTTACGGCGACAGAAGGAAAAGTGCCACCAAAACCTTATCCCTAGATATGGGAAAGGCGGACTTCAGGCTGCTCAGGGAACTAGTCAGCAAGGTCCCCTGGGAAGCTGCTCTTGAAGGCCTCGATGTCCACCAGTGCTGGTCATTCTTTAAGCGATGCCTCCTAGAAGCACAAGAACAGGCAGTTCCTAAATATCGCAAGTCAGGCAGGCGGGGCAGGAGGCCGGCGTGGCTGACCAGGAACATTCTAATGGAGATTAGGTGGAAACAGAGAGTCTTTCGCTACTGGAAGGAGGGCCAGGTGACATGGAAAGAATACAGGGATGCTGTTCGTGTTTGTAGGAAGAAAATTCGTGTGGCTAAAGCACACCTAGAGTTGAAGCTGGCTGTGTCTGTGAGAGATAATAAAAAGGGTTTTTTTAGATATGTGAATGGAAAAAGGAGAACTAAAGAATACATAGGGCCGCTCCTTGATAGGGAAGGTCTCCTCACAGACAATGACATAGGCAAAGCAGAGACGCTTAACGCCTTCTTTGCCTCTGTCTTCAATGCCGATGATGGGCTTCGGGACCCAGGGTGCCCTGAGCTGGAGGACCGGGACGGTGGGGATGACAAACTCCCAACTGACCCTGAACGTGTGCGGGATTTGCTACTCCACCTGGATCCCTACAAGTCCATGGGTCCGGATGGGATTCATCCCCGGGTGCTGAAGGAGCTGGCGGACGTCATCGCGGAACCTCTCTCAATTATTTTTCAACTATCCTGGGAGTCTGGAGAGGTCCCGGTAGACTGGAAGCTGGCAAATGTTGTGCCGATTTTCAAAAAGGGTCAGAAAGAAGACCCTAGCAATTACAGGCCTGTCAGTCTCACGTCAGTGCCTGGTAAAATCATGGAGAAGATGGTTCTCGAACTTATTGAGGCGCACCTGGGGGACAAAGCAGTCATTGGTCCCAGCCAGCATGGGTTTGTGAAGGGTAGGTCCTGCCTAACTAACCTGATTTCCTTTTATGATAAGATCACCCGTATGGTGGACCAAGGGAAACCAGCTGATGTGATTTTTTTGGACTTCAGCAAGGCATTTGACACGGTTTCCCATAGGATCCTACTGGACAAAATGTCCACCATACAGCTAAATAAAAACATCATCCGATGGGTGAGCAATTGGCTAACGGGCAGGGCCCAAAGGGTTATGGTGAATGGGGCTGCGTCAGGCTGGCGGGCGGTCACCAGTGGGGTCCCTCAAGGCTCCATTTTAGGGCCGGTACTTTTCAATATTTTTATAAACGATCTGGATGTAGGAATAGAAGGTATTTTGAGCAAGTTTGCTGATGACACCAAACTTGGAGGAGTTGTGGACTCGGATGAGGGTGGAAAGGCCTTGCAGAGGGATCTGGATAGGTTGGAGAGCTGGGCGATCACCAACCGCATGAAGTTCAATAAGAGTAAGTGCCGGGTCCTGCACCTGGGACGGGGAAACCCTGGCTGCACGTACAGACTGGGCGATGAGACGCTGGAGAGCAGCCTAGAAGAGAGGGATCTGGGGGTCCTGGTAGACAGCAAGTTGAATATGAGCCAGCAGTGTGCCCTGGCAGCCAGGAGGGCCAACCGTGTCCTGGGGTGCATCAAGCACGGCATCGCTAGTAGGTCGAGGGAGGTGATTGTCCCGCTCTACTCTGCGCTGGTGCGACCTCACCTCGAGTACTGTGTGCAGTTCTGGGCACCACAGTATAAAAAGGACGTGAAACTGTTGGAGAGTGTCCAGAGGAGGGCTACGAAGATGGTGAAAGGCCTGGAGGGGAAGACGTACGAGGAACGGCTGAGGGCACTGGGCCTGTTCAGCCTGGAGAAGAGGAGGCTGAGGGGAGACCTCATCGCAGTCTACAACTTCCTCGTAACAGGGTGTCGAGAGGCAGGAGACCTTTTCTCCATTAACACCAGCGACAGGACCCGCGGGAACGGGGTTAAGCTGAGGCAGGGGAAGTTTAGGCTTGACATCAGGAGGGGGTTCTTCACAGAGAGAGTGGTTGCACACTGGAACAGACTCCCCAGGGAAGTGGTCACTGCACCGAGCCTGACTGAGTTTAAGAAGCGATTGGGCTGTGCACTTAGTCACATGGTCTGAACTTCTGGGTAGACCTGTGCGGTGTCAAGAGTTGGACTTGATGATCCTTAAGGGTCCCTTCCAACTCAGGATATTCTATGATTCTATGATTCTATGAAACCAGGCATCTCCTGGCTTCCACCAGTACCAGTGAGTCTAGAGGCACAATTCAGGTGTGCTTCCAGTTCAGTTTTTGCTTTCCTTTTTTTTTTTTTTTTTTTTTTTTTGACGGTTCTGTAGCCTGTATGCTTGTTAGGACAGGAACTCATAGGTCTTTACAGTACCCTCAGACAGGGTGCAGAGGAAAAGGAGCCCACAGGCATGGTTTGGCTGTCAACATTCAAGTCAGTTCTGTGCCTCCCAGTGTTCCAGTTCCCACTCTCCAAGAATAAGCTTCAGAAAATTAAAAGGAAAAGAAAACTTCTGCTCTTGGCCATGACTGCACAGCAACTGCTGTGGCCAAAACCAAGCATGTAAGGCTGTTTCTGCAAGTTGTCCACTCTCAGATTCTCAAAGTGACAGATATTATTAAGCCAGGAGCTAAAGAGAAGCTAGAACAACCCAGGAGCAATAGATGCACAGGAACAGTTGAAATTCAGATGCTATTGGCAAGATTTTCTTTAAGTCTCATATAGCTACTTCCTTTTGAGCTGACTACTCATCTTCCATGAATATAAATACTCTCTTGCAATGCTATACTTGTTTAACATCCACCGCTGTGTATTCTCCACCTATAACAATGACATGGTGCAGTAAAGTAAACAGCCCTGCTGCAGGAGAGAGGTTCAATTTTAATACACGCAAATGAATTAAATTAGACGTAAGCAGGTTATGAAACAGTGAGAGAGCTGCCAAGAATCAAAGAAGAGATCAAATTTAACCATTATTAAAATGACAAAACTTGGGATCACCGACTGTAAACAATTTTCATCACCTAATTAAACAGCCCATTAGTGTTTTCAAAAGAGATGGTTGGTGGTGGCCACTCAGAAAAACACTGTTGACTTTGCAATGGTTTGTGCTCCAAGTTAATGGAGTTGACTTCCAGCACACACCTCCCCTGTGCAATTCATCACGATCGCACCAAACCCTTTGTGCAATCCCAACACGAGCACGTATCGCCTGCCACGTGGGTCAGAAGCCTGCTGCTGTGCGGCAGTAACACGTCGGGCACGCACCGAGCCGAAAGCAAGGCGCTGCTCTTAACCTGAGCAGCCTTGCTGGATTAGGGGGATTACCGAGGGTGCCGAGCTGGAGACAGCAAAGAAATATGGGCTGGGGTAGGAGCTCAGCAAGGGAAGAAACAAGGAGCCACCAATATACACTGTATTTTATTTTCATTCTTACATTGAGGTAAGCCATGTACCTCTAAATGACAAAGCAGAATCTAAACCATGTGCTTTCAAGTATGCGCTGCTGATGAAAAATGAAAAACTCTAGAGAAAAGTTTATTTCCATAAAGATTTTAATGTACGCCGAGTCTCCACAGTCGGGGCGTTTTGCAGTTGGGAAGACCAATCCCATCCAAAGTTTCTCAGAGGTCTCCAACCATGTGGGCTTCACCAAGGCTCCCCAAACCTGTGTGCAACCCCCATCACCCGCTGCAGCACCTTGCCAAATGCTTCAGAGAGAACCACGGCGGAAAAGTCGAACACTGCGATTCCCTTCTGCACCAGCACCCGCGCCAAAAGGGCTGAGCTGAGCAAGCCCTGCCTGCAGCTCGAGCAAGGCATCACAACGGCTTCACAGCTATCCAGAGAATACGAGAAATTAAAGAGGGTGAGGATTTCTTGAGCTGTTCTAAATTATTGGGAGTCATTGTTTAGAACAGGCTCCTTTCTGTCTTTATCTCTCTTAAATAGAACTGTATCTGAAAATGTATTTGTTTATGCAGATTGGACATCCTTCTCCTGTTTGAATTAGCACTATAAGTACATTCTGTATCAGTGCAGACATACTCGATGTATTTAATGTCAACACTGCTAGCAACGATGGAGATTGGAAATATTGCTCTGCTTGTTGGCCATGGAATAAATTTGCCAGACAGAATCAGTGTAGCTCTAGAGTTTAAATTAATGCAAGCAACACTGTTATCAGTAGTCTTTAGCCTGCCACTCTTAGCTTCTAACAGAAACATTTAGGAATAGGAAGCATTACATCTGGCTACAGCTGCATATTACATGGTCCATTGAGACTTAGATGCTGATGGCTGAACTGAATAACAAACAGCTGGGTATAAATGCAAAGATCAGGGAATCATAAGAAAATGCTTGTATAGTATCTTTGAAGCCTCAAACACAATGATACTGTATTAGCGCTATTAGCATTACAGAATAAAATAGCCTGAGGATTGGAGTTCAATTCCTCAGCGTGGGGAAGCAGCCACTTTAAGGCAGGTACCAGCAGATTATTTTCTGACTGCTGTAGTATTTCTATTCACACAATGTATTCTATTAAAAAGTTGCTTGTGAAACTAACAGGAATCTTCACGTCTGCAGTACCGGGTAAAAGTCAGCCTGCCCCAGGAGTTACGGGACATGTTTCCTCTCCATCTTTAGGAAAGTGTTGGTGAAAATCTTCGAAAATTAACTAAGGTGATATTTTCAGTGCCATCAAAAATGTAGAGGCAAAGATCTGAAATGAGACACATTTCATTCAATACAGGGACAAGACAAAATAATATTTCACTCCCCCATAGGGCTAAAGGCTGCTGAGAAGGGAAAACAAACCCAGAGCACTGGTGGGGGCACAGTGACGGGTCTTCCCTCCCATCCTCCTAGTGCCCAAAGAAACACAAGCTGCCCTCGGTATTCAGCAGCTTCCACTGAATGAGAAACGTGTTTAAAGAAGAACAAGTGTGTGTTATTCGATTAAATCTACTCTACAGATTGCATGTTGCCAGGACTGACACTAGACACGACCATCTGACCTATGGAGCTACAGTACAGAGAGCGTCGCAAGACCTCTCTAAGGCAACTGAAGAACAAAGACAAAGAATTCGAGTGTGGCAGAAGAGAAGATGTAAAATTGCTACTAATTGGCACAAGGAAAGAAAAATGGCTTGTAGTTCCTTTTATATATATAAAAAAACCTGTTTGTTCAGTAAGTGAATGTGAGTTGTTTGGGCCTGTAAAATGTAGAAACCCATTTTCCTGCCTGGTTTGAACTCTTCAAACCTACGTCCATCTATACCAGCTCTAGCAGAGACACCTAGGGAGGGACATCAGCACACAAGCTGAATGAGTATGAGATACGATGAGAAAATTTAAGAACAGCTCTCCCTGTAGCCTATTCAGTAGAGCATTTCTCTCTCCCTGTTGAAGGTCTTCAACTCTACTGAATGTTCCTGTGTCAGAACGGCAGCCACCCACATTCTGAAGTAGTTCAAAGACCAAAGAAATCCCCTTCTAAGACTTCCTGAAGGCTTGAGGAGACAAAATCGTGATTCATCAGACAAGAAAGACTGAACAGTTTTGAGACTGCTTTCTGGATTCCAATGGGGAAAGAAATGTTCAAGAGGGTGGTGGAGGCTCTTTGCTGAACAAGTATAACACTGGGTGGTGTTGTAAGCACAGGAAGAAAATACTTTTCTGGCCTGCCAGAGGTAACAAATGAAGATGGAAAAAAGTAAGAAAAAAAGGATTATTGAAAATGAAACAGTTTTATAGTCACCTTCTAGTTTTTGAGCCTCAGGAGTTGAGGGAAAGGTGTGAGGTGACATGGCACAGAAGCACACCATGCATGAGAAGTGGGCAGAAACACAGAACCTTGCACCTCCACTGAAAATCGTCATAAAATATTATCAGATGTGGATCAATTTCACTAGTTAGCACACCATCACCCTTTCATCTGTCCGGGACTTGATACTATTGTATAGGAAGATAATTCTGTCATGATGCCAAGACCAAAGTGGGCTTAACTTTGGCAAAGAAAGTTCCTTCAATTTCTCTACTGGAAACAGCCTCTGCCAATGTTGAAGATAGCTCTGAGAATTCAGGAGCATTAAGGAGGCTAATGTACTTGAGCTTTGTTCTAATTACTTTTCTTAATAAGTTTTGCTGGACCACTAAGAATAGAAGCTGTCCTGGGAACTTCAGCACTCAATCACCATGGTGTTGCCGGGCAGAGCTTGCTGCAATCAGGCAGCAAAACTTGGAGGCAGAATTAACACCTTGGGCAGCAAGTGCCCAAAGCACGTGGATCTAATTTCCCTTATTGTCACCTGGCTGTGATGGGAAGTTGCCTAGAGTCCCTTCCATAGAAGGGTAGATGGCCTTAAACAGGTGTGTATTGAAACTGGTATTATTCTATTCAAATGATTTTTAAAATAGCTTAAAAAAAAATAAAAAGGGAACCTAAAAAGGCTATGCAGAGCATCCAAATAATCACTTTCCTTAGGATAAGAAAAACCAGCCAGAACCAAAGGATAGCAGTTGGAACACACTAATTTCCGTCCAGACTGTTTGTGCTACTGGCAATAAATTCATTGATCTACACGCATGCTCTCATTACTTGCTCATGGATGTATAGGCATTCAGGATCATCCCGTACTTATTTATTAGCATTCATGTGATCATTAAAGATCTCTTCCCGCACTCCTCAATGCGGTAAATCACAGAGCCAATAACAGTATGTGACTTTCTAGTCAGAAGCAGCCTGTGGTCATCTCCCCTGAGACAAGTCCAACTTCTAGAGAGGATTCAAATGCCCAATTTGTTGCAGGGGGGGACATGACACAAAACTACTCAAACTAATATTCATTAGAGGAAAAAGAATGTGTAGGTGTTATTAACAGGCAACTGATTTATGATGCTTCTATGAATTGCTGCTCCAAAATGCATATTCAGGATTTTGTCCTAAAAGTTTTTGTCCAAGCTTCCAGTACCTGCTTTACATAATTAGGAAATCAATGTTATCTATCTCCTCTCCACCAGGTTATAACTCCTGTTTCTTCAGCTATTGAAATGCAAAGTGGTAACATTTTGATATGGGGAAGAGATACATTAGTTTACTTGTGCAAAGATTAAGTTGCAATGCTAAAAATCCTGTGCATGTGGCAGAAAAACATGAAAAAATGTCTTTTCAGTGCAATTTTTCTCCTCCTGAAAACTATGTTATGACTTCTTAAATAAACCTCCAAACCACCAACCATGAATAAAGTTTCAAATGCACGAAAACAGTATTACCAACAAGCAATTAACAGACTCTGACTTTATTTGTATTTATCTCAATTACAAATTTTAATTTGACTCATTTCAACTGCACACTACTGGAAGTAACAGCACTAGCTTGAACATGGAAAGGTCAGATTTTTTAGTGAAGAAATGCTCTAACCCAGGCTAACGGTGCTGGTTTCCTGTATTTGAAAGCTACAGTACTGGGCCATATAGTTTGATTTTTATAAGCCTTATAATGAGGGTGGAGAGGATATACATTCCATTCTTCAGCTGCATTTTTGTTCCACAAAGACTGCAATTTTCAGTCTCTTGAAAATGTAATTATAGATAATGTTTGCATCAGTGGCAAGAACACAATGAGCACATGGGGCATGAAAACTCCACTCAAATCACATCCTCTTAGGTTACGAAGCTTGTCTTCTGCCAAGAGTAGAGGCATTTCAACAAGCTAATGTTCAGTATGAAAAGGATTGTTTTATACTAGCCCATACATACACTCTGCTTTTACTTTTTTCCATTATTCTACTCTTTGTATAGGGAATCTCCATAAACCAGAACAAAGATCAATTGGAGTTGCTCTGAAACTCTGATGTCTATAAAAAATTTAAAATTCTTTAACTAAGAACATAGAGATATATCAGTACACCTTGCTCCAATGATCATGCATTTTGCAGTTGCAAAACAATCAAGATCGAATCAAAAAGATAGTGATGTTGCATGAGGGAAGGTCTCTTTGAGATAAACTAACCAGGCTTAGGTTAGAAATGGGGTTGAAGACTGCTTCATAGCCAACACAACCAGCTCTTTTGATGGATTTCAGAAAGAAAAATCAAGCAAATTACTTGGTGATAAACTACAGATATCTGATATGAAAAAAAAAAAAAAAATCCTGATAAGAAGAGTTCTGCATCACTCAAATTAGCTGCATCCCAAAGTAACACTGACTTGTTCTTCAACATTCAGAGTAACTACTCTTCTGCCTCGGTAGTAAATCAGAATCAGCCTGAGGCATAAGTGATCTTGATGCTGCTTTGGTGCTACTTTCAACATATTCATCCCTTAGAGCGCATTGAGCTCCTTGACTAAGACAATTAACCTGCTTTCTAAAGAAAACAAGAGCTTTACACACACACAGAAGATGCATATTTGCACATCAAAACAAAGAACCCACGCAGTATCCCAAAATCTCAGAGGCACGAGGTAGGAGGGGGCAGGCAGACGCTGAGCTCGATGCTGCAAAGGATTCCTCAGCCAGCGTAGGAACAACAGAGGGCGGTCAGCAAGCAGAGAACCTCAGCTCACCAGAGCCCACACTGCAAGTCTTTTAATGCCATTAAACTTACCAACATAGTAGATCGAGATGACTTTTAAACTTTTAATTGAAAAATAAAAAAGTGTGGGGGGGGGATGAATGCCTTAAAAACCCAAAGGCCAACCAGGAGAATCCCAAATTATATAACTATCAACTATCACTTTCTCTCCATTTTCATAAAGGGTTGTGATCCTTAGCAGTAGGAGCCAGCACCTGCACTAACTGGGAGTCCTAGCATGCATCTACCAAAATGTTTGTCTTCCAGCAAGCCCGGGGAGAAGCACACACTTTGTGTTTTGTAAGCAAGGAAGAGAATCAAACTTAAGCTCTTGTCACACTGAATGTGT
Organism: Heteronetta atricapilla; assembly: GCA_011075105.1. Taxonomy (NCBI): domain Eukaryota; kingdom Metazoa; phylum Chordata; class Aves; order Anseriformes; family Anatidae; genus Heteronetta; species Heteronetta atricapilla. Next base: position 5,693,190 of record CM021731.1, on the reverse strand, counting down.
CCAATCAACATAATTTCTTTGTTTTTGTTCGTACATGGTGCATTTGGATCACAGGACTTGAAAAATCAAAGGAAGCCTACCCATCGACTCCAATAAGCCTTGGTTTCGGTCCTTAATTTATGCCTAAGAACCAGTGTTTCTGGAATCACACGCTCTGACCTGATTCCACTCATGCTAGCTGAGTTTTACCTTCAGTTTCACTGCAAACAGAGTCAACAGCATAAAGAAAGGGCCATAATCTACTGAAGCCCCCATATAACCTCCTGCAGCATCATCTAACTTCCAGCTGGATGCATTTATTGCACGGAATACCAGTGATAAAGGTTTCACAAACACCTCACCATTGAAGCAACTAATAACACAGAAGTCTGTCACGGCTATAATTTGGGAGAAATCCTTAAAACATGATTACACTGAAGTCCTACTGAGTTTAACCAGGTCTTCTTTCAACGTTCCGAATTGCTGGCTGAAACTCTCAGCTTATCATGTGGAATTAACAGATGCCCTTGAGAAAGGCACATTACGTAGATCCAGCGATTTGCATTGAGTAAGTAGGGCAACTTGTGGTTGTGAGAAAAAACACACGATAATACAGTAGTTGGTTGACAACAGGTGCATGAGACTACTTAAAAAAAGTGAGCTGAGAGAGCCTGCTAATAAAAGACCCACTATAAAATTGCAAGAAAACATACTTTGTCTGATGAAAATGTTGCTTTGACATCATATATATCCATACTCCAGGAAGACCTGGAAAATCATACTGAGGGCTGATAATTCCAGCATGTTGGGTCAGGGAGTGCTACCCAAAAAGGATGGCCATACTTCCAGGGAGTTTCAAGACATGAGCCACTAGCAATAAACTAAGAACATAAAAACATTAAGCAGTTCTGGTATAAATTATAAGTGGTTCTCCAAGTTCACTAGGTTCGTCCTACCTCTCTTATCAAAGAAGAAGGAAAATAAGGTACCTGCTTTGCAGATATTTATAGGAACTTCTTCCACCAGAGCAGCTGGGGAGGAAGCACAGAGGTGTTTGTTTGAATATTTAATGGGTGGTGATAACGGGGTGACCCACTGGTCACAGCAACCTTTCAGAGGTGGCTATGTGGAGATAGCAAAGCAGGGTAGTTCTTACCTTGCAAGGCAGAAAAAAAGGAAGGAAAGCTTCATGCAGGCATGCAATGTGGAGCAGAGGATGCTGAAGGCTCCTAGGATTTTAAATGGATAACAGCAGGGCAAATTGCAAGTGTCAAGGACAGAAAAAAAAACATGACATGAGGTGGTAAGAGGCTGCAAAAGAGTTTTAGCTATGTTGATGGATTTTTTTAGAGTGCTAGATGCTAAGCTTCTTCACTGATTAAAAAAAAAAAAAAAGTTTTTCAGTTAGATCTATGAGGGTTTTCATTATTTACAGCATATTATAGGATTGGATAAAAGGGCTTTGTTTGCTGGTTCTTGGCGATGTGATTATTTGCTGTTAAATATTTACAGATTTTTTTGCCCAAAGAATTTTAGGGAAGGAGAGGGGAGTTGATTTATTTCCTTCTAAGTTTCCATGAAGCCTTCCAGGTTCACATTCAAAAATTATCAGCAGCAATTTTGCATTTTCTGGGATTTGAGGCTTTGCTGGGCTTAAAAATAATATCTCTATTCCTGTTAAGACAAATGATGCTCCACTTTCTAAAAATAACATTAATTTTAAATAATGATTTTCTCTGCTAAGTTATCCTGAGTTTGTTTGCATCTTTTATGAAAGTCTACCTAAAAGAATTATCTTTCTCCCCCCATTTTCTACCTGGGGGCCTGGCATCTCTCAGCTCCAAATTCACTCTGTACCTGTGCCTTCAAATCCAACAGGAGAATCACAGATGTGACAGACTGAAGTCAGCTGCAGTCCTCTCCGTTTCCTTTCCCACTTGCATAGAAACCAACAGCCTGGGGATGCTGGGAGACCTTCAGATCCTTCGAAGGCCAGTGAAGGAAAAATTCTAAGTATCCCCTAATGCGGAGGTGAGGACGGAGGGAGCAAAGAGGCACAGAAACAGCCAAAAAGTCTCCAGCTCCTGCAGAGCTTCCAGGTACCAATACGGGCATCTTCGCAAGCTGAAAATTGTTCCTTTCTGAATCCCTGCATGTATCTCTCACTATGAGTGGCCTGCTGTTCCTGAACAAAGATGCACAGGCAACAGTGATGCTGAAGGACCTCTTCCCAAATCCAATAATCTGCACACACAAGGGAAAAAGAACTGACTTGAAAGAGCCAACACTTTGAAAACACAGATAGCAGTCAGTGCTGCTGAAGGCTGCTCAGGCCAAGCTAAGCCAGATTTCTGGCTGGAAAACAGTTCTCACTCTTCTATGAATTACTGCATGTTTGCTCAAAAGGAAGGGTTTGCAGAGCAAGTTGAAGACTTGTTTCTGTCTCACGTCACTGTGATACCCAAGAACCCTAAGTCAATGTCTATATGTCTGTTGTAACAGCCATTGCAGAGAAAAGCTCAGAAAGACACAGAATCTGCCCCAAGGACTTTATGCTCTCCAATAGTAGGGTAAGGCATGCAAAGCTTCATTCCACTCCAGTAAAACACTGCAGGAACAGCACAGACATGATCATGGTAAGGAGAAGATATTGGAAGGCCAAGGACTTATTCTCCTCTGCCTTGATTTGATGATAAATAAATGCAGTCTAGCATGTGAGATACTAAGCTACACTTAAGCAGTAATGAAATCAGGCAAAGACAATTGTTTTAAAAGTCAGTAATACACTGTTGGACTTCCTTGTACTATATCTGAGCCTAGCTACGAAGCTGCTGCATTCAGTCTTTTTTTTCCACAGGCAGCAAAGCGACTTAAAAGGAAAAGTTGTATTCTGTCTTCTGCAGCCAAATGATAGAGATGTATGTCAGTGAAAATTGAGAGCCCCTCAGGCACCGATATGAATCCTCCTCTCTGGCAAAGGGGAAAAGGCTCGTCAAGAACAAAAGAAACCCCCCACACTCGACCTGAGAGGTGTAAGCATCCCTCAAAAGAATTAAAACTGACTACCTTCCAACACGATAGCAACTCCCTGGGCTAGCAAGGTAGGATGGTATCTAAAATAGTTGGTTGCCTCTTGTTTCTGCGTTGAAGCTTGGTCTGACGTGAACAATGGGAAAGAGACTGCAAAAAAATGAACACATTTATACTATCACAATTCATGGTTCAGGGCTGGCCAGGCTGGCACTAGAAGCAAAGCAGAGCATTATGCATTCCTCATTCAAGCCAAGCTCCTGTAAAGCGATTGGAAGTTTGGCTTGAACACGGACTGCAGGCTATAGTCTGCAATAAAATATCAGATAATGCTGCTTTACGTGTCCAGAGACATTCTTCTCTTTCTAAGAACTGCTTCACTTGTCCATATATGTTTCCATGTCCTGCAAAATTAAAGACTAATTGTATTCCTTCCTCTTCCCCCTGGTTGCCTCCCACTCAATACGCATCTCCAGAAAGAGCTGGCAACCCTAAACCTGCCAGGGAATGCACAGCCAGTGCTCATGTGGCAATCCTAAAATTGCTCTGCTTGGAGGAAGAAGTTGCATTACGAGTGTCAGTTTAGGACAAGGGGAACGATGTTTGCATTATTGCCCCTGGAGAGATCATCTAGATTTGTGGCTATCCCTTAATTAGGCATTTAGGTTTTGCAGTAAAAATCTCTGAAATAGGCTCCAATCAGGACACTTTCAAGAATCAGTTTTAAAGACTAAATTATCCAAAAGAACTAGGGATTTTCACAACAAAACTCTAAGTAATAGTCTCTATACTCTCCTGAACTTTCTCCTTCTTTTTTTCTTTTTTTTTTTTTTTTGGACAGCATAAGATAAAAGTAGTATGAAAAAAAGGTTTCCATGAAAGATTTTGGAAGAATGAATTTAAACTAAATGTAAAAAAAATAAAAGTTCATTTACTTTTTAATGAAATTACCAAATTTTCTGCATGTTTATACAGAAACTGCAGAAAAAATGATATTTTTTTTCCCCCTGAAAGATGTGATGAGGCAATCAAGTTTACTAAAAAGCATGGAGAAATCACATAAACATGCAGCCATCAACTTGGAATTATTTTGTATGAATAACAGTTACCACATAGGCTTTTCTTTAAGACATAGCCACTGGGCATGCAGCATGTTTGACAACGTTTCAGACTCCTAGTGCTTGTTCTACAATCCATCTGTGGTAAAATATTTAAAAAATAAATAAAAATAAAAGCATTTATTCATAAAGGGCATAGCCAGATGTCTCTCTTGCTAACAAGGAATTGCAGACAAAAGCTGACAGATCCAGGCAAATGAATAAGCCAGAGGAAAAAAAATTAAAGAGAAGAACAGAATAGATTACTTGATTTTGTAGATTTTCAGTTATCCTCTGCCAGAAGTTAATAACTTTCAATTACCTGGGCCTGTTTCAGGCAAATGAAGTACACTTGTCGTACACCAGGCCAACCAGTGCCACTGGACCGTGTGCCAGCAAGGTCTCCAGTCAATGGCACAACAAGTGGTGGGTCAAGCAAGCTGCAGATTTTAGATTTTATTTTTTATTTTTCATTTTTTGCATCTCTGAACGAGTCAGTGGCGCAAAGCCACGGAGAAGCAAGAAATGGGAAAAGCGAGTGTATATCAAACAAGGCGACAGCTTCACGCCTCTGGATTAAGAGGATGAAGGATCTTCATTATTTTTCAGGGTTATGAAACAAAAGATAGCTCTTGTCAGCTGTGACTTGCGATCAGTCTGGAACTGCTTCAGCGGACATCGATGTGGTAACCGAGCACAATAAAAGCCCTATATAGTACAGGACAGAAAGGCTCACGGTTGCTTTAGCAGGAACCGCTCCTCCTCCTGACGGGAAGGTAACCAGCTACACACACGGACTAGAGGGGTAGATATAACCTATATATCCACCCCAGTGTCTACAGACCACTACATTTGAATGACAAGAAACTGGAAAAGCTGTAGATTAGTGCTGCACTGAACTACCAGCACTGCTGGGAGGTGGTCAGAGTTAGGCCTTCCCGCCAGAACTGTATTCACTTTAGCATGACAGCCTACAGTGAAAAAGGAAAAAAATAAGTAACCTGATTTTTTTTTTTAACACGTTTTCACATAAGATCAGTCGGCGCATTTCTGAAACAACTGTGGCTGTAAACTTTAAAACCCCAGAGTAAGATCCGCAGAACAATTCAAGAAATGAACAGGGATGTGAAAGCAATAAAACTAAACGCTTAGGCCGCTGTTGCTCTTCAGGCGAACTGAAGTGGCTCAACTTGTGCGACAGGGGAAGAAAGGACGTGAATTCCCCACATACCTTCACAGATGGAGCATCCCAAGTGGCAGCGTGGAGAAGGATGAGCTGGGAACAGCTGGACACGACGACTACCTCCTCCCAGGGTGAGGAATCCTGCAGGGCTGGTGTGTGTCTGAGCCTCTTGATGGTCCTGAGCCACAATCCCTTTCCCTGGGGTGGGACAAGGTGCTGCCCCTTTAGCAAACAATGGGTGAGGTCACAACACAACGCTCAGGAGGCCAGGGCTCCTCCCGCTCATCTTGCACCAAGGCTTTTGAAGCATTGCCTTTGAACTTGGCTTCAAGCACTGGCACCTCTTTATAGGCAAGGGGAGCCAAACAAGAGAAGCTGTCCCATAGCAGGGACTAGACCTGAGATACTCCATCTTCTTCATCCGAGTTATAAGACGTGAGAAAATAGAGCTGTTCTCCTCAATATAAGAAGTTGTGTTTTTTTAATTTGTGTAAATCCAAAGGAAAAAAATCAAACAGGCGCTATTGGTATAGTAGGCAACTCCTTTGTGAATTGGCTCATTTAGGCATTCATTTAAATACAGTAATTAAGATTTAACACAAAACAGAAGCTGCTTTCAGATGTCATTTTGAAGGCCAGATGATCTTCTCTTTATTAATATTATAATTTTAAACTATTGTCAGCTGATTTTTCAAGGATCAAGCTGTGAGCAAAGAGAATACACTGCTGAAGTGTGTCCTATTTATGTAATACAATCTCAATGAAAATGAGGAATTGATTATAAATCTGTGATACAGAGGATGGATAAACTGCACAACTAAATCTCAAGGTGCTTTATCTGGACAAGAAGAGAGAATTTATCACTTCAGCATCTGCCATTCACCTATAATATTTAACGCCATATGGAAGAACACAACACCGTTTAAGGCAACATATTTCTGAAAACCTTTACGAGAAAGCCAGCAGCTTACTGCAAATGAAAAATGAAATCCTGGAGGGAACACAAGTGCTTCTATTCCTTTACATAGGAATGCAGAATGTAGGATTGCGGGGGAAAGCAATTAAAGTATGATGATTCTAAAGGGGAATAATTATTTCACAATTACTTGAGAACATTACATTTATTGCTCTAATTAGTTTTTATTTTCCAAATAGGCATTCTACTTCTTGCATTTTTCTTGCACCTACGAAGGCTTTTTTCATGTTTTCCCACCTCTTTGCTAAGGCAAGCTCAGCCTCACTCTCTCTGTGCATTTTGTATATTGCGACTTTAGCCTCTGGTTAACCTTGCCCTGCCACCAGTTTGTTTTAATCAAGGGAAGCCATGTCAGAAGATGCAATATACTTTGCCATTATATGAACACACAAGAAATAATCCACCACCGGAAACACAGATTGTAGAAATGAAAATAAATAAATAAATAAATAAATCACCTCCCTGCTTTAGAAGGAAGGCTTTTTTTTATGCTAAAGTTAAATGACTTTTCTCTGGAGGGCTGTGTCTTGCAAAATGTACTCGTTATACTCCAGGAGCTTTTAAAAACTACAAAATGTTGTACACCTTTCCCCTATATTAGTTGGGTGAAATATTTTTATATTAATCTATGAATTAATTATGAAATTTGAATAGTCCAAATGCTCATAAGATATCAAACATCCTAAAATGCCAATGAAATATTTAGACTTGTCAAAGTTTTTAAAGCAATCATAACTGATGATTAATTTGGATGATGAATACGTGTGGGGGAGGCTTAAAAAACTTGTGAGATCCCATCATAGGAAGTGGAAGATATATTTAAATATTAATGTGCTAAGAGTTATGGTGGGTTAAATACTCAATGCGACTCTAGTCAGCTACCAGGAAAGATGATAGGGAGAAGGACCCCTGAAATCATAATTGTTTAGTTGACAGCTGAAAATCTGTTTTCCCTTCTGAAGCTCTTTGTCAACAGTCGAGAAATTTCCTCTCCTTAGCCTTTGCTTTTTCTCGATGGTGACCCCAGGAATCTCTGTGCATTAAGTTAACTAACAAGTCATACTACCTAACATAAAGCTACTGCTAAATCAAAGTTAGAATAAAACGCCAGCACAAGGGTGAGGCTATGGGCTCAGAATACAGCTGATAGCTAGATATCCATTTTCACTTAGCAAATCAGGGTTTGACATTCTACATACAAAGAAACAGCTGATAAATTATTTTTGACAGTATGTTGAGCTTTCCCTGCGGTGAAGTTTAAAAAAAAAAAAAGTTAATTTTATTACCTCCACTTCATGCTCTAAAGGCTCTATTTTGCAGGGATAGCGGGGAAAGGAAAGGTTTGTTTGTTTGTTTTAAGTGCAAGAATGACCCGTGAACGATGCCATCCCTTCTTTATTAAACAACGCAAACAAAGAGCACTGAAGATTGATTTTCGCTGCCTTTTTAATCAGCATATTGCACATATATCTGATTTTGACTCATCTTGGAGAACAGAGAGAGGAATTCAAAGACCAAGGACTTTTTATGCATAATTACCACAGAACCCCAGCATTGTATGCGGACTGCTTTAAGCCCTCTGACAAATGTACCACAGAATTTATTGACATTGTGCCCATATAGGAACTATTAAAGTGAAATTTGAGTTTGTCTTGATAGTACAAAACACTACTTCTCCTTAACGTTACAGATAATGCTAGGCACTGGAACGTGCATCACAAAACCGAAAACCTTTGGTGGTATTGCAGAAATCAATGCAGGGGGTTACTATGGTGAGTGTTTAATCCTCAAAGCAACCACTTTACAACCATCCCCTTGGCATGTACAGGTAACTCGGTAAAATTACTAAGCAAATTACAATGAGCTCGCATTTTGTAACTGTCATTAGGAATCATTAACCCTCTCCTACCCTGCCCAAATACACTTCCATCTTTTCTTCATATGTGGTTCCCGCACACGAATAACACACACAGGCCATGAATAACATCAAGCAATTTCTGATCTTTCAACCAGAGCACTAACCAAGTGATCTCTCTGCAAGCATTTGTGACGGATTGAGCATCCAGCTTGCCACCTGCCCTCAAGAGCAAAAGTTTACATTTCATACCCTAGAGCATCTATTTTCCCATGCCATTCCAGAAATAATTTTTATTAGTAAAATTGACAATCAGTTACTAATCGGTTACAGTAACACCAAGCATGTAGTTTACTTACACTGAATAACCATGCTCAAACTACCTGATGGTCTGTGTTACTTATATTCATCTAGACGACAGCAGCAGCAAAGCAAGGAAGGCAGTGGCATTTGAGAGCAATTAACTGTCTACCAGAGCTGAGAGTGTTTTAACTTTGACAATTATCAAGCTAGCAGTTAACTTTCAAAATCGGTAGGAAAATGGAAATTTCTCATTCCCTGTTGCTTGTTGTAAGAATGGATGATATTGAAAATAACTCCCTTTACAAACAACTTTGGAATGTACAAACAATGGGAAGCGTAAGTGATACTGCATGGTACCAATTTCCTAAAACAGCTGATACGCCACTGGCATTAAAAAAGAAAAATAGAGAAATAAAATATCTAGTTCCACAATTTTCACTGTAAAACAGGAGAGGAGATTTTTACATGCATCTTGCTAATTGCCTCACTCTAAAATAGGAAATTCCTTTCTGCTAACGGCTGAATGACACTATACTGAGTGGCTAGACCAGATGGCGAGGTTAAAAGTTTTGTGCATCATCATAACTTGGAGCATGCTCTTGGATGCACTCTCACACCACAGAACGCTGCTGGTGTCTGGCTGCACGTCTGGGGTGGGCCAGCTAAAGGGTATGGTGCGGACATGCCTCTGACCCCTTATGCGTAATCAAACTGCATTCTCTTCAGCACTGATTAGTCCAGAGAGCTGGGGACTGGCAAATAAATGCACGTTGCCACTTGGCTAGAGGGACGAAATCATGTTTTAGACAGTGAATTACACAGTTTTAGAAAGGCGGAAAGGAACGCTTCCACTGAGAGCATTTAGTTTTAAGATTTGTTAGGGATGGATGCGCTGCTGGTTAATAGCAATTTAGCCTTGATATTAATTTGTATGCATGACACATGATCCCTTGAAATCATACATCTTCACAATTACTTAGATCAGCAGCAGAGCAAAGCTTTGTTAATGCAAGGAAGCAGCATTTCCAGAACATCACAATACAACCCTTGAAGATGCAGGAGGTAAAGTTGTTTTTTTTCCTTCAAGAAATTACAAAGTTCCCACCCGAAAAAAAAAAAAAAAAAAAAAAAAAAAAAAAAAAAAAATACCCCCCTAGTTTTCATTATTCCACTCCGGTATTTAGGGATCCGCTTAGAAGTTGACATATATCTAGAATAATTTTTGTTTCTTTGGACACACATTAAGACCTGTGCCTGATGAACACTGACTGCATTTCAAGCTGTGTTAAAATGTATTATGGATGCCTCGCAGAGAAGAGGAGCGCAGAGACAGCATGCAGGAGCAAGAGTTTGACATGGTACTCCCCCCTCGAGGGGCAAGTTGGAGATAAAGTTATATAAGCCTAAGTGACAACAGGGCATCATCAGATGCAGTTAATAATGCCTCTGAGCTTGGAGATGTTTGTTAGTGGTATCCTTTCTGACTGCCTGGAAGGACAGCAGGTAGAAAAGTCTAACGAGAGCCAAGAAGATGAAGGCAAGGGAAAGCTTGGCAGTGGCAAGTCCCTACAGAGGGCTGCAAACCAGCGATCTAAACGTTCAGCTGCAACTTTGCACCCTAGCAGTCAAACCTGCGTTATTTTTAAGCAAAAGGGAGGGAGATACAGCACCTGTTCCAACTAAACCTAATTGACCGGTGCCAATAAAAAACGCAGATCTTATGGGAGTGGGGAGACCAGCAGAGAACTCATTGAGATTTTGGGATCACTGAACAGAGACAACGGGCAGCATTTACACAAACGCTCCGCTGTCCCCCAAGGACTGTAAAAAACAAACAAACAGGAAGACATCCACACTAAGTGGGTTCTCCCCCTGCCTTTTTTCCCTCTCTGCCACACTTCCCAAGCCTCAGCTGCCTGCGCAGCTGGCCGCTGCTGAACGCCTCTGCTCAGGGCACTGCTGGAGCTGAGGGAAGCATCCCACCTGAGCAGAAAGTTTGCGGCCAGTCAGCGAGGTAATAAAAAAAAAAAAGTAAGAACCGTCTCAGATCGGGGCACACAGGACGCAAGCTGATGCTTGCAGCTCGCAGGTGACGGGCTGTGCTGCACGCAGGGTTTTATTTACACTCGCAACTTCGGCACTGCCTCAGCCGGAATAGCTCCAGTGCCAGAGCCTCTCGCTTCATTCTCATGCAACCCAAACCGCATTTGTCATCCCGACGAAAGAAGAAAAAGCAACAAAATAAAAGGCAGCCTCGGCACTGTTAAAACGCAGCGCGGCAGCGCTCAGCCTTCGTCTCTTTCAGACGGCGAGCCTTTCCCCCTTTCCCTGGGCTTTTATTTTTCATACAAGGCTTAGGTTACCTGAAAATCCCTCTCAATTGGCAATGCCCAGGAGGATGATAATAGAAACTTTCAGATGGAGATTAATGGAGCAGAGGCAGGCTAGGGGAATACTTTTTCTTTCTTTCTTTCTTTTTTCTTTTTTTTTTTTTTTTTTTTTCCCCCTGAAATTCCTGCGTTCGGCGCCTCCCGATAAATCTGATCAGCGGTCCAAGTGCACGTCAGGCAGCCGGCCTCATGTTAATTAACACTCTCCGCACCGG
>CM021731.1:5436183-5682152 GCA_011075105.1 Heteronetta atricapilla | reverse complement strand
TTTTTTTTTTTTTTTTTTTTTTTTTTTTTTTTTTTTTCCGCCAATCCCCTCCGAAATCGACTGCTGAGGCAAGTGTCGGTGGAGCGCCAGGTGCTGAGCGGGGAGGCGGAGCCACCTCCCCGCCGCAGCTCCCCGGTTAACCCCCGAGGCCCCGGCGGGGCCCGCAGCCCCGGGGAGAGGCCTAGCGGAGCCCCGCTGCCCTGCCCAGGGTCCCCGGGGTTCTCCTGAGGCTCCCCTTGTGCCCACGGGCAAAGTTTGAGAGGGGCGGCGGAGCAGGAGCTGGCCGGCGCCTCCGGGACGCTGCCCTCTTATCCCCCCCACCCCGTGTATGAGGGGTTGCTGCCACATCAAACCTTGCCCTGGTGGAACTGGAGGTGCACACTGAGGAAAAGCCCTCTTCTTGTTAAATCCCTCTTCATAAATTCCTAAATAAAACCACCAAACCAACCCCGTGCATTTGGTTTGTACGTATCCCCTTGTTGCCGTGGGCAGGTTTGGCGGGTGGAAGGCGCAGCCACCTCGCCAAGCTGAGGGCATGGGGAAGGTGTGAGGAGCTTTCTATCTGAACCCCTACATTCAGACCTTGAGACCTCAGCACCTATCAGACACCCAAACTGGCTGTACTGGCTCATGAGAGATGGTGTAGTGACTATATCCCTGCCTGATCCGAAAAAAAAAAAAAAAAAAAGGATTTAAATAAGTATCAGTGGCAAACACGCACATCTATAACCTGCCAAATGCCTGTTCCCAACCGTTCTGCGCTTGGGGTTGTCCGCAGTGAAGGCACAGAAGCGACAACACCAAGACGTACACAAAATTCCACACATACAAACAGCTGAGGCAGCCCCCCCACGCTACCGCCCCCTGAAAATCTGTATAAATTTTCCTCTGCATCTCCAAAACCTCCTTGCTTCAATAGAAAGCAGCTCCAGGCAAAAGAATATTAACATATTTGCAAAGATTACTGGATGATCTGAGCAGTCTAGACAGACAAAATGTTTATCTGCATTGTATTTGCTTCTCCTTCTGAATCTCTCTCCACATTTTATAATTCATTTGCTCCAGATAATCAATGCTCAAAAAAAGCAACAAACACTAATTAAACACTATGACACTTAAGCTTTTCAAATAGTATTCCGAAAAAAAAATAAGGCGACCAAGGCATAAATATGCTATAAATCACAAGTTTTAAATTTTGACCAACATCGATTTGATAATAAAAATACAGGCTAGGCGAGTTTTCAGAGTCCAGTTTACTACTCTGTTCAAGATACTTTTCCATTTTAAACAGTTAAAAGGAAGAAAAACCCCTCAGGCTGCTAAAATTTTTGCCTACTTTGCAAGTCTAAAGAAAGAAAAGGTTCACTTGGCCCTCAGTGTAATCCCCATAGGACAGCTGCAGTCCTGCACAGATATCTATAGTGTTATTAATCTGCTCTGTTCTATATGTTCACATACTGTCCTCATCACCATGGCACCTAAACATCTCTGTAGAGACGTACAAAGCAAAGCTATGGCTTCCTTTTACTGAATTGATCACGATTCTTCTCCACCAGCCATCCACCGCAGCGTAGGCCTACACAGAGGATAAAAAAAAAAAGTGCAAATTGGAAATAAAAGGAAAGACCAGCACAACTTTCTCCAGCTGGATGCAGCCACCTGGGTTTTGATCTGAGGCCTCCATGGTGGTTAATCCAGCCCAGAGCAGAGTTGGATTAACTTTCAATTTCGAAATCTTGCCACTGCAGAAAGGGGCAGGTTTTAGCTTGGAAGAAATGCAGGCTGCTCATTGAGGATGAGGATATTCTTGCAAGTAAGAAGTCTCCACCCTCACTTCACCCCATGTGGCTGGATCCGTACCTCTCCATCATTATTTCCTTGGTACGTGCTAAATCTGAGGCACTTCAGTTTCACCAGGCACTTTTGAAGTCCCACTGCTCCTGACTGAAAAGTAAATTCACACTTTGCATAGGATGGAGCTGACTGGGGGGCAGAGAGCATCACAAATAATTTTGCTAAAAATCCGAGCATGAGATTGTGAGATCTTTATAAATTTGCTCAATTTCACAAGGTGTAAGTGCTTAAAAATGCTTCATTAAAACGTATGTTCTTTTGAAATATTTATTTTCCTTTTAATTACATGTGAATTAGCTGGAAAGAAGCTGTAGGGAAGCCCTCTTACTGACTTAAGCCTTCTCAGCAGTTTGTTAAATTCTAGCCTCAAATCCCTTGAGGGAATAGTGGATTCAAAGCAGCTTTTAATCATACTATAAGGAGGGTGAAGTAGTATGTAAGTAGGTCATAGAGAAAGCATTACAAGTGCATAGGTTATTGCTTTATTTAACAACTACAGTGTAACACACTTTTCAAAGCACATTTGCTTTTGCCATTTAAAAGTTAGAGGCAGGAACAGGGTCAAATGCAAAAAGGAACCCAGCCTATAAAAGATACTGAGATATGACTCGAGGAAAGTTTATAGGGAGAAACTGCATTCAAATAATATGGTTCTCAAACATAAATTACGTAGTGCCTACATATGAATTAACTCTTGAATGCAGAGGGCAAGCAGTGAAAAACAAAAACAACAAAAAAATTTGCATGTTTTGCACACTGTTACAGTCTTGGCTCTGTTATTTGTAATGGTAATGCCAGTTTCCTGACCAGCACAAAACAGCAACTTTTACTAAAAATGAAGGAACAGTGCTGAGGTAAAAAATGAAAGCTTTGGTCCGTTACTACAGTACGGGGGGAAATGGGGAAGGGGAATAGCAAATGAAGCCGCGTTAATTTTCGCAGCATAAATCAGACAGTAGAGGTAAACAGTTTAGTGGGGCTGCATTATTGCTGTGCTACCACTGTCCACCAATATTAAGCACTTTCAGCTGGTGGAACATATGGCAGTTTTGAGGAAGGAACCTGGAATTTGGAATCAGCACTTTTGGGGTTTTAATCCTATTCCAGCTATAAATGTTGCCTCCTCGCCAACCTCCCCTCATTTCAGAGGCCCAGACCCCTCTTGTCCCATGGTTGCACCATTTACTCTCAGTGCCTCAGTTTCTCCGTGCGTCTAACAAGGCAGATAAAGCATTTCCACCTCCTATTTGCAGATTAGTCACCGATCAAGCAGCTTTTCAAACCCAGAGTGCTAGATGCAGTTCTCCAAACAACTCAGTCTTTGAAAACGAACACCTCCTCAGAGCAGAAAAGCCCACGTGAAAAAGGTAGGGCTGGAGAAAGACAAAGGCTACGCCAGGTCACTCCAAAGTGTATGAGCTCACCCTGACATCACAGCCTGTCCTTTTCATCCAGAGAGTGACAAAGCAGACACCCCTTCCCTTCCAGGTACCGCAGCCAAATCCAGCTCACCTCTCCTCCCTTCTCCGGACCCGCTCCTCACCCCTTCCTTAATTGCCATTCTTTTAATCAGCATGCCTCCCAGTATTGCACTGAGGAAATGCTGCTGTTGGAATCACTTCAAGGGAAAGTTTCCGAGTGACTTCACTCTCCACCGAGCCTGCAAGGCAGCACGAAGAGGGTTCAAATCCTCTGCTTTATTCCCCCTTAAGCCAATGAACATGCTCTGGATTCAGCTTATCTCTGGCATCAAAGCAAGTTTCTCGCAGAGGAGGCAGAATCAGAGCTCAGTGGCGGTGGTGTAAATTTGGAGCAGGCTCAAATGACTCTGGTAGAATCACTCAGGATCTTGCACTAATGTGAGGGGGAAAAAGAAATCTGGTCCAGATAGTGCTGGTGAATGCAAATGAGGTGTTCACTATCTTTCACAAAGAAATAACCTTCCAGGCAAACCATGAGCTGGAAAGGAGTAGCATGGCTAATAGCAGAAAATAGAGCATCTTGTTTTATGTGGTGGGACATAAGCCTACCTGCCCAGCAGTGAGCCGGGAAGCCTATCAGCTTAACTTCTGCAGAGTCAAGAAAGTGGGGGGAAAAAGGAAATGAAAAGCACATGAGCACAAGCTGCACAAAGTGTCTGGGCAGAACTGCACAATGGTGTAAAAGCAGAAAGCAATTAAAGCAAAAAGCAGAAATTTTTTTGAGTGGCCAAAGTAACGGACCAAATTCTGCACCATTTATTTTTTGTGAAGATTTTGATTATTTGTAACAAGTCCATCTTTGCCAGTTAGGTCTGACACTAATAAAATTTTGCGTTATGAAGTTTTAACCTTTCAGTAAGGAATTTTTATTTGCCTTATGTTCTCACCTGAAACCAACCAAAACATAACAGCCTTCCTCTCATCATGGTTTGAGAAATACAACGGTTTGCAAATAATGAAAAGCCTTTTAAAAGGGAAAATTAAATTACTGGTTAGAACTTATCAATGAATGTTAAGTACAGAAATCTTGGTTGCTTGTGAGGTTTCCCCCCAGCTCTACAGGCTCTTGCAACTAATCAGTAATTTTCTGAAATAAACGTTATTTCAAATTAGCCCTGTAGAAAGGCGCCTCAAATTAGGCATTTTTAGAGCTTTCACTTGAAGCACACTGATATTATGTAAACTTGGTTGCTATAGTTAAACTTCCCACTCAATTTTTTTATTTTTTTTTTGGGGCTATTTTATCCCACTGAAGAGGTGATTTCATCATACTGTGGGTATGAGGCCTTTGTTCCTTTTTGTGGGTAATAACTCAATCTTTCCTGAAACAATTAGGCAGGATTTCGCAGCAAAAGGCAGAAACTCTATGTTACAGAGGGCTTTTTAAAAAGTTTGGAGGAACACACAACTTTGTTAACAGCACCCAAATACTTGGGATGGTCAATCATGCTAGTGGGTCTCATCCTGCCCAGTGCTGGTGCTGAGCAATGGTGATTCCAGCAGCAGCTGGTTGGTACCCTTTTCTCCAGTCGGGCTCTCCATGGCACACATGTAAATAGCAACAAGTAAATATCTGCAGGACCGAGCCTCATTGTCCTGTTATTTATTTACAGCCCTATAGAAGAGCACTGTTATTGATCTGTAGGTGTTGCCTTTGTGTAGCGCCTTGTGCGTATGTACACAAGGCCAAGGCTTTTTTCAGCCTAGTCCTCTTGCAACTTGAAAACAGGTATTGACTTTTTTCTTTTCTTTTTTCTTTTATATTTTATGAACTTCTCACCTGATGACTGATTCCAGCACCAACCACAACTGAACAAGGAAAGAAATAGAGGTTCTGCATGCTTGGGGCAGATCTGATTTTGATCTCACACTATGGCCAAAAAAAACACCTTTCCTGACAACCCTAGAACAACCTACAGTGGGAACTTAATATTGTTGGGTTTGGCTATTATAGCATCTTCACATGGTGAACTATAATCTTGTGTGACGGACTAGGAGGGATCACACATTTGGTGCTCATATGTTTGGAGCTCCATTCTCACAATGCTCAAGAGCCCTGTTAATGCTTTCACAGGGCAGGGGAAAAAGCCCACCATAACCAAAAATCTCTTACCCCAGTCCAAATCCACACTGGGAGACACAAAAACTCCCTCATTTTATCATCACGTTGACATTCCTGCAGGTTTTTGCCTAGCTCATGGGGCTGGTTGTTGTGAGAGACACGGGATCAGGGAAGCAGGTGGTGAGCATGGGCTGGGCACAGCAAAAGGCTGGATCAAGAGGCAATGCTGGGGGCAGCACCCACTCCAAAAGAGATGGGCAAATGCAGGTGTGAAATTATAACAAGGCACCAGCAAGGCAAGAGGATGGATAAGGAACATCAAAAGAGACAGGAAGCCAAAAGTAGAGTTATTTTTAAAACAAAATGTGAACAAATCTGAGAGGTTTATTATGGTATCAAAAATAACCCACTGCATCACACTTCTGACTAACTGCATGATGTTTGTAACATTAACCTCCATCTTCATTCTCATTCGCTTCTGCCACGTGTTTTACCTCCCTTTTCACTGCCAACAATTGGCTCTCACCTTACGCTCAATTTGCAACATCTTTAAGGTCTTTTTTTCATTTGTTCGTGAAGTGCCTAGCACACATCTCAGTCCTCAGAAATAACAAACAATCGCCCTGATAATATGTAAAGTAACTGGCTTTGTTTGACATCATTATTTCCTGCAGACAGAACCCATTAAACCTCAGACATGAAGGAAGGAAAGAAAAGGCTCCTACAGCAACTGTAGAGCATTCAGACGTGCAGAAAACTCCACGT
This sequence comes from Heteronetta atricapilla, assembly GCA_011075105.1. Lineage (NCBI taxonomy): Eukaryota > Metazoa > Chordata > Aves > Anseriformes > Anatidae > Heteronetta > Heteronetta atricapilla. The sequence continues at coordinate 5,675,990 of CM021731.1, read as the reverse complement.
TTTCTTTTTTTTTGCTTTTTTTTTTTTTTATTTTTTTATTTTTTTCTCATAAATGCACATTGTGAGTATTGCCACATAGGTGAGATCAAAAGGTCCATCTAGTCCAGGCTCCCATCTCTGATAATGCCTTCTAATGGATGCAAAGTGAAAGAGTATGAGTAGGGCAAGTGTACTGTCACCGTTTCCACCTTCCAGCAACCACTGGCTTGGGGACATACCAAAGTCAAAGACTGAATCCAAACCAAGATGTTCAGGTTCACAATCACTGATTCAATTTTTCCTCCCCAAGTTCTCTCTCCAAAAGGAACATTTATAAAGTTAAATGTTTATTACTCCCAGAGCTGCCTGTTAAATAGGATGTTCTTAACAATGTCAGAGATTTGGAGCTCGGTGCAACACATAGGAACATTGGCTTCCTGTTCTGAAGCAAGACATTAAAACCAGATCAGTTTTTAACATAAAAAGATTCCCTTCAGTGGAGTCACAATAATTCATCTGGAACTTTTACATATATTTAATAATGCGAAAATGAGCAAACCATGAGGATCCTAGGGCAGGCAACAAGTTTGGCATCCTTTTGTGAAAATGGCTCTTTAGAAAAAAAAAAAAAAAAAACGGTCACTTTGGATTTCTATGTTCAGGCAGGGAGGTGAACTAAGTTAAATGTATGTTCATCAGCCGTACACAGACAAATCTCTGTATGATTCATTTGAGCAGCACTGCAGAACACCTGATGTTGCCGATGCAGTTCTGTTAGTGTTTTGTTATTTTTAAAGGAGGTTATATAACCCTCTCATTAAAATTAAATGTGGGCTGAAATGATGCAGAAAAATTCTCAAGCTTTAGAGTGAGCTTCTTCCACACATTTTAGCTGAAAATAGATAATTTTTTAGGCAGAAGAAAAGGAAAATGAAACCAAGAGATCATTACAGTTGAAAATAGAGTCTCCAAGAATTTAAGTTTTCTGATAATTCACTATTTCCTTTCTAGAGGGCCTCAATTCTTCAGATGCTGACCTGCAGCTTCCAGGGAGAGCAGGTGCAGGATTTGAATCTTAAATTCACTCCACAGCACAGCTGTCACATAATCCGCAGCTATCTACACTTGCAAGGTTCAATTTCCAGATGATCTACGTCAGGGTGCCCTTGCTTTTCTCTTCACTCCTCTATTTGTCTAAAAGGGATAGTAAATTCCCACATCCTCTCTCTGATTTTCTATCATGTTTTTCCCCTCCAGGCCTCTGCCCATGACAGACTGTTGTCTGGCATCCTCAAAGGCTGCTCTTGAAGATGACCTGCTGATTTGCTGCCATGGGAACTCTAGAGCTAGGACAGCATTTCCCCCTCACGCACCCAAGGGCACGTGCAACAGTTCCCAACGCCACCTCTCCCCACACGGCAAAAGTTTGCCCTCTGTTTCAGAAACCTTTCAGGGACATCAGAAGGCTCTGCCTTAAATACCAAGAGTGAGGCAGCCCCTCCGGCATCCGGCGTCTAGCAGCAGTCACTGCTGAATTAGTCGGAGGAAGGTGAAGAAGTCTAATAGCGAATGTGAGCATGCAAATTGCTTTTCAGAACTAGTGGAGAAAAGCTTAGGCAGCAAAGCGTAAGATTTGAGAAAAAACCCTCTGTAATGTAATGGCAGAAAGCATTATCTTTATATAAGTGCCATATTTAAAACTTCCTAAGCAATTTCATTGGTAATCCTATTCCTCTGAATCAGAGAGAGTTAACCTAAAATTAGGTTATTCTACCAGAAGAAGGGACACAGGCTAGCACATCAGCCTCCAACTTCTCTGCATGGACAGAGAAGCAAGTAATTTTCTCTGCTCCCCACCCTCCCAACACAATGTTGGGTGTTTTAATTGAAATACGAGGATCATTTTTACTTGGCTGCATTTTACAGGGCAGCTTGTGATCCATACTGTGTCAGTCTTGTCAGTGCACTGGCAGGTTTACAGACCACGATACTTTCCTACAAGCACTGACTCCTAAGAGCCTAATCCAGTAATGTGGTCTTAATGCATAATATAATTTCATGAACCACCTAGAAAGTGAGTGCAAATTTGAGTGTCGATGCTTTCCAGAAATGTCAATTTAGCCATTATTTGAGAAACCCTGAAAATGTATCTGGCTGATATTAGCCCATGAAATGGTCACCAATCCTTAGGACAGCAGAGAGAATAAAGTTGTGAGTGAGAACAGCTAAAATCCTTTTTGCATCCTGCTCGAGCTCGTTACTACTCACACTATTTGAGTCTCAAGCCCAGAGTGAAAGATGAAAAAAATAGTGTCCAGATCAAGATTTACCCTAAATTTGCAAAAATTCCTACCTAGACAGTTACTCCTGCCCTCTTCTATCCCATAAAGAGAGTTAACCTTCAGTGCATCATTAACTTGCCAAGCCCAATATTAAAGCAAATTAAATTGCCGTATTTGCTTCCGCTGCAGGGCGAAAAAACACAAAAGCCAAACAAACAACAACAACAACAAAGCTGTATTTTTGCCATGACGAGAGTGTTAGAGGAAAAATCCAGTTTTTATTTCCTCTGTGAGGATGCCAGCAGTCCTGTTTCATAAACTCCAGCGATTCATCACTATCCCAGGCAGCCAATCATTCGGCAGGTCAAGTCGAAATGGGCTGTGGAGCCAGCAACTCCTGCTGCCCTGATAATGCATGTCATTCCAGGCATGGCGACATGCTTTCTCAACAGCTGCCATTTTCAGTTACCTTTTATACGGCTGACATACAAGTAAATGTGTTGGAAGCAGTAAAACAGTCATAGGGAAGCAGTTGCAAAGATAAATAGCACCTGCACGTGATAATCTCTAATGTCATTAGAGAGTGAAGAAGGATATGTTTTGAAACAGAATTTCTTTCTTCTAAAAACATCACTTTACTTCAGGGGCTTTACATGAGCATGTGTGTGAAAGAGAGAGAGATTTTTTATTTTTTATTTTTTTTCTACAGTGTGCTCAAATAAACATCCAGACATTCATCTTGGATATAACCTAAATAGATATAACCAGAGGGAAAGGGGGAAAAAGGAAAGAAAAAGCACAAAAACAACTAGCCAGTATGAAAAAGAAAGCTTGCCACAATTCACTTGTGACAAAAGATTTGACATAGCTAGATTTTCCTGAATTCAGTAACGCTCTCTTTAAGAAGGACAACTGCTCTAATTAAGGGAGAAGAAAATGGTTTTCTTCTTTTGTATCTTTTCAGTCTTTATTCCTTATAATCTGCCTTAAATTTCATGAACTGCTTGTTCAATAACTGTTTTCTGGATTGTATGTAGTTGAATACTTTTTTTTTTTTTTGTAGATAGAAACTGAGTGGGAGTTCTGGGGGCACATGACTATAGAAATAAACAGCCACAATGAACAAATGTTTAAACTTACGTGCACACATAAGGGATACACACAGATGGATACCTGCATATTCGACAGGCAGTTTACGTACACAGAACATGCAAAGACCCCACGCCTGCACACAAATGGTTAAAAATACAAAATAAAAACTCTTTCCAATAGCAGCACTGGAAGAAGATTTCAAATGCATACGACTATCCATATTAATTTATGGTAATCTGTAAATGAATGCTGCAGAGACAGTACAGGTTATCCAAAATGGTACTTGCATTTAATGAGGAACTACCACAAAATATCATCAAGACAGATTTAGTTGTATCATCTAATACTCCCCAAATTAATATCATGCAAAACACAAAGTACAAGCCATGCTTCCCCTTTGGAACAACTAGCTCTTCAACTGTCAAAGGAAAGCCAAGCCTTTCTCTCTATATAAAGTCCTCCTCGACATCTTGCTTTCAGATTTCATCAACTTAGGTGTTTTCAGGGCTGTAAGCAGTGAACTTTCCATCAGCGGCATCTTCAGCTAATTAACCCTCCTGATTACAATAATTAGTATTGATTCACTCCTGAATGACTTCTTAAGTATTCAAGCACAATCTACACTTGCAGTAAAACTTCTAGATATGAATATTAATTGAATGCTCTCCTTTGTTTTTCAGCCCCAAAGGTATAGTTTGCAATCTTATATACTTAAATTCGATAACAGAAACACTTCACTTTTATTCTCATTTAACAAAGAGAATATTAACATGTTGATGTTAGAGATTGTGCTCCATGAATCTGGAAAAAAAATACAGACAAAGACTCCAGGCTAATAAATAAATATAATTCATTCCCATTTCCTATGGCAGAATGGGAAGTTGGGTCCCAGGTTAGCACCTTGCTCTGCCAGGTACAACTGAGGACAGTATTTCTTTTTGGCATTACACCTGGTCATTGCAAGAACAAATAACAACTCATGCAGAGTCTGAATGAGCTCTCTTAGCACTGTTATGGAAACAGATGTTGCCAAGTTTGACAACTGCTAGGCACCACATTGCTTTGTGACTGGGTGAGATTCAGCACAGGTAACGCTAAGGACACCTGTGATGTTAATGCATGAGAGCTCTGAACCTATAGCCTCTCAAAAGCTGGCACTTTTGTTCAAGCATGCTACAGAATAGCTTATGTTACAGATTTGCTTCACCCTCTTTGATGTTAATAATAATTGTTATGGCTCAAAAAGCAATATTTCAGTAAATATTCACAGAAAGATTTTTTATTTTTATTTCTGGGAGGAGGAGGGTTCACCCAGAATAATTCAAAAATTTAGTCTTTGATGTGAATGGAATGTCAGCAAATACCCTTGGAAAAGAACAAAGTAATTGGCAATCCAAGACACAAACCTGTATTGTATGTATTTTATGCAGCATTTCATCTGAAAGCATAGGAGCTACTGTAAGTTTAATATGAACTCACCTGTGAGAAGAGCGCTTAGGAAAGAGTTTTAGTATTGAATAGTCCTTACAAGTGGAGGGTGGCTGTGCTGCCCAGGTGGCTCTGGGTGTCTGCTACAGGAGTGGCACCCACCCTGCTCTGGGCATTTCCATGTCAGCAGGAGTGAGGTATTCGCTTGGCTGCCACTCACAAAGGGCAGCGGCTGCTAGAAAGCACAGGCTACAGGCGGATAACTTGGTAAAGCATAACACACCCCGGTTCTGGCAGCCGAGAGCAGTTGTGAACTAGTTAATTTTTGGCTCGAGAGAAGTTCTCCCAAGAAAGTGAATTATTGCATGGTCCCATTATATTAAACACCATCCTTTCTCTCTTCTTGTTTATGCACAACACACAGCATGCAAGCACTACCTGATAATCCATAACCTCTAGGCTTCAAGACTATTTTATGCGATATTACCTTTTTGTTCACGTAAACTCTTTCATATTGATTTAAACCATCTCAACACACAAGGGAAGGAGATGAGACAACAATAGAAAAAATGCAAAAAAGCATAGCAAGTATTCAAGAGTCTCCCCACAAAACATTTTTTTTTTGGTTGAAAATACATGCTTTAGAAAGCTCTGAACCCCACCAATAAATCTTCACTATTTTTTTTTTTATTTTAATTAAGGGGTCTTATAGCTCCCTGAACCTCTATAAATCAAGCACTGGAATCCAGTTGGAAAAAAAAAAATCATGAAACCCTTAAAATTAATTGACCCAAGCAAAAAATAAACCACGCTGATAACTATCCACCTGTTCTCTCAGAACATTATTACAATTACTGCTAAAAGTGATGTATTTACTTAACATGTAAACTACTTAAATACTTTAAGCAGCTTCAGAAACTCCACAAGACTGATGACAATTCATTTTAAGACAAAAGCTGTTGTCCAAGAAACAAATCAAAAATTTTAAATAGCTTTGTAACAGTTTCTTTTCATAATGCATAATGTATGTGAGCATTTTGCCAACTGCAAAACAAAAATTGTTAACTGTTCTAATCCTAAACTATGGCTGTCTAAATAGATAGATAATTCATGAAATGTCATATGAATAATTTGTTAGATTTTGGGATAGGAATAGGAATCATCCAGGTAAATTATTCTGCCTGACCTTAAAATATGTTAATAGCTGGATTATAAAAAGGGAAAGTAGCATGGGCTCCCACTTTGAGATCTGATTTATCATTTTTATTACATTTTCATTACCTAAACAAAATTATAAACAGTATCTTCAAAACAGCAGTTAAAGTTGATATGATCAGGCATAAAATCATGCAAGGGCACATTTGGCAACTGTGTATTTGCCAGATTGACAGCAGCATTGTAAGCTTTCAGAATCAATAAGTTTTCTCTCCACAGTTAAAGGAGAGGTTGCTAGCAATAAATCTCCAACTTAATGCAATGGACATAATTGTAAGATGCAAACCTCCCCCTCCCTGCACTATTAGCAGCGGATCTCAAATGAAACAACCTTCACAAATTAGGCAATGGACTTCATATTCTACCGCATATACAAAAAGATTAAGGGAAATGAAAAAGGGGCTGAGAAAAGGAAAAAAGAAAAACAAAAACAATAACAAAACCCACCCCACCACCAGACATACATTAAGCTAGTTTGACAGCACCATTGTTCAGCTGTCCCATTGTCAGACCAAAAGATGTATTCAATGCTACGATGTCTGCTAGCAAATAAACAAAAGACTACATTTTTCAAAGCAGGGTGCCAATTCCAGCATAATTCCATGTGTGTGTGTGTGTGTGCGTGTGTGCGTGTGTCTGCGTGTGTGTGTATGTGTGTCTCTGAAAAGAGTAGTCGATGCTGGCCCCCCGCTAAACCTTGGAACATTAAGAATATATGTGTAATCCCACATATGGGAGTATTTACATATTTTTAAAACATCTTCAAGTGGCAAGGATGAGGTAGAGCATTAATAACTATTTACATAGGCTAAGTGAAAATTAAAGTGGTATTTAGGGCACTAGCTCTAATATGGAGTCTCCCTGAGCTTTTTCCATGCTTATTCCATGCCCAGTGCATAATAATGAAGCAGGCAGAAACATTGCAAAGGAGGTGATTAAAGAAATACCAGCTCTCATTTAGGAAAAACAGATATTAATATATTATTTTTTTGCCTTCTTGCCCTCTCCATACATTTGTCGTCAGACATGAAATGTGCGATTCTAACTAGTGAAACGCTCCTTGCACGCAGCAATGCCTGTCTTTTCCTTTAAATAGGGAAACTACTTAATACCCAGCACGGTTATAGTTGCAGCGGGCCCAGGCAACTCGAAAGCACGCGTTAAAACAAAGGAGACAACATACCTTAAAAGCAGCTCCTCATTTCTCATAGTAACAGCGGATTTGGGACAGCGCATGCTTTCTGCACCGATATTCTCAACAAAAGCCAGTTCAGAAGTGCGCTCAAACATCAATGCCACAGTAGCTACTCACTAATGGCTACTCTTTCTCTCTTTCTCTCTCCAGGCAGACGCTGAGTGGTGGAGCAAAGGGGCCCCTGCAGATTCACTAAGCAGAAATAATCCTCTCTGACAAGTTATGTTGTCTGGGCATATTTTACATTAATGCACTGTGCTGCCTATAGGGGTCTTGTTTGCGTTCACTCTAGCCTAGCTGGTGTTAGCTCTCTTAATTACCATCAAGAAAAAAAAATAATAAAAAAATTAGTGACAATTAGGACCCCCCCATCCAAAAAATAAAAATTAATTAACTGAAAGAATATATGGGTGAAGGGGGGGAGGCTTTTCTCCCCCGGGAAGGATGCATGCTTGATATGGATCTTTTGTTTGCCCTGTGAACTCGGTGAATACAGTGGCAAACAGATGCTGTGGCTCGCAAGGCTTGTGCACTTGAAGGGAATTGGGTTAGAGGCTCTTTCTGGGGCTTTGGAGTCGCAGCTGGAGCTCTTGTTCCCTGCCTCCTTCCCTTCCCTGTTCAAGGCTGAGTGGCTTTATGGGACCTGCCAACTCACATCAGAGTGACTGGGGAGTATTAATGCAGGCACCTGGGGATCTTCTGCAAGTTTTCCGCTTATCTGGGCAATTTTAACCCCTCCAAAACACAAATCCTCTACACTGCTTTAGCAAGGCACTGAGTTTGTTTGAACCCAGTCCCATGCGCTTCGTTTAGCAGAATTCTCACAGACAGGAAAGGGGCTGCATTATTCAATGATTTACTCACTTCCGATGTATGAAAGGAACTATAGCATGACTCTGATTTCAAGGAAACAGTCTTTTGGGCCCTAATTCAGAGATCTGCCATGTGATTTGTAGAAATTGGTTGTGAGCTTCCCACTTGCCAGGGTAGTCAAAGAGAGGTTTATTTTCACATCTTGGTTTCAGCTTCTGGTGGTGAATGCAACTACTCTGGGGGCAGGAAGGTGGTTGGTGGTGTTTTTTTGTTTGTTTGTTTGTTTGTTTGTTTTTCTTCTTCTTTTTTTTCCCCTGTTTTGTTTGCTTTCCTTCATTTTTGTTTGTTTTAAATCTACATCAGATGCTTGAGTTGGTGCTTAAAATGTCAACAAGGCCTTGACGCTTTTTTCAGCCAAAGGCTTCTCTGCATCACTGACGCAGTAAAATGCATCTTAACAATGATTGTCATTTTCTCTGAGGTCCTGTTCACGTAGACACATGCAAAACTCAATGAACACAGTCATCGAAAAATGAAAGAGCCCAGTAGGAGTCAAATACACTAAGCCTGAAATAGATCTGGACCTCAAATCTTGATTCCAAACTTTCATAGACTTCCAGCTATATCTGTGGTTGGTCTGAACTTCTTTCCTACATTATATGCCACTGTCTTAAAATATACTCCTGTGATATCCTGATGCAGTGCTAACGCTTCTATTTCCTGAACAGAACTTCGCATTTAGGGGCTTGATCTTTCTGGTAAACTTAAGCCTGGGAATGAAGGCAAAGAGGGAGCAATCACCAGTATAAATATACTGGTAACAACTTCTTGCCTTCCAGATAGCAGCTGTAAACATCTATTAAGGCCATAAATTGTAGCAGAAACGATCCTTTTGTTCTACACTTCTCATTTAGCACTGTGAGACCTTGGGATTAGTTTCAGTCATTCTGATATAATATTTATCAAATGACCAAAAGACAAGTGACAAAAACAAAACTAAGTCTAATCTACTTGTAATGATGTAGAGAAAAAGAGATGAAGATGGTAGTTGGGGAAATATGGTTATCATGAAGGACTGCAAGTCAAGAGAAGATGGGTTTCAATTTGCTTCCCTTTTCATCTGCAAAACATGACTGGGATTCTAGTTGCTCTTGTAATAAAAAATAAATCATTTTAATGATTAGCAATTCAAACCAATGCCATGTTAAAATGTCATGTTCCAAGGTCAACTGAGACAACATAGCTTGTACTTCATGCTAAAAATATCTGAACAGTCATGGAAGGCGGCCAGGAAAATACTAAACTAACATGACAAATCCCATACCTCCTGCCCCAAATACTAAATCCATTGCTACCATTTCAGGCATGGGCACCAGCACTCCAGATTCCTCCTCCTTCGCCATTTGTCTTCAAATGACTTTTGAGAGGTGTAACTCACCGTGATGCCTGGGCTGTTCCAGACCAGTCTCATGCTCATGAGACTGATGTATGAGCAGAGGCAAATACCAGAGTATGCTCAAGAATATACAGCTGAATGGGAAGTGTCAAACAGTCTGATAAACTGCTACAGTTTTCCAAAAATATGGCAAGTATCGGCATCTTAAGACACTACCAGCTGAGGGAACAAAGATTTCTTTTCAGGCTGGAGTAGAATGGGTCCCACAGAGCCCTTTGGTGGGGAATCAATGGGCTTCTGTTGGGCAGATCCACGCAATTGCAAGTTCTCCATCGTTTCTGTACTTAGAAAGACAGCAGAGCAGCAGCAATAGGAAATAAAGTGAAGTATTAAGGAAGGACTCATCTATGGCCAAAGGAATAAATAAAGAAAAAGAAAATAAAATCCACAAAGCTGTAACAGAGACAGACAAAAAGAACCTATGTTTTCTATCACACATAATGAAACGTTTGACAGAGCAACATCTGCAGAGGGATCAGAGCTGCTGAGGACGAGAAGGAATATGAGTATTATTTTTCAGTTGTAAGATGTACTAAGCAGGAGTGCCTTTAAAATAATATGGCTTAAGGGAAGATTAAACCAGATGCACAGGGCTATCTGGCTTCTTTTAAGATGAAAGTCCAGCTGTAGAGTTTAAATTCAACATTTAACACTAAAATTGATTGTAGATTCATAACTGGTATGTATATATTGCAGAATGTTCTACACAAATTACATGCAGGGGTGGGCATTGGAAGTTTAATAGTTTTGTTGCCTTGTATTTAAAGTAAACCCAAGCCCTGTACACAGGGTCTATGAATTTGCTGAACTAATTATGCAGGATTGCAAAACTTTGAAAGGTCCCAGTAATGCCTACTATTTACAGAGGGAAAATGATCAAAACTTCTGTGGCAACCAGTAGTAATATCAATGATTTATATCAATTAAAAAAAAAAAACTGTCTTCTGCTGTCTAATACTTTAGAGTATTTGACACTTTTGTTTGTCTATAGAATTTTTAAAGTATTCAGAAGTCCAAAACATAGTTTTGTTTGTTTGTTTGTTTGTTTTTCTTCACTAAGCAAGCAATACTGCCAGTCCAGCAATAAAATGGCAGAAAAATGGTGGACAAAAGTCCAGGACAACTGCCCAAAAATCATGAATGCCCCAAAATCATGAATGCAATCATGAGAGCAATAGAAAGCTGTGGTTCATTTTCCCATTTCACCACATGTCCCTGTGTCAGATCTTATGCAAGCCAATTAGCCTCTTGCTCACATCTACATCCTTAAAATGGAAAAATCCAATGAATTGTATAGAGCACCATGACAATAAATATACACAACACTAAGAACTATTTTAAACAGTGTATTGTTAGGAGTCACACAAATACTTCTTCTCACAGGAGTCTATGTCCAGGTTGTATGTTGTTCTATGTGGTTATTTACTCTCAAATCAGTTGTTTTGTATGAAAACCTACTCTTCTAATCTGATAGCATTTTACTGTTCTAGATGGTTAAATCCCACTGTTGAAGCTGAGCAATTAGTCTAAACTAGTCATCTAGGGTTTCTTTATTGTCATTGCAGAGAGATTATTTATCCTAAAGAGTATTGGCATCTCTCTCCATTGACTACAAGGGGAGGAGATACCCAACTTTTAAATACATCCATTAGGCAAAATGAATCCCATCTACATGCCAAAAATGAAGGTGAGAAACCTCATGTTTCTGCTTCAGCATCACCAGGCAGGACACATGGCCCTGTGCTATGACCACCCTGACATCCTGAGCACTTTTGCCACTTCTAGATGTGGATGTAACCTATCTTCAGGACACCTCCAACACTCAAGCTGGAGATAAGCAGGACTTCAGGTCTGAAGCAGACTGATATACTACACCCAAGTAAAGTTTGAAGCAGAAAGAAAATTACCCTCAGCTTCGGAATTGGAACACATGGGGTCTTTCCGGTGTGCTCTGGGAGAGCAGACAGTTCGTTTAGGTGTCTCCTTCTTAAAATCTCCTAGCAAAATGAGCACCTCACCACCTGCAGCTTTTAGGTTGTTAGAAATCTCTAAATGTAACTGGACAGCTTCACTGGTGAATGTGAGTAGCAAGAAAGGGGCTATAACTCCATGGGTTATGTCTCATTAGGCATCACCTCTGCTCTTGAGGTTATTGCTTGTTTTAATCTAGAACAAATTATCATGTGTTTGTCTCAGTTTCCTCTTTTGACTTCTTGTTTGTTTATACAGCCTTTAAGATAGCTGCATACAGGAGATAAAATTTGGTTGCAGACTTCAGCAATTTGACATTTTATCAGATCACTGACCACGTGGTACTGGAGTCCTGCACTTGCTAGTTGTACTCTGCATGTACACACAGGTTGATAAGTTTCTTCACTGTTTTAGGATATGGTAACCGAAGATACAGAGACACCATATCTCACTATTATGTATCTTAATACACTTTCATAGTAATAAAATGTTGATCAATTGTAGGGGCAACTGCATATGTGTACACCATGCTGTCTTCAGGACAAATACTACCTGTATGCATTGTGTGTGTTAACCATACCCACAGATTCTGGGGGTGTCATCATGGTGTGCAGGAGTGCAGGAAAAGGAAAATTATTTTCAAGCTCATATAGTAAAGATGCAAGAAATCATATTTTTGTTTGTTTGTTTTTGATTTTGTCTTTTTTTTTTTTTTTTTTTTTAGACATGCAATAAAACAGTCTAACATTTGCTAGCACCTTTTCCTTTCTGAGTCATAGGTGTAGCAATTACTTACAGACCTACAAAATGCAGGTCAGTCTGGATGATGCAAGAGGTCTTTTCTAGTCTTACTTTTTCCACCTGGGAGCATCCAAGGAGCATCATGAAAATAAAATATCACAGACAGAAACCACAAAAGTTCAAAATGTTGCGTAAATGCTGAAGATTAGCATTTGGGCAGCAGCAAAATAAAAAGTTTCCCCTTTAAAGCATAAGCAAGACTGGTATCCACTGCCTCTCTCCGTTAGAAAAGGTGTGTGCTACCTCCCTCTAGCATTCAACAGTGCTGACTCAGAGCATCTCAGCATCTGGAAGACAGGAGAACCAGAAGGAACAAAATCCCCTATTTACTTAAATTACATGCTCTGGTGCTTCCCCCACCCTCAACAAGGAAGGTGCAAAAATTGCAGCATATGCAGATCACAGATTCTAACACATAAACACACATCAGAGGGCTGATTTTTGTTTTGTTTGATTTTTAAGGCAATACATCACTTGAAATAACTTACAACTGGCCAGGTTGTGACTGCAGACATGGCTACTCTACAAAGCAAATAATTCAGCTGGAAAGATCTACATGTCATGAGAACATCTGGCCAGCAACTAAGGGGAAGGAGGAGAAAGCTGATCAAAAGAGCAAAGAGAAACAGGGGAGGCAACAGAGCAGCAGATCTGAGAGAAGGAGAGAGAACGAACACAGCTGCTTATAGAATCATTTATTTTCTGCTTTAATTTAAAGTCTTTTTAAGGTATAAGTAGAACTTGCTCTGTCTAAACAGGAATTTTTTTATTTCAGACTTTCAGCAATGCCAAGATAATCACTTTTAGATGTGTCATGTGGAAAATCAAAGACATTGTGTTCTTATGGGCACAAACTATAGAAAGTGAACTTCCACAATATATACGAATGTATAAGCTATGTATATGAACATGCATGAATGAATGCAAACAATGTTAATAATTACAGATGAAAATTTAATGGCTATTAATCCTCTTACATTACAACTAAAAAAAATCACACATATTTAATAATTCTATCAAGCCTATTTTAAAATGATCTTATGGTCGTCTATGCAGAAAGATTGTTTCATGTATCTATGAAATGTATCCAACATTAGGAATGACCATGGATATTTAAAAACAAGGTATCAGAAGACAGAACAATGTTCAGGAGAAGCTGATGTAGGAGTGAAAATGAAGTGGAGGTTTAATTTCTTGGATTTTGTATCTAGATGAGTGTATGCATCTAGCAAGAGAACCTTTAGCTGTGAATGTGATGTGATAAGTGAACCTTACTCCTACACGGTCCAACATGAAATGTAGGCTTATTAGAACAACTCACCATCCATGAATTTGCCTGTACAGATAGCATTGTCCCATATGGAAGGGAGAGCCACTGCAAGTATTATAGTTAGAATTAGGTGATCTTTAGTTGTAAATATTGGTTGAGAACTCTTGATTCATTACCTAATAATGCTGAGTTAGACTTTGAAGAAAGAGTATTTACAGATTACATATTTCCTTTTATATACTCTCAAAAGAGAATGAAATGGATCAATTTCTATACAGTTGCCATAAAAATAAAACAAACAGCTACAAAATATTTTTATTATTGTATAAATAAATTAGTATAAATGCTTATTTCAGAAGCTTTTACCATTCCTAATTAACTTTATTGCAAGATAAAAAAATCATGTCACTTCTTTAATATTTTAAATTCTCTACCTAATATTTTATATACAGAAGATGCTCTTCTCTTCTCTCTCTCTCTCTCTCTCTCTCTTTTTTTTTTTTTCCTTTAAAAGTGTATTAGCATTGATTAAAAGGAAAGAGCTGGAATATAAATCTTCAGTTAGATTTACTACAGAATACATTTTTTGACCTTTCTCATGTCATCCAACACTTGACAACTTTGTGCAAGATGTTAAAAAATGGTTAGTGATTTTTTAGTGATTTTAGTCCCCAGATTCATAGTTTTATAGGGTCTGTGGTTCAGAGTTAGGACATTAATTTGTGGGGAGGAAGAAATAAATCAGAACCTGTGAAAACACCCTGTAGATGGAAGCATTTGAAACTCTGGAAGCATTTGAAAACCTGGCCGAACTGAGATTCTGGGGTAAACAATTCTTTTAAAATTCCTTGAAAGGTATCAAGTTTCAATTTGGTTTTATTAGTCTGACATATATATTTAAAATGAAATACATATTTTTAGTAGTGAGATACCTAACCAGGGAAAACATTGCTTAAAACCAAAATCTTTCTAAATTAATGGAGGCAGCATAAGAAGTGGCATAGATCCACTTGCAAAAAGGTCTCTCCTGTGGAAGGCAGACTGTTCCCACCAGCTTGAAATGTTTTAGTGGAAGATACATGTATATCCTAAGCCACAGAGGGAGGAAGGCTTAAGCTAAACCAAGTTATCTGATAAAGGTCTGATCCCAGCTCATGAACATGAACAAATTGGATCCTAATTCTGAGTCCCAAGGTGAGCACACTTTGCATGACCAAACTCCTCACATAGCTGGTTCCTCCAGACGTGCTTTGGCCTGATTAATCCTACTTAACTTTGGAAACTTAACAGAGAAGCCCAAGAGAATAGTCACTCTTGGCTGCCTCCACAGTGAACAGGAAAAGATGCATTTTTCCCCCTGGTATTTCCAGTTCAACTCACCAAGCAGCTCTCTTTGGCTACATGAGAAGTGCAGGTGAACTAGTGTCGACCTTAGCATCTCAGTTAAACACCATCAATAACTGGATGACAGGTCTCCATGTCTATCTTGTCCACAGATCCTGCTTCCACAAGAATATTTGGTTTATGGGTGCAGGCCTGGCAATGATGTTTTCTTTGGAAAAGGGTTGTGCAGTACTGCTCACACTTCTTTCTAACATTGGTGTAGCAAAAATGCACATGTGGCACTTCCAAAGTGCCCTGATGTTACCCCTGGAGAAAAACAGGTAACAGAAGTGGCTCTCTTTCAAACAATTTCCATGCCCTACAACTGATAAATGGTTCCATTCAAATAAAAAAGCATGAGAGCAACCACATATTATTTATCTCTCTCTTCCCCACAACCAAACACCAGCAGACTCCTCATTCTCTCATTTTCCACAACTAGATGATCAGATACCAATTGCCAAAAGAAATTTCTGAGTCTCCAGCAGTGGATTTCTTGCAATGCTTGCCATGTTGTTAGCACCAAGCAAAGGTTCCTGGAGCCCCAGAAGGCTTTTTGAAATGAAAGGGCAGCAGGGGGAAAAGCTGGGGAGTGAAAGGGGTGCACAAGAAAATAAATTATTTGCACAGATTCCTCTCATTTCAGAGTTCAGTGAGGTGACGCTGTGGAGCTGCACAAAGGCCCATGCTTTTGGGACATCCATGTTCAGTGCAAAGAATTGTCAGTGCCCACAGCCATGTGGGACCCCATCCACGTTCAGCTGGACACAGCCCTTCAGCATGAGCAATCTGCTAGACACTTCAGCAAAACCTGCGCTCTGATGCTTACAAGTGTCAAGAAATCTGTTAAAGCGTTTACATATTGTGACATTAAACGCTTGGTAATTCTCCACATTGTTCTGTACTTTCGGTGTTCTCAAATCCACATCATTCATCTGTCTCTTGCAAGGCCAAATCCTGCAAAATTTGCTGAGTGCACTTAACTCCAAATTAACACCCTGTAAAAACAGTTCCTCCCTTCTTCTCATATGCTGTTATATGTAAAATCTACACCCAAAGTTAATTTCTTGCTGACCTTGTGCTGATTAATGCAAATTAAATTACATGCTAATTGCCCCAAATGGTTTGCATGCAGCCCAGAAATCAGTTCTTTTTGCTGGTGGTAAAACACATTTGTGATTTTTACACAATGGTTGCATTAAGTCATTGTTAGTCTTGCGGCATCTTCAAAAATCAGATTTTTTTTTTTTTTTTTTTTTTTTGTAGCACCTTTTAGAAAGCAAGAAAAAATAACCTAAAAAAGCATTATTATGTTCTGATCCAGTCTTGCAGAAACCTCACTTTGACCTCGTGGGAGGAATTTTATGGCTCGTTCAGAGCTCAAGCTCCAAGATGCATTTTACAAAACTTTGAGCCAGTTTTGTTAAACCCGTCACTCCCTAATCCCTTTGTGCTTGTCAGCAGAGTACACAGGCACTTGATTTTGGACGTCTGACTTGATAAGGGGTGGGGGAAGTAGGGAGGGAAGCAGGGACTGCTATTTTAGATAGATCCTACAATATTCTTGCAATTTGAAAGAGAACAAGGAATTATTTCAAACTGTGATACCTTGCAGAGAAGCTTACGGAAAAGGCAGGGTATCGTGTTCCTGGGTATCAGTGTCTGGGCACTGAAGCTGAATCCCAGCCATCACACTTGATGTATGATGGTTTACTGGAGCTCTGTTAGGCACCTGGCAAGGGGATCAAATACAACAGCAGCTAGTGCTCAGCTCTTCATCAGTCCCTGGAGCAGCTGCTGAAGTAAGCAGTCATACTCCCCTCTACACTTTATCCCAAAGTAAGTAAAGAAGATGCCCATTTTACAGAAAAATCAGTGACACAGAAACATGAATTGATCAAAATTATGCATGCAGAATGAGACAGAGCTGAAAACAGATTTAGCTAAGAGAAGAGCAATGCACTCAGATAGCACTCCCACCTGAGCAATCAAGTTTGGAGAGGATTTTTCTGCCCCATTCATGGGCAATAGATGGCCAGACTAAAAAGACACAAAACAGCTACTCCACATGCTCCCAGCCACCCAAAATGTCCTTACCCCAGCAACAGAACATGAGGTCTGACAACAAATAGTCCAACATCCACAATGCAAAAGGCCATAAAGGTTAGACCACAGAAAGGACAAGGAGGCTGAAGACTCTCACCATTGTAATTCCTATTCTAGTCATCCAAAGACTGAACAAGTAGGATGAACTGATAAAAAATGACATATACAGATATGGTAAGCCTAAGATGACCTAATTCCTAAGAAGTGTACTTTTTTTCTTTTTTTTTTCTTTTTTTTTCTTTTCTTTTTAATAGTCTTTTCCTTTATCATTCTACTATTAACTGATGCTATTTCTCCCTTCCTTCTGTAACAGCCATGACCCTGTTTGGCCTGATTTTGGTAGCATACCTCCTTTCTTAGATATTCTTGACTTTGACTCCTACTACAAGCCGAGGCTGCCAAAATCCAGGCCACCCACACTACATAATCATGACAGCACAATTCACCCAGTTTTAAACAGAGGTTCAAAGTCTATCTTAACAGGTATCCTTACAACAGATATCCTTACAACAGGTATCCTTACAACAGATACCTGACATCGTAAATTCCTCAATACCAAGATGAAAATGAGACCACCACCACCATGAGCTCTGCTCCACAACGCTGACCCTAAGGGACTTGAGCTGTTGAGTAATAAAAGTATTATCCTTCCAAAGTCTCTCCTGAGCAGAGACTGTCATGTCACATGCTGTTAAATTACGTGTGATGGGTCTGTCGTTAGGATTACTCTGTAGGAGAGAGAGCTTGGAGGCTGCCAGATTCATTAAACATCTTCAGCGGGACTTCATGTGGGCCTTTCACTTACCCTGAACAAACAACAAACACACCCTTTGTGCTTAAGAACAAAGGCAGATTTTTGCACTTTTGTTTGATGTCAGTCACAACTCGAGATTAAAGCTTCTGCTCTGTGTATTTCAAAGTTGTCTTCCCCCCTCTAAGCTGCTCCTCTGGCTGTTCACTAAGCACTTCAAAAAGGTTTACAGCTAAGAAACCCCAAACAGAACAATATTAATGACAATCAGCTTCAGAAGTGCTACATATTTTTGGCATTTGAATGCATTTCACTTATAGATATGACTGAAGAAATGAAGTGCAGGAGTAACATATGCAGGAACTATGTTTTTCTTAATCACTTTGCATCAGTGATGCAAAACCAAATCATGGCTTCCCTTGCAGGCTCCATCTCTGATGTAAGTGAAAGATGGATGTTCACTGGTATATACAACAGATTGCTTGGTTTTGGATGCCTTTTCTGAAATCTGTAGTATATACCAGTGAACATCCGTCTTTCAGAAATGGCATCCAAAATCAAGCAGCCTGATATCTAGGAGAAGGTTACACCTCTTTTGTCACCTCCGGGACAACCCAACACACATTCCCATGTAAAAGGGCACCTTAGCAAGTGTCCACCTCCCACACGTTATTTTAAAATACCTGAAGTGAAATAAGGTGAGATGCTATGAATGCTGTCAAAACAAGAGTAGGTATTGTCAAATTCAGGAAAGAAACAAGTGACAATCAGTGAATCAGAAGAGCTTTCTGGCATGTGGCAAAGAGCATCCAGACTTAATGCTTCAACTGTCTGGGAAACTCTTCCTTCCCTCAGATCTGTAGGGAATAGTAATTTAAAGTCTTATCTTTGTGGCAGAGGTTAGCAACCACATCTCTCAAAACGGCCTGACTTGATGACGTGGGGTCACTTGATCCAGTTTGACTCTTCCCAACTTGTGAAGAAGACAAATTTTTGCTGTGCTTGATTGTCCTTCTCCACACCCCCAGCTACAGAATTCGATTAGATAGAAAACATCACCTCTCGTAGTAATTGGGTCCTTGGAATATAAACTATACGAAGGGTCACATTCCACTACCTGAAACCTTTAGTGCTGTCAAAGAATGGATGGAGCTACTCTGAATATAAAAGCCTTCCACTATGGCTGAGATATCAAACATTAGATGACAGAACCAGAAGGTGAGAAGGAGCCACAAGAACAAGTGACTGTTGGAAAATGCTTTTCAAAGCAGAGGACAGAGTGTTTCTATGGTTTATCTGTGCAAGAAGTTGAAGATTTTTCCACTGCTGTCTGTGACCTCTCTTTGGATGTCTGCATGAGTCTGAATTTCTTATATTTCTTATCATTCTAACATAATCCATCACAATGAAAAAAAGTCTTTCTTTTCCACTTACAATACTAGATTTTAGGAAATATGTACATGTGAGGGTTTTTTTGTTGTTGTTGATTTTTTTCCCTCTAATAATTTTTCTACACTGCATTTGGAGTATGTGCCTTCTGGGTTGTTCTCCATTGACACCACGCACACCATATTTTTATTTCTTGGCAGTTGAGGTATATAAATTGGTATAAACTTTCATCCAGGTGCCAGAGCACAGCTGAAGGAACAACACATAGAAATGTGTGTAGTGATTTGAAACGTGCCAAACCAGAGGTTAACAGAAGCACACGTGTGGGTTTGATTTCTCATTTGAAGCCTTTTCTATTCCACTCACATTTAGAAGTGTTAAAATCATCAATGAATTGTGATCTCCTGATGTCTGGAACTTCTTCAGGGGTCCAACACGGCTCTTATACAACTCTTTTGAGAAATACCATAGAAAGTTTTACACACTCAAGAGATACAGGCAGGATTGGACAAACCCTGTCACTTGGACATGATTTTTCCTTGCTAGTTCTTGTCTTGGTCCATCTGATGGCACCCAGGTATCTTACTTAAAGCATTTAGGTTTTCTGTAGATGCTATCTAAAGAACAGGCTACAAAACATATTTCAAGTTCTTTATGTTTGACCAGTTACAAAGAAGACTGCAAATTTAACAGTTACTCAGAGGCTCACCTTGCTATACTTGTTTAGTAGTTTCAGTGTGAAGTGATCTAATTATTGCAAGCAGCAGTAAACATGGTTAACTCCTCAAATTCTTGTCAGGGTATGCTCCGTTGGACATAAATTATGCAGAAAGCCTCACCAAAAGATATTAGCTGATGTGAATTGGTAGCACAGTGCTTTAATGCACAGCAGCTCCATCATTAATATTAGGTTTGCTTTAAATAATGAAACAAAAGTAAAAATGTTCCCCAGAGGATACAAAGTGTAAAGATGGGAAGTTGTACTGTGTGTGTAGAAAGCAAGTTGTGTAGTTCAGAGCATCTTCTTAGTAGTTAATCAAGCAGCCAGGGGATGTGCTCAGAGGGGTTCTGTTCCTCAGGAGCTTTACCATTCACTCACTGATGTACTTTAATATTAGAGCTGATCATGTTGAAGTTCATTGTTACAATCTAAGACAACATTACAATATACAGATCATCCAAGCTCTGCAGATTTCTCACTGTACCAAAATGTCTTTATCTTCTTACTTCCAGCTCATAAAGCTGCACCGGGAGGGAGAGAGGGAAAGATTCTACCTGCAAATGGTGCTGTTTTACTGAAACAGCAGTTACAGATATTGTGCTAGGAAATGTGCTAATCCCAAATTGCCCACTGATGGTGACCCAGGAAAGAGAGATGGAAAATGGAAGAAAGAAATGAGAACACTTAACTTGAGGGTTGTATCCTGACAAAGTCAGGATGGAGCCAATGAGTGATAGGTCTTGTGTGGTGGAAATACTCTGAGACCCCATCATTTAAATGTTTGCTGGAATGGAAGTACAGAATTACCAGTAGCGACAAGAAGTTTTCCAAGACCACATATGATTTCTCTCATTTGCTTCATCACCTCTCATTGTTTCTACCCCACTGCACTGTTAACCTATGACCATGATATGCAGAATAGATGAAAGCTGGCACCCAAAACCCAAGTTTTGCCTGACTCCAGGGCTTGGGTGACATTCAAGGCTGTCCCAAGTGGCTGTCCCTCCAGGCTAAAATACCCATGGCTAGGGGGCATCCAACTGCTCTCTGCTGTATGAACTCTTAGGGCTGAGAAGAAAAAGTTGCCAAGTTTAAGTGCCTGGATGGAAGCACAGTGCAAGGAAATATGCAGGCAACAGTAAGCACTGAAAGCTCAGTTCTTGGCCTCTATGCCAGACAGAATAAAAGACATCCCTTGCTTTTCCAGAGACTGCAGTTCAGACACCACAAATCAGTTGGAGAAGTCAAGGGATTCTGGCCTCAAGGAAAGGGTTATCTAACATTTTATAATAGTAAAGAATCCATTTCATATTCTGCCCTGCATAGTTCAACTTCACTTCACTAAGAAGTTCCTTGAAGCCCTTGACCTCTACTTTCTGAAACAGAATAGTAGGAAAACATACGTTCAAAACAGATTATGATACTCAGCTGCTCTTAGGAAATTCTCTATGCAGCACCAGTAGATCAAATTATTTTCATTATATCATTTGGTCACAAAGAATACCGACATAATTAGGGAGCTAAATAGCAACAGTTTCCTTCTGGTAAATTTGCTGTAGCTAATTTTGTTAATAAGACTGATAATTGTTTTATGCTCATTCAATATGTTAAGTTTACCTAATACTAAAACCAATCAGAACCTTTAAATTAATTTTTGTTTCATTTCTAAAGGAATCAATGTCATTATTAATCATAAAAGGAGTGCCGAGTCAGAGGATGATAAATCTCCTTTGGGCTTATTTGACTTTCATATTTATGGTTTGGATAAGGTTATTATGAAGGAATTTTCAAGAAATGATTGAGGAGGAAAGGGAAGAGAGGGAGCTAGGAAATACTACGCTTGAATGCTACCCTGCTATTGACTTCAGCAGAGTGCATGCAAACAGTTTGATTTCTTTAAGTTCTGCAGATTTAAGCATGGCAAAATG
Source organism: Heteronetta atricapilla (assembly GCA_011075105.1). Lineage (NCBI taxonomy): Eukaryota > Metazoa > Chordata > Aves > Anseriformes > Anatidae > Heteronetta > Heteronetta atricapilla. The sequence continues at coordinate 5,654,210 of CM021731.1, read as the reverse complement.
TGTTCAAAATAAAACAAACTGCTCAGAGTGCCAGGCTACAGAGCCCTAAGATGTACAATTTCCAAACCAATATGTTTGGGAGTGGATTTACAAGAAAACAGGAGAGGAAAAGATCTGGGGCGTAGAACTGATGGGATTTTGCATGCCTGGCACTGGTGGTTTTGCTTTTAAAGCATTAGGAGAACATTCGCTCAGACTACAGTTGCCTTTGTTGCATTTCTAGCTTCACTGCAAAAACTTACAATATGGTAGCTATTTTAGCTACACTTCCACAACTCAATATATGATAATGTGGTGAAATGTCCTAGATAAATGTGCCCAATTTTCACAAAGCCAGTGTTGCCCACATCGCTTTTTACATGCTTTGACAGGATAAGGTCAATGCCCATTGGCTGTGCAAAGAACACAGAATGTCATCGGTGTTGCTATTGTCATAGTAACATTCAGACCCGGCGTTGGGAGGTGGCAGTCATTGGTCACTGTGCCGAGAGGCTGCATGCACATGCGCTCACTGTTAATTCTCTCTTAAAAGACAGGACACACTGTGCTTGCAGGTTAAGTACAGGACTGTATTTTACTGTTGCCTTGAAAGACACGCGTGGTATGTTATGCTGAAATGTTGGTAATCAAGGGTTGTCTCCCAGAACTTATCATGCCTTCTCTCGAAGAGGAGATAAAAGCTAAAAGCTACACATTGCTTGAATCCAGATCTGAATTTGGAAACCAACCAACAAAACCCAGACACTCAACATAATCCATGACAACTGGCCCCTGTAAACCACCAATGTATTTTTTTTTTTTTTAATTGATATGATGGAACACATTTACTGACAAAATACAGAAGATATAAACAATTAGAGCAGAAATTACTTCAATATGGGTCTTACAAAAGCATCCTTTGTCTTTTATTGTATCTTTTAGGAGACAAATCTATCAAAAGAAAATGTTATGATAATGTATTACCATGCTGAGTTAATTGTCAATTGCAAGTTACTTAAGTGTACTTTAATGACATGTTTAAAGCCTTTTTTCAACTCTAATAGCTATTAATGGTAGGAAGAGAAAATGAAACCAATTTTCCCTAACTTAAAGAAGAGCTCTATTAAGCATAAGGGAACAAAATTCTAAATATAACAAATTCTTTAGGTATTCCAGCTAGCAGGAACCCACACTGTCCATATTTCAGTCTAGCTACATACTATTTTCCAGGCAGCACTTACATAACATCATGCAGTATCAAATATGTCAATGTTAGAGAAGCTGGATTCAGTGCTTCAAATGGTCTGAAATCATTCCTAAGGATTGAGATGGGTGAACAGAAAGGAGAATGACATTACTGCCCAAAGGATTAATTCAGTCTGAAAAAGCAAGGGCCATTAAATACAGTTTTCGAAGATTGCTGTCTCCACAGATGGAGAATTTTGTTTTATGGATAGTTGACCCTATGACAACAAAGCCGAATGTAACTTAACAAATCCTCCTAAAATTTGAGACGTCTACAGTTAATCTCAAGAAAATATTTTTAGGTGCCAGAAATTCCATCCCCAAATAATTTCCATTTGTTCCTATTGCTCTAATACACTCTTCAACACAAACCTTCTTCCTGACACCCAAATGAGTGGATTTTGCCAGTCTTGTGCAATTTAAAGGCATATTACTGTCTTGAATCATCTGTTGTGCCATAAGTCAAGCAGTACATCATTAACTTAGATGCTACCTACCACCATGGAGATGCCATGAGTGTGAACAACTACTTGCCAGGTGTTTGCAGGCTTTTCTAGAAAAGACCTTCTTTATTTTCTCATAAATCAATATAAACAAGATTAAATCTTTTAAGGGAAACAAGCACGGATGACAGCATGACATCTTCCACAGTCTCCCATGCTGGTCTTTTAAACCTGATAATTTTATTAAGGTGTTTAAGTGTCAAATAATTTCATAATAAAACACACAGAGAAAACTGTTAGCAATAAGAAAATCAGCCATTGTCAGTTGTTAAGGGTTCAGCAAGTTTTTTCTACATGACAAAAAAACCTGTACTTTCATTACTGATTCACTTCTTGCATTAGCACTTTTGAAACAGAAGTGCCGATGAAACTAATTCCTTGCTATTCCATTTTCATTAAGAAAAAAATTGTAAGTTGTCTTCTATATCTTGGGAACAAGGTACTCATTAGGAAAAGCTGTTTCACTCAATCATCAGGTTTCAATATGCTTAAATTAAGCTACTCTTAAATCTTACAACTAAATACTTTACTTCAGCAAAGTCAGTCAAAAGAGGGAGATTTTTAATGCCAGAGTTGCTACAGTGTTAAATCTCCTTTGTGACTTTTTGTTGCACCAGATCCCAGAAATGGGGTATGAACCAAATGTCAACACGTGTTGTTGTTTATGAATTCTTAAGCCTTTTTTTTTTTTTTCTTATGTGGCATTTAAAAAGAACCTTCATATAGCATCAGACAAGCTTCATAACCAAATGTCTTTACGTATACACATCTGAAAGAACATATGTTTGGTTGTTTGCTACAGCCCTATAAACAAAAAACATAAATAGAAACCTATGGTTTCACTCTCTTATTTTTCCAAAGAACTTCCAATATGAAGTAAACTCTCCTGCATTTCAACAGTCCTGCCACGTGCATGTATAATGGCATATGCTGGAGACAACTGTGCCTGGCTGAAACAGCAAATCGTGAACATGATTCCTACATGTAGGGACACAGTCATGTTTTTTTGGGGGGAACAAGCCTCTTGCATTGACTCTAGTGTGAACTGCTTGTTCATAAGTTCAGAAGAACGGAGTCCAGCAGTCAAGCACAAGACTTCCAGCATTAGTTCCTGAATTGTCCTCCACATTGTATGGCTGGTGTCACCTGAGCAACAATTTGAAACCTGGATGTTCATATTTAAAATCTGATGGTTTTGTTAACAAAACTTCCTAGACTGATTTGGACTCTTGCTGGGGTGAGGCTGCAAAAAAAAGGGTGTCAAAGCTCAAATGCCGCTTCCTACAGGAGCCTTTAGTAACAGGGGAAAGATTTATGCAATTTCAAGAGTAACCAGAGTTCCCACTTACTCCTGTTATCATCTTTAAGCCCTTGCCAAAGAACTGCAGTTTTTGACTCGTGGAGTGAAGGCACAGTAGAGAGGAAGGAAGAAATTCAATGCTGTGTAAACAAATACTCTACCTGAAGGGGAATAAAAAAAGCACCAAAACTGCAGTCAAATATTTACACTTCTGCAGATTCAGGCAAAACATCAAATCAAGCTGTACTGTTAAGAGCCCTGTTCCTCTCTATTCTTTCTTCATTGCCTCCTCCTGTATGTGCTTTTCGGCTGTTCCTCTCTGCATTGAGAGCTGCAGCTACAAAGAAAGATCCTCTACAAAGCTACAGAGATAGAGCTGGGGATCCACCTGGTGTATAGGGCAACACCCACCCTGCTGAACCCTCTGTGAAATACATTTCTGAAATGTTTCCAAAGAATAGATCCAAAATTTTTGGATCCTAAGTATTTTTTCTTTAATCATCATAATTATTTGGGATACACCATCATTCCTATGGATTTTTTGGGTAAATTTTGTTTTGTGTGGAAAATTAAACCCCATATTTTTGGAGGTATATCAGGCAGTATTTCATCCTGGCATATACTGCAGAAAAGGCCTGGAAAGAAGATGCCCAAAATAATACACAAAGTCTTAAGTTCATGCTGTCTGCGTGATGATCACATAACACAAAGACTTCGCTGCTTGAGTCTGTCTACCACCTAATTTCATAGTAATTGTTCATCAGTTGGGGAAAACATGAAGCAAACAATATGGTATTATTATTATTTTAACTCAAAAGCACTAAATCTATACTTCATGGTAGCAGTATTAAACAATTCTTGACAGAAGATTACACGCCCCTTGGCCAAACCAGCAGCATTATTTTAAAATTGCCAAAAGAAGCAATTCAGGATATGTTTGGGGAAAATGAATGAGTAAACAAATATTTTCAGTTGTTTTTCATCACAATTCATTTATTTTCCTTATCTGTGCTACTTTAAAAACATCACCAAATAATTAAATCTCTCAAAAGAATATATTTAGAAGATTGTCACATAAGAAGATGACATCTTACAGAAAGGGACTTCTCTGTATATCCAGCTAATTGATAGTTTCCATACCACCAAGTCTGCCTGTGTGTTTTATTCTGAAACAAAAACTAATTTCGTAATAAGCAGCTAGGGCTAGAGATGAGTTTCAGTGGGTCACACTTAATCCCTTTTCATCTCCCACCAAATCAATCACTTGCTTCAAAAAATACTTAATTGCCAAAACAAAACAATTAGCAATATCAAACAAAGCATTTTCTTTCCACACTCTCCCTCTGGTTCATCATCATTCATCTGCCTGCCTCGCAGATTTTCAGATGCTCTGACCGTCCACTCCTGTTAAAGATCAATGAAAGCAGCAATCACTCAGAAGATCTGAAAAATCAGGCCCAAATTGGGCAGCCGTAGTTAGTGGCTACTTCTGAAATAGTGGGCATTTCAAAAGGGTTTAGCAGGAACTGTGTGCTGTGTTGCCATGCTTTAATCAAAACTATTTATCAAAACTATTTAAATATTTTAATAATTTAAATAATGATATTACTTTCTATTGTTTTTGTTATTATTACAGTTATTATTATTAAGCAAAGGGGAAACTGCTTTAGCCTCAATAGAGAAGTCATCGATGAGGTGGCTATCAGAATGCTGCTCTGGATAGAAGAACTACAGACATATACTGATTTTTTATTTTTATTTTTTATTTTTTTTTGAATGTAATAGGTTGGATTTCTTATGGAGCCCCAAGAGGCAAAAAGGGACCGGTGACACCAGCTGCCCCACATGGCAAACCCAGCAGATATTTCTCCTAATCCTCTCTCTCTGTCCCCATTTGGAGTCCTTCCCCCACAGCATCCTTGGCTGCACCTGCGGCAGAAGCAGCTGGCAGCACAACACCCCAGATTCCTCTTTGCAGAGCTGAATAGCTTGCAAGAAGAAAGGGAGGCCACCTTCTCTGCTCCATCTGCAGCAGGGAAGAGGTTACTGGGCTATATTTCATGTTGGCTTGAATGAGCTTACTCCTAGGAAGGGCACCAGTGCAATTTGGGGTCATATGGCAAAGTCTTGTGCTCAGGCTTTCCTGTGAGTGTTTGAGCGTGGCAAAGCAGAAAACCCTTGTCAACACTGAGATATATTATATATGGGCCCTGTTCCCACTCATACACATCTGCCCTCTGTGCTGCATACATAGTATGCAGGGAACTGAACATAGGTGTAAATTATTTCCTCCATCTGCTTTATATTCCAGGGAGAGATAAAAAGATATTAATGCAAAAGATAATCGCCCCTCTCATTCCCACGCTCACGTGTGTATTACAAGTGCATGTGAACAACCTCCTGAGAAAAATGTATACTGGATGCTTTATGTGTTGATCAGCCTTACTCTTACCACACAGCAGCTTTACACCAGTGTCAGCGATTTTCTGGGATATATTGGTTTTATTAGTGCAGCCCCCATTGGCCTTACTCTTGCACAAGAATCACCTGAAAGACCAAAGGGCCCACAATCTTCCTTAATTACATCAGTATAAATGAGATCACAATGTGGTTCTGTAGCTTCATTTCCCAGCACACGGTTAGTGTCAGCTTAGGTAACTTTTCAAACAAGTGATTCTTCTGCAATGAAATTCAATGGATTTATTTAAGTTCAATAGATTTTAATATTATACTTGCAAGAAAGGAGCAGGTCTTTTTCTTCTGACGTGTTTTATTTGGCAGTAAATGGGCTGCCACACATCAATTACAGCAATGTAATCGATGTAATCTTTTCACCTTCTCTGGAAAAATAAAAAATGAACTAACAAGCAAAACCTCATCTCCCTCCCTAAAACCTCAGTTCCTGAACACAATCCCTTGAATTTATGTTCCCCCAGTACTTCAAAGTTTCCCTAGGTATCCAGAGACTTCACTATCCATGAAACCTAAGGGAAATTATACAGTGATTGACTTCATAGTTATTGCAATTTGACATTGTGCTTCTCAACCTCTGGGGTCTCAATTCTTATTTGAATTACGCAGATTAAGTATAATGGCACTAATGAAATCACTGTCAGTTTATGGAGGTGTAAGATGGAGAAGAGATCCTGCCCCAAAACCTAACCAGTACAAAACCATGATCCTATCAGCAAAGGCTGAACTGCTTTCTGTACACTATTATTCTTTTGTAGATTACATTGCTTTCAAATTGCACAAACTTTTTTTTTTTTTCTTTCAGTTTTACTAATTTAGCTGAACCTAAACATTTAGGCTGTAAATCTGTATCACTAAATATTCTCTGATTGCTTAAAATCAGATTGAGAATACACATTACATTTTGAAGCTATTCTTAAATGAAATAAGAATAGTATTTATAACGCATCATCACACCTGATGGTTTATATAATGAAACTACTCATTACTTTGGATTTTCATGAAGTTAAGGAAAAAAAATCTAGTCAGTCTCCTCTTTTTGCTACCCATCCTAATTACTTAATACTTTCAATAGTCATTCCTTAGATCTTTTCATCCAACCTGTAGCAATGAGGAGCAAGGCAGCCCATATTAATCTCATTCAGGCATCACTTACTGCCACTTATATAATTGCATTCTAGACAAGCAAAAGGGTTTTGGAGTCTGAAAGTCATCAATATCTCATTTTTATCTGTGCTCCAGACATGAGGAGCATCACTGTGCAAGGCAAAGAATAAAGCCAGCATTAGAAATAACAATTTGGCCTTTGGTCTGTTACAAACCCATCTCTACTACAAGGTCTGATGTTCACTATAGCTCTAAAAATAGGTCTCTGAAGCATGAACCCCAATTAAGGAGCTACAAAAAATAAAAGAAAAAGAAAACCTACACCAGAGAATACTTACTGCAGATTATTGGATGTAGTTTAGGAGTAAATCCAGCCTTGATAGAGTAGAATTCCAGCAAAATGGACATGCTTGAGCACTGGATTTGGACCAGATAACTTCCAGAGGTCCCTTCCAACCTCAGCCACTCTGTGATTCTGTGAAAATCAGCTGCATTTGTTCACTACATCTCTGCATTCTGATAAAAATAACACAATGAAGTTCCTATAGCTTACAAAATCCCTAAAGTTCATATTTTAAAAATTAGCTAGTGAGGGAGCAGTTCCCTATATTATGCCTGACTCAGTCAAGTTTTACTTTCTCCTGTGCATGCTGACTTCATGCACTATGTTGGTCCCTCCAGGCTATGATCCTGACAGCATCTCTCAGAAACAGGCTCCCAGAGTCCACCAGGTCAGGGCAAACACCCATGGTCAAGCTGCTAATAACATATGTGCTTGACTCAGGTCTCAGATCTGTGACTTCTTTGTGTAGGGCAGCTTCACGTCATAATTATACAAAGCATCATAGAAACAGGTAGTGTTTTGAATAAAGAGATTTGAATAATTAATTATGTCTCTATAAGACACCCCTCCCCCCACATCCCTTTGCAAATTAGCACATTATTTAGTGCTGATGGAGCTCCAGCTTCCCTGGCCCCTCTCTTACACCATGCATGGGCAAGCATCATGCCTCTGCACAGCCCTCCCCTTCTGTCTGCATCCTGAGAGCAGCAAGCAAGTTTGTTTTAGAAAGCCACAACAGTGGAAGAGCAATGCAATGAAATTTGAATGTTCAATTAACAGGCTGGGGAAGATTCACCAGATTTTGGTCATATTCTTCCAGTGCTTATACCTGCCGCTCTCCCCAAGACAGTAGGAGTCACCTGAAAGACATTGTTACGATATAAACCAGTTAGTACCTAAATCAAAACTAGCTTTTATTAGCTGTCATTTTAGAAGGATACCATTTCAACTGCTAGGTCTTACAAGGACCCTTATGTTTATGAATGTACTACAAAACCCTGAAACAATTTATGTTTATTTATGCCTAGAAGTTGCTATAAATAAATAAAAAATACTTCTAAGACATGCAACCACTTTTCTCCAGCAGCCTTCAAAAATCTTCAGTATTTTAATTGAAGATGCTTTTTTTCTTTATTTTTTTTAAGCTGTATATGCAATTATTTTTGTAGAGTGGCACAAATGTAAGAGAAAGAAGTTGAAGGCAAAAATGTTTGCTCAGTTCAAACAGCATCACATGATGCTACATTCAGGATGGCATGCCTTTGAAAAGGCACAGTCAAAAATCTGAAGGTTTCAGTATATTCTTCATCTAGTATCTGTTTTGGATAGGACTTACAAAAGCAACTCTGCGCTTTGATCAGAGAGGTATATTTAGAAAGGACTATATGAGCCAAATGATTTTTCCAACAGATTCCTGCCTTGTTTTCTGTCCACTGACTATCCAAATCGGTCCTCAGATGGTGATAAATGAAGGGACTTGCTTTAAAAAGCAATAGCCCATCTCTAATCAGATAAAACAAGAGATATTATTTATACTGCGCTCTCATAACTTCAGAGGCCTTGGTTTCTCAAAACACTGCACTCGTCTCTAAAGTTAGTGAGACTTAAACAAATGCTGACATGCTTTGCTGAAACATGGCCTTGAACCAACATTCAAATTAAAAAAAAAAAAAAAAAGGAAAACAAAAAGTACAGAAGACACCAGGCACCCTTTGAGTTTTATTCCTACTTAATGGACAGGCAGGCACAGGAACAGAAAAGCAACGGAATGGGAACAAGCAAGGTGTTGGGAATACTATCCAGAGATCTGTTGCCAACATCTTTTGTGATACTACTGGGCCATGCTTATTTAGAAAAAGAAAAGACCTGATCTAGCCCATCAATCTTTAGATATATTTTTATTTTGCTCTGTCTTCTTAGTCTTCAAATCCCCTGAATTCATGTAAAAACAGCTTTAAATGTGTTGTCTATTTTTCCCCTTCAGTTTGTTTATTAATTTGTTTGTTTTAAAACCTTTTTAATAATCTTACTTAGCAAAATGAACAAGCCCTTAGAAACTTGTCTAAATAAATTAAAACACGGGTAAGAAATGTAAAAGCTAATGTACAAATAGTACCAAAAAGAAAAAAAAAAGTTCTCACAGTCTGTGTTACAAGGAGAATTGAGAGCATTTTCAAATCATATCTTGCACTGAAATAAAGCAGTGATTAATACATCAAAAAGCATTCAGTGACTCTGAAAATCAGACTATTTTTAAAATTATTTCTAATACTTACATTAATAACTTGGCACATGGAAATCACCTGAACTATTTATTTAAGTGGAGCAACATTCTGCAACAGCCTGAGGATGTGACCCGTACGAGGTCTATTATTTCATTTGGATTTAACCAGATAGAACAGCTTTCAAAGCACATTACTTTAAAGGATGGTTTGATATGAACAGCCTAACTTTATTAAAGGCTCAGCTGATTCAGAGGCACAGAAATAAGGCAACCGAAAATCCCCCCCCCCCAGTTATTGGATAACTTCAGTGCTGTATAGAAGCAGTAGGCTGATGAGATGCCGATAAATAACAACAAGCGTTAGAGGAAGGAAATCGGTCCTGTACATTGCCATGAGCAGATTTTCTAGCTTTTTCATACAAGGATATTAACATTCTAAATGAAAGCAGATTTGAAAGCCCAAACCAAGGAAAACTCAAATATTTACAAGTGCCGTAACCTTAATATTAAAAAAAAAAAAAAAAAAAAAAGGAGAAGACGACTCCCTGCTCGTTTCAAGCCTTCCCAAGCTTTCATGACAGACTGGATAAGAAGTTTCTTACTTTCCCACTCCATCTACATGCCCTTTGAAGCACAGTTGGGTATGGTTGTTAAACAGTTCCCACCTTTAACAATCAAAAAAAAACCATTAAACTGATAAAGTGAAAGATGACAACTTTAAGTGTGAAACAAAAAAAAAAAAAAGTTGCACTCTTGACTAAAGCAGGCAGAGTTACTTACAGGGAAGGCTAATCCATTCGACCTGCTAAAGCTGTATTTCACATTTGATTAAAAGCATGCCACTCTAAGTACACAGAAAAGGCTGGAAGATGACGGAGTCGGGCCACTGCTGCTCCAGCCAATATTTTCTGTGAACTTGTGGGGAACTGGCAGAAACATTAATCTTCTTTCCATCCCCTTTCCCCCCACCATTAAATCCGCTGCTAGGAAAACACTCTCTTGTGATGCCCATGGGGAAGACGTCCCTGCTGAGACAGGATAAAAGACTTACATGACTGTTACTAGCCTGTGTGGGTCCATCAGTGGCTCATATCCAGGAAAGCAATCTTATACTCTGTTGATCTGTGAAAGAGCCCTCTACAGATCGTAAGTGACGAGCGAGCCCCATCTAGTTCCTGTCAGAAATGTACCTTTGCCAGATAAACATGCCACTGGGTTTCTGTGGCTTTAGTTTACTGGATGCTGCTATCACTGCGATCACAGAGAGGTGAAAAGATAGAAAGGATTGTGGAGAAAAATAGAACTTTTTTTTTTTTTTTTTTTTTTTTTTTTTTTTTTTAAGAATGCTGTATGCATACTTAATTCTCCTTTCAATCCCTTGGCGTTGTAGGACGTTAAATGCACTGGAAATTTAAATTGGCATCCAGCACCCAGATCACTGAAAAAAGAAATGCAGCAGACTAGAAAATGAAAGAAGAAGCCAAAAGGCAAAGAAAGTCTAAGCAGAGCTCCTGGCATATTTCCCCTTCCTCTCCCCTATTTTGCAAGTCACACTATTTTCTAATTTGCAAGGAAATAAATTAACCTGTAACAGAATGTCACAGTCCCTGACACACAACAGGGGTTTATAGCATTTAAGCCTCGGTAAAAATTAATCCTAACGTGTAAATAAGAAGTGGATTTTCTTAATGATATAACAGGGCCAGTTCCTTTTCTTGTATTAATTCTCCTGAGCAACGGAACCTATTTTACAGGCACTAGAGAAACTTTTCTCACCACTTGAAATAGGGCTTTTTTCTTTTACCAATAGCGTGCATCTGGGTCACTTCATAATTTAACCCCCTGTAGCATTTCCAAGGCCTCATATCTTTCAATCCAGTGTTGTTCTGTATGTGTTTATTACCACGTAGTGTTACTTAGAGAGTCATCAGTGTATTTTAAATATCTTGTCTTTATACTTTAGAGGGTGCATTTCAAAATTAAGACATTTTTTACATTTATTAGGTTTATATTAACAATGTAAAAGAAAAAAAGATATCAGGAGGCTGTGGAGATTGCCTTGTCCTGAGAGACTGTCCCATTTTAAATGTCCCAGTCTAAAATGGGGAAACTCACACTTAGAAAACATGAATCACCTCTATACACCTTACTGCCTCCAAATGCCTTCAATCTGGTGCTTCTCTGAATGGATAAGATTCTACTGTTATATTTATTTTTTGAATGATGTTACTGGGAATGTGTATGACCAGGTATATCTGTGGGGAAAAAAAATATTCAAAAATATTTAAAAAAACACATTCCTGGCATGAAAGAATAAGATTCGAATATAAGGATCTCATGGTCATTCTGTGCTGCTTCAGGGAAGCACTACATTTCTGCAGATTCTCAGAGCTGGAATAATCTAGCCTAGGGCAGAATCATCTTCTGCTTCACCCTGTTATTTAATTAGGCAAACATTAACAATGGGACCAAAGAAAGCAGCATCTGGGGAATCTCAAATATGTAAAACATGCCAGAACTGCAAAAATCTCTGTTGTAGGGCTTTACAATACAACTAAAAGAATAAAGCCTTCATATGAAACCACCTGAAAAAAAGCCAGCCTATGAGATCTTCTTGTATATGTCTCTGAAGTTAATGTCTAATGATTGTTTAAGGATCTCTTGGACATAAAGTTATCACTGCTTGCAGGGATCAATGATACAGAAGAATGTCAAGTCTCATGACAGCAGTTATGACATCATTTGGTGCTGTATGTTTTAGCCCCCAGTGATACACTGTCTGCTGCAAAGGTCTTGATTTTAGGAGCTAGTCAAAAAAAAATCTAAAAAAAGTTAAGACCTCCCCTTTTTTCCATACAATAATTATGGATTGAATGGTTGTCATTCACATCTGAGATTCATTGAGCAAAACATAGAGTTTTCAAAAGCACTTGGGTTGCTAAATCTGAGAGGCTGAAATCTATTGGTTGTGATTGGGATGAGGGCCCCCTAAATGCAGTGCAATACTGTGGGATAAAGTCAGTGGAAGTAGTGTTTTGTTCTGGAGATGTCATGAACTAACAAAAACAATGCAAAGGGAAACCAAGGAACAAAACTGCTAAGGGGCAAAGGCAGGAATTATTCGTTTTGATTTGCAGTGTTTCTTCTCATGAGATAAATTTAGCCCATTACATCCTTTTTTTTTTTTTTTTTTTTTTTTAATTTTACAAGAATAAACAAAGGGGAAAAAAGTTTTGCATACTATTCTGTTTGACTGTAGGCCTCTTGCATTTACAGCATCAACGCATAAAGTTCCACCACTGCATATTATGAGATGAAAGATAACTGTGGGTTTCCCACACACTACTTCAATAAAATCCTAGCTTCACCACTTCCCAGACAAACTGCATTGCAATACCTGAGATATCACTAGGTCTTTTTATGTAGTTTTCATTACTCAATGATCATTTTCCTCTAGCTTGTAAAGATTATCTATGTGTTCATATTCCATAATTCTATCTTTCAGAGCTATAAGGAGTTTAATTTTGATTTCTTTGAAACCAACTTCATGAAATCTGTTTGACCATAAAAGCTAATTAGCAAAGATTCTCAGTGTTAATCATGTGCAATAGATTATAGCTGGAGGATGCAAAAAGTCCATTTCTTCCATAATAACTGCTGCATTTCATCATCACAAGCTACACAGCAATGCAAAGGTAATGGCATCTTTATTTTATTTTATTTTTTTATGATGGGATTCATCAATACCGTTATCCATTTTCAGATTTTAATTTTCCTAACATCTGCTAGTAATATCCCTGGAAAGTCTCTGGAGAATCGTACAATCGTTTTCAGATGCTAGTACACCGAAAATAAGGATTTTGAGATCCCGAGAAACATTAATGGCATGTAGCCTAATAATACAAACATTAGTTCTGTCTTTGACTTATTCACATTACAGGCATTTAGAAAGCCCCGCTAAAAGCAGTGTAAGGCAAGGCAGTTGGCTCTGTTCTTTGAGGCATGGGAACTTCTGTATTCTGCAAGCAGCGTGGCCTGAGCAGAAAAGCTGGTTTGCTCCATTCATGCCAGGCTGATGAAACAGCTTTTTAGGAACATTCAAGGAAGAAAAGCCTGAGGAGAGCACGTGATACAGCCTGTATCCTCAGGGACAAACAAGTTTAAGCGGGTAATAGCAATATGATTCCTGTCTGACTTCCTGTCTGAAAGTTAAAAAAAAAAAAAATGCTGTATTGATCACCATCCTTCTGTGGCTTGGATGGCCCTTGGTGATTTAAGGAACTAAAATAATCTAGTAGTAGTTGACCTGAAACTGCCTTTCTCATTCATAAAGTCCAGTGCAGTCCAAATGTGCAAACTTTGGTGACCACCTTAGTACCCATTAGGGAAAATTCTGGGAAGCTTCACTACCAGACAATTCACATGTTGCTTGCAATCAATTCTTTTTATTGTTTGATATTTCCAAAGTACCAACAGTGTTCTGCTCCAGCAGGTAAAGGCAGGAAGAAAAGCTTCTTGTCACAAAGAGATTGCCATTTAGATACACTGTGTACTGACAAAGGAGAGTGTAATGGGAAGCAAAGAGTGAGCAGAGTAATTGAATGATGCATTTAAGCATACATTTTGTTATCTCTGTGGGGTTTTATGTTTGTTTTCTTCTTGACTTATTGAATTCGGTGTTCATACTTTTCAATCATTCATTAGCTAAACAGTTCTCCTGTGGTTTGCCTGGATTAAGAAATGAGGACTGGGACAAGCTAAAACTAGGAAAAAGGTGGGTATTTTCTTAAATGGAGGCAGATCACATCACTTCTGGAACACCTCTCGCTACTTACTCATTAGCATTTACCACAGAGCTGCCTGATGGAAGCTATACTCCGCAGAATTAGTTTTTTCTTAACACCAGTGAAGCCTGTACTGACAAGATGGTTTGCTGCAGACGTTGTAAATTGGCCAGCCAAAACTCAGGCAACCAAATCATTGGGATTTGGAACATAAAGAGTATCTGGGCAAACTCTGTTTAATTAACTTGATAGATCATGGAAATTGGTGATCTTTTTAGCATCTCTCAGTCCATGAGAATTTATTCTGTGAGACAGCATAATGGAAAAGATTAAGGGAAGGATTTCCTTTTCTCACCATAAGGAGTCAAAGGACAAATAGGTACAATTATTTTATATTTTATGTCCTATTTAACAGGACAAATATTTTGTATGATTTTAAAACTCTTCAGGAATGTGTCTACACCTGAACAACTAAGTCCCCACACCCTGTAGTAATGTCTATTTCTCCCCATTGAGAAGTAAGCAATCCATCCAACCTATTTTAAATATCTACCTTGGAAAAAGTTATTTGAAAAACTTCCTGCTTTTCTCTGCTGACCTTAAAGGAGTACAGAACAGCCAGCCCAGATAAGGACACAGTTGATATCACTATATGATTAGAATGTGTTATTTAGGTTTCATCTAATGTCTCAATCAATATTCCATGGGAACATGGACCAGCAGATGTTACAAGCACAACAAACGCCAAATCTACACACAGCCTTTCCAGTGGAGGTATTTCTTACTTATTCCAGGTAATATTAAATACAAAATATTTCTGAGAGTGATTTTACCCTATGTTATCACAACAGTATAAGTGAAACTTCTTAGCAAGGCAAGCAAAGATTGGTTGTGTGTGGCACTTCAATATCTAATACAGAAAAAAAATCTATTAAGAAATCTTAGGGGGATATCCTTAATTAGCAGATAAAGTTATGCTTGTGACTGTGGACATTATAGTCTCTTGGGGCAATAATCATATCTTCTTGTGTGCTTGTCCCTATGGGGAATAAAAATATCCCAACCCGTCAACCTGACTCTGGTCAGTTTTCACCACCCCATTATTAGAATATTATTGCTAATGAAAACAAAATCTAAATTCTAAAAATATAACTACAGCATACATTTGGGGTTTCCAAGAGCAGACTGAAATCTTGTTAGTCAATATTATTATTTCCTGTTAGAGCAGAATTCTTCTGCCCTCAGAAACGTCAGCTCAGGTTCAGCTCTGACGTTTAGGCAGTACTAAGTAGCCCAAGCTACTTATTCACATTACATTCAAGAAGCAAGAAGTTTATAGGACAATACAGGTGATTTAGATACAGCTTAAAATGGAAGATGATGAAGTCATCTACATTTATATTCAATGCTGATGTAAACCACAGTATGTAACATTTCCAGTTGCTACACACAAATCTATGTGGACATTTGATGTACTATCCTGGCCATACTTTGTTTCAGGATTGTTTATAATTGTTCAATTATAACCAGCATCGTGATTGCCATTGTACATGATGAGGCCCTTAACTAGTGCATTACACTATATAAATGGGGAAAAAAAATTAAAAAATCCTAAACATTGTTAGATTTATATTTAGGATAACTGTGTCCTTTCAGCTATCCTTGCAACATTTTATTTCAGCTACATCCAGAAGTAAATCAGAAACCACAGCTATTAGAACGTGTTTATCCAACTGGTTTGGGACCTCTTCTTGGAAAATCAATTTAATTAAGTATGAGGGATTTTAAAATCTCATTTCATAACACTTTGTTGGTGCTTTTTTTTTTTTTTTTTTCCAGGGAGAGGAAAAAATAACTTGCAAAACAAGTATCCCACATTCTGAAAGCTCTTTTTGGAACATATGGTCTTATCCTTCAGAAATTATGAGTTCTCTTGACACAGGCTGTGACAATCAACTTGCATATGAAGTACTGCTATATTCTAATTACTCAGTTATGCCAGGCTTTTCAATAAAACTTTCCCAGAAGTTCCTGTCACTCAATTTTGAATGTGCATTCAGAGATTTGAAGCCTTAATGAGCCTTGATCAAATTAAGTAAAGGCCCCACCCAGCCACTGAAGACAATCCCTGCTAGCTATGCTGAGGGTTTTGGCAATACTTAGCCCCAGGCAATGAATTCCAAGTCTAAGGTAACTTCCAGAGATTTCAGAAAGCTTCAACCTAGAAACAAAGTCTCCCATGGAAATAGCATCAGCACACTCCCATCTCCTGGGAACAGATGGATCCATCACATAAAGCTTTGTGAAATGAGAAACAAGCCAGACTGGAAGCGTGGTACCGTATTACAAACTCTGCTTGCATTTCCTCAACACCTTCCTATAAAAAGACTCATTATTGACATTATGTAAATACACAGCATTGGGGTCATCTGATAGTCTCTTGACTTAATAATGGAGTGAATTTGGCTGGTGTATTAGCTTATCTCTGGCCTGGGATGGGCTGGTCCACATGAGTAGCATTTTAAATCTAAATGTGAATTTAGCCTGAATGGAATTTGCATCTCTTTCACATCAACTCTGTATAACTGCAAGTCCCGTATTTTAAAGAACTGTGCCCAGTCACTTTTCAGTGCACAGTTTCTGATTTTGTCATCTCTCTGCCCTTCCCTTTCTAAAATCCAAAGCTTCCTTTCCCAAGTATGCATAGAAAATAAGATATTTACCATGATAAGCTCATAGAGCTCACTTCAGCACAGCAAACTACCTAAAGCCTATACGGCACTCTAGTGAAATATAACTACAGTGTAGGACTGGGCATAATAGGAATATGCCTCATTTCATAGGCTATGCCCTGGCCCATGGACTGTAGCTGCAAAATACAGTAAGCTTTTCTGCCTCTGTCCAAAAATCAGTGCAGCAAACTGGATCCACAAACCTTCATGGGTCAACAGCCTCCAAACCTCTTGCTCTGCAAGGTGGAAGTAGATCCTCTGAACACACTGAGCAGATCAGCACAGAAATAATTCTAGCCCGTGGCCAGATATCCATCCTGGGGACCTGCCAGACTTCCCACTCAGCCAATCCATTTTTAAAGACAAGGCCTTATTAGCACCTTACAGTTCTTGAATTACTTTGCTGAATCTTTCTAATGAGACAGCAATCTGTCCCAGGGTATTAGGGAAGTAAATGATAGATTTTTACTTTCTGATTGGATTTCACAGGTGTATTCAAAGGTTAGGTGGATAATAGCAAGCTTGAGCACAGGAAAACTTTCTGTGAGCAGCTGTAGGCTACAGCACACGCAGAGACAGACTTGCAAATTCTGGCTTTTTGTGCTGGCAGAAAATGAGGATCTTTTTTATCTGACCTGCAACAGGCAACAGCCACAGCATACAGCTTCTGGTTTGATCAAACCCACGTACAACCTTCAGCCCTACATTTTAGAGCTTTCTGTAAATACTCACACCCAACTGAAACAAACTCTAAACACCTACACCACCTCTTTTTCTCTGATAAAAGACTCTAATGAAACCAGTTCTGCTGGGTGCATTTTTAAAAGCATTTTTCTAGTTCTGCTTCCCAATTTGCAAGACATATCAAGAAATAACGATCTCTTAGTCCCAGAAAGATAACTACATATATTTCACTGACCAAATTATTCATTAATGTCTAATGCTCAAAACCACACAACAATTCTCACCGTACCATAGTCTTCATTACATCAGCCTCACTTCTGCAGCTTGCCAAACGCTACCACACACTGGGACCTGTACATCACTACACTTTCCCCCCGATGCGTTATTTCCAAAAAGTGAGAATAGTAACCCCAGGCTCCCTAAAACGATGGCAGAAACAGTGAGTCTTATCCCCCTCAACTTCCTCTGTCTGCAGTGTGGACTTTTACATGGGAACCCTGTTGCGTAGGCACCCTTCAACTCAACAGCAAATACAGACAGTTTGGGAGAATGATTCATCTTACTCCAATATGGATCTGTAAAGGACTGTGGGATGGATCCCTTCACCTGGGAGGGTGAGGAACTGTTTCAGAGCAAATTTGGAATAACAAAAATCAGTGATGAGTCACACAAGCAGGGAACCACATGGAAACATAAGTTATCTCCAAGGGAAATTAGAAAGTTTGGATTTTTCACTTCCTTACTAAAAAGTTTAGAATTTATATTTATGCTCTGCAAAACAAACAGG
Source organism: Heteronetta atricapilla (assembly GCA_011075105.1). Taxonomy (NCBI): domain Eukaryota; kingdom Metazoa; phylum Chordata; class Aves; order Anseriformes; family Anatidae; genus Heteronetta; species Heteronetta atricapilla. The sequence continues at coordinate 5,636,050 of CM021731.1, read as the reverse complement.
CATCCTCAATGACAAACATTTTATGTAAATTGCTACAGAAAGGTTGTACCGAAACTGAGAAACTTCTGCTAGAGGAGCACAGGCAGAACGTCAGCTGTCACCCCTCTTGAATGGTTTGGGTTGATGTGATCTTGATGGCTCCAAGAGCGGGGTCCTGCATGGGTTGTGTGCTTTGATTGTGCCCACAGGGCATGCATTAAACCATGTCTGAACTGCAGCTTCTTGCAGAGCTGGTTGGGAGTCATGTGAGAGTATCCTGGTCCTCCAAAGGCATCCCTGAGCCATAACATTTGACTGAGTTCCTTTGGTCAATGAGTATAGTGTTTTGTGAAAAAGACCATAAAAATCTTTCCTGGCCAACAATTTTTCCCTATCATCAAAAGGCCATTCAAAATATAAAACCAAAATGCTCTTTCTGTACATATTTTTTCTTTTTTCTTTTTTTTTTTTCAGTGCAGAACTATGTCTTTCCTGAGCTCAAGCACTTCTCCAGCCTTACCCAGTAAACTCCTGTCAGCTGAATGCTATCATGTGGCTGTCCTGCTTTCTTCCCCAGTCATAGGAGCACAAGTCACAGGCTATGGTATTAATCCATGCAACCTCTGCCTAAACATACAAGATCCACACAAGTTCTGCAAGAAGAAAACCACTAAAAAACAAAGAAAACTCTCTGTGCCTTTGATACCCTCCATCAATCCAGCAACACTTGGATGACAACATATTGCATGCAGTCACAAAAGAACATACTTTAAATAGTAGACTTGTTACAAATTTGTAAACATAGCTAAGCGATGATAATACCTCCCTTCATGCTCGCTTTTGGAACAGCTGCTGTCACTGTTGCAGACCATCTGTAGATAGGAAAGCAACTTTGTGAATACCTCCAAAATTCCTCTGCTTAATGAGCAGGTAAGGAGGCACAATCAAAACCTGAGCAGACCAAGAGATGCTCCTGCTTCTCTGTTCCCACATTGCTAGCTCTTAGGACTAATTTCAAAGTCTTGTTGATAAATTGGACCTGAGTTGGTTGAAGTCAACAGTTCCCAGGACTATGTTGCTGAGAACTGCCCTGCAGTTTGTGAAAGCATTTACATAAGCACAAGAATGATACAGCCTACTTCATCCACTCTCTCAACTCTTTAAAATTAGTTTGATTTTATTTTTTTTTTAATATGAAGAACAGTCCTTTGCACCATCTGATGATGTCTCTGAAGATCTAAATTCACTGCTTGGCTTATTACTAAGTTTTCCTGAGCTTGGAAACAAAGTTTACCCTCTGGATTTTGATGCAGGGCAAGACCCTGATGGCTTCATGGGGAATTTGGCACAGATGAGCTCAAGGAAAGGGCTGCGATGTGTAGAAAAGTGCTTGTTGTATGGGCAGCAGGAGGCAGCTCCATGTGTAGGAGGTGAGAGAAGGCAGCACGCTGGGAGTGGGAGAAGGCTACAAAGAAAGTCAGCTCAGAGGAGAGAGTGAGGAACATAAGGAATATCACAGTGTGTGGGATGAGATGAGAACAGAGATGTAGGTTTTTAGAGAACTTTAAAACAATTATAGGTTTTTACCATGGGAGGTTCTGTTTGACTAGATCAGAGCTCTTGCTTCCTTGTTACGTGCTTGGAATTGAAGCTTTCTTTGAAAGAGCTTGCTAATACTATTCTATACTTTCAATTAACATTTTATTTAAATGTTTTAAGATAGCTTCTAGATACATTAAAGCCTTACTGATGAAATCTTGAATATAATTTACATATCTAAGCCACATTTGCATTCAATAACAAGACAGCTTCCAGTATGGAGTGTGCCATCAATAGCCCCCATTACTTGTGTCTTCCTGAATTTCCCTAGCTGCAGCATTCATTCTGAATTCAAAAGGTTGCAGATTTAGCTGAAAGAAAGAAGATAGCGATATTATCAGTGATCAGGTATCTTTTCCAAATTTTAGCTTGATATATCATATCAATTTTAATACATGTACTTAGTCCAGCCATAACTGGCATATCTTCAGAAGCTTCACAAGAGACACAAGACTATTATTTAATTTAGTATTCCTTTATGTTAAAAAGAAAGGGAGTATTGTTCCTACAAATAAAACATAAAACGTCTGTATCTTTCCACAGTACATCTCCATGCTTCCCTCAGGGTTTTTTTTCATTATAAAACCATATCTCAGTTATCCAGACTCAGAATCATAAAACACGTACGGGTCCAGTAAGAGACACTGGTGACTGGAGTACATTTTTTGGAAAGGCACATTTTGAGAATTTCTGAATGTAAGGACTAGAAAAGATGGTGAGAGAGGCAAAAGATGACTGATGCATCATGTGCACCAGTGAGTGCTGCAAGGATAGTACTGGATGCAGGAAAATCATCAACCAAGAGAATTGCCTCTGGACACTCTGAGAGGTTCTTACACTGGAATAATAATATTAAGGGTGGGCTTGGTGGAGTTTTGTTTGGTTTTGCTTTTGCTTTGGACATTTAGATTTTTTATATATATATAATCTTAGAGCTGATGCTTCAACATAAGATTTATGGAGACTATGAACCTCATAAGCCTTTAGAGAGTCATACAAGACTGGTTTTGATGCATGCAGAATGCAGGAAATAGGAGGAAAAAAGATTTTGTTGTTGCTGTTGTTATTTATCAGTAGTCAGTTTTGTGAACTCCAGCCATAGTTCTTTAAAGCTGCATCTTTTCTTCCAGAATGGGGTTGATCCAAAACCTGTTTTGGGGGTTGGTTCATCAGAAGAAATCCTGACGGATTAAATTTGGAAGAAAACCGAACACCTGTATCTCTCAAAAGAGCAGAATATCAGAAATCATAGAGGTTCTGAAAACCCTAGAAAAAGAGGCTACAAAGCATTTACTTACTGCTACAAAGAGGTTTGCATGGGAGAAGTGAGGATTTTCTTGCAGACATTTATTTCCAGATCTGCCTCTTCTAGACTTTGTCAGCTTGTCTGTCAAAGCAGCTAGTGAATAATGCCAGATGAACCACTGGCTTCCTCCTGAACAACAACTCTTATGCTGCTATAAAGATGCACAAATTCTGCCCCATATTTTTTATTGTCCAACACCCACTACCAAGGCTGTACAGCATTCCTGAACTTAAAAAAACATCACCTGCTAAAGACCCAAATTCAAAAATCTGCATTAGAAGAGCAAACCAAACCTGACTGCCAGTATTTCAGCACCTGCCTGAGCTCTGCATTTGTCAAATGGGTTAATATCTGAAACACCTATTATGTTCCTGCTACTGTGGGAGAAACACATTATGGGAATTTATTTCCCGTTATGTCACATTCACAACCTGATGGAACTGCTGAAGAAAGTCAGTCACTCACAAGACAAAATGGAAGGCAGAAGAAACAAGGCAGAACCTCTCACTGACTTGCTCTAAACTAAGCAGCACCAAAAGAAAGTAGAACTGACAATTTTTTTCTCAGCCATTAAAGAAACTTTTTAAAATTATTTTCAACCAACTTAAATACTTGTCATGTATCAGACTCGCTACTTTTACAGAAAAACTTCAAGGAAAATCTAAATCTTCAATTTATAAACTCTGAATTAATTCTAAGAGGTTCGGAGGCCAGAGAAGGTCTGGGGTTGTAGAATGAGTTCATGCTCTGTGAAATCATATCCCCTTTAAACCACATTGCTCTCTTTCATCTTGCAAGTTTTGAAATAGAAGATACAAGGCACCGCCTTAACTGAATGTTTTTCTTATATGATTTTTTCTCCCATTTCTGCATGCATGGTATTTTCCTAGGGGATACTAGGAAATCCCAGCTTCAACTCCTGAACTGGTATTTCTACAGGCATTCTCTGTAACACAGAGAAAAAAATATCAGCACTGCATCCTTTCTGTAAGAAAATGCCACAATGAAATGCCAATTAGAAGTTTCTGCTGCTGTGCACTCATAGTCATTTGAATACTTTCTTTGCAAGCTGGGGGCAGCTGTTAAACACAGCTCTGGACTCCTCTGAAAAACAGGTCATAGGGTGGGGGCTAAAAGAAAAATCAATCAATCAATAAATGAAGTACTTTCACTGTTATCATTTTCTGAAATTTTTTAATCAGCAGGAACACTTGCAAGCTGTATGTCACATTCCTTTGATTGCCACCTTTCTCTTCATCTTCCCACTGCTCAGTGCCGCAGCCTGCGCTTCGGTTGCCCGAGTTTCTGCTGATGCCGTGACCAGCTACTGCAGTGAGCCCGCAGCTCCGCTGGGGTCAGAGGTGCAATATCTGTGCTGTTATTAGAGAAATTACTCAGTGCAATTTCACAGTTCAGCAGAACAGACTTATTGCTTGTATGCACTGTGTGTGTGTGTGCCTTAACAAGCACTTAAAGTTTTTCTGCTTCTGTTCCTTCATGGAAACATCCATCTTTAACAGCTTTAGAAGTGTTAGTGGGTAAGGTTTCTTTTTCTACTCAACTTTAATAAGGAATTACTACCTTGCGTATAATAAGCTTTATAAGAGCTGGATTTCTGATCTCTGCTATAAATTCAGAAACAACAGAGTGAAGTTTATGTTTTAGAGAAAAACTGAAGAAAGTAACAGGTGGCTTTTTGGTAACATGATCAGTTTTATTATTACGTTCTAAATATTCCGTGTTAGCAGCAACCATCTCTTCTTGTGAATGCCTTTCCAAATTCAATTGCTTTATCCAAGTTATCTCTGTTTATTTCTGCAAAGGCAGGGCCAGGGAAAAGCAAAGTTATTTCTGCAATACTTTATTTTATTTATTCTCAATGAAAATGAGAAGGTCTTTTTTTACAGCTGCACAGCCTGTAATGTCAGCTTCAAGCAATCAGCTAAAAAAAAAAGAACAGTCACTTTGCAGGTTTAAAAAAAAAAAAAGGAAAGAAAAAAGAAAAAGAAGAAATCAATTCATGTTGTCACAGTCTATCTAGAGTCATATTGTCCCCAGCCATTGATACAGAATGAGAACATCTGGGAATTCAATTACTCGTGACATGAATAATAATATTTCATTTTTGTTAAATAAAAGTTTTTAGTTGCAGGAACTTCTGCTTACTTCCCCATGTGATCCTGGAATGAAAGCTCACAGCGCCTGAGACACGGGAAGCTACAATCACTTTGGCATCTACAGATGTATCAGTGCAGGTGCATCTGCATCCCCCAAAGAAAATCTTAATAAGGAAGATAATCTTTGAGCTTTTAGGTAAAAGATGGGCTCCTGAGCTCCAGGCCCTAGGAGATTTCTTAACTGCCACAACTGCCTTTTAAGAGCATGAATTAATAGCCTGCATCAGAAATATGGACTCAACATTTGAACCTAAGTCTGTGACACCTGCAGCCATTCAGTACGGTTGATTAACCCGAACCATCTATCTAGTTTTAGGAGATATATAGGATTTTTTTACTTTTTTGTATGTTTCTGGTTTAAGATGAATCTCCGTTCATATGTTTCAAGAAGATGCCACCAGAACTGAGTTTCAAGTGTGTACGTTCTTTTCTCTTAATCAGGTAGAGCTGCCTATAGTTTTATTAACAAAGTTGAGCTGAAATCCGATGATAATCATTTTTCAGCAGTGAATGGGCAGCAATATTCATGTTAACTTTGCAATGACTTTGGGGGACTATTCTCCAAAATTTAGCACACCAACAGTTGTGAGCTGAGTATCTTAAAGTCCAGAAGCCAAATACTCAGAAAGGACTGAAGGACAGTTCTACATTTTTTTGTGCTAGGTGAAGCCTGGCACGTTGTTTTCTCCCCTCCTTCTCCATGCCCATTCATTAAGAACAGATTATGGCAAACAGACATGATTTGCACCCCCTCTACAACATCATGGCTTTGCTGAAGCTGAAGTGTTCCCTGCAGGAAACAGTGCAAAAGCCTTAAAATACCAAGGGTCAGAATGAAAAATATGTTCCATTATAGCCCAGCTAAGAGAAATGCCGTGCTGGCACTTCACTGTTATAGAAGTGCTGCGCAGGGTACAACTTGCACAATACATCAGGAGAACATATAAAGAAAGTGGGGTAGGTCCTCAGTGGCTCTGAACTGGCAAAACGTCATTGCTAGTAACAGTATCACAGCCCCACAATTGAAACTACGCTCAACACCTGAGATCAGGGCTCACAATTATCTTCTGCTGACCATAAGAGCTTTAGGGACCACCTAGTTATAATGGCAAGGTCCAGATGTAAAAATCTGTTTCACCTCATGGGAGGAATCTCAAGGCAGCACCCTCCAAAAATAATAATAAAAAAAACAGTCACCAATTACTGCTTGCAGGTCTTGTGTCTGGTTTTATGTAATGTATCTAGTCCCACTGCGATCATTGCCTTTTAAAAATGTTTAACATTTATGGACTCCAGTAAAAATGTTTTTAATATAATGTAGATGAAGTATAAACTGTTAACCTTGATCACTGGGGAAATGTGCTAGGATTTTGGTGTTTAATTTTTTATACCTAAATACTTTAGTAAGGATCGTCTAAGTGTTGCTAACATCGCAAATCTTTTGGAGTCATTCAAATATTTGCAATTTTTGTAAATGATACAAAGATATTTCATAAACGAAAGTGATGCTCAGGAGGCAGAGAATGTTGAAGAGAGAAGTAAAACAGTGTCTTTGCTGTCCTAGGACTATTGGCGCAGATTTCCTGACGTTGTCCCATTGATGTGTCTTACTACTGCCCTTCAGGGACCAATGCTAATGATCACACACACAAAAATCCTGTGTATCAGCAGTTTGTTTCTAACTCTTTGCTAAGTGTATGATATAAAAGTAAATGCACAGACAAACTGGAGGGAGCAGCTGACTCACCAGAAGACCATGCTGCCATCCAGAGGGACCCTGTCAGGCTGGTGAAGAGGGCTGACAGGAACCTCATGAAGTTCAACAAGTGCAAAGTCCTGAACCTGTGGAGGAACAACCACAGGCACCAGGACATGCTGGGGGTACCCAGCTGGAAACAGCTCCGCAGAAAAGGACCTGGGGTCCTGGTAGAGACCAAGTTGACCATGAGTAAGCAATGTACCCTTGCTGTTAAGAAGGCTAAGAGCATTCTTGGCTGCATTAGGCAAAGTACTGCTAGCAGGTCAAGAGAGGTGATCCTTCCCCACTGCTCAGCATTGATGAGGCCACACCTGGAGTGCTGTGCCCAGTTCTGGGCACAGCACATTTAGACATACTAAAAATAGACCAATGGATGGCCACCAAGATGATCAAGGGACTGGAGCACTTCGCTATGAGGAGAGACTGAGGGAGCTGGGACTGTTCAGCCTAGAGAAGAGGAAGATCAGGGGGATCTTATCAATGTCTATAAATGCCTGAGGGGAAGATGCAAAGAAGATGATGTCAGGCTACTGCCAGCATAAGAGGCAATGGGCACAAACCAGAACACAAGAGGTTTGGTCTGACATCCAAACATCAGGAGGCACAGCTTTCCTGTGTGGGTGATGGAGCCCTGGCACAGGCTGCCCAGAGAGGCTGTGGGGTCTCCTCCTTGGATATCTCCAGAAGCTGTCAGACGTGGTGCTGGGCACCCCGCTCTGGTGGCCTTGCTTGAGCAGAGGTTGGACTAGATGGACCCAGAGGTCCCTTCCACCCTTAACCATTCTGTGATTCTGTGATAAAACTCCAGATCAGTCACAGCCTAACCTATGCTGTAGCACAAAAATACTAAAAGAAAGCTCCTCCATGTCAACAAAACACTCCTAAACTTTTGTTGCTGGGCTGATTCTCCAGAAGCAGATGTGTATACACATTTTTTTTTCTCCAAATGTATATTTACGTCTCAAGTTATTCCTAACAAGTTTTGTCCTTTTTAAAGGACTAGGGCTTTCTGACTTTCTAAATAATGTTATTCTGATGATCTTAAGTGCTTAAACATCACTCAAGCAAAGGGTACACACAAATGACTAACTTGGTGAATGAGTATTTTGAGTAGACAATGAAGCTAGGGGGAAGGATTTGTCTTTTTAAGGTTGTCCCCTGTGCTGTTTCTTACATCAGATTGACCTCTCAAAACCCACCCATACTGGTCCCTGTCTTTATCTTCATTCAAGTTGCTATTCAAAGGCTCATTTTTTGAACAAGCCCAAGAAATACTATTCCTGTGTCAGTCAAATCTTCTCCCCAGACCAATGTAAATTTAACTTAAACCAGTGAGATATTGCGGCACTATTAAGTGGAACAGATAATGAACCTAAATAACTGCTCAATCTTATTAGTGTAGCCCTCATATACCTTCCGTTTTTCTTCAAGCCCTGCTGCTTAGCATTCATACTGCCTGATTTGAGACTAAAATTAGATTATAGGAATGCGTGCTTTTTACAAGAGGTCTTTTATTTGTTCCATAAAGTATTTAGCACTCTTTAGGCACTGTATAAATAAAAATAATCACGATCTTGGAATTCACCTTCAGGAATGGAAATGAAGAGATCTGAGTCCTTCCATTTCTGCTGCACATTATCCTCATTGGGCACGTATGGATGGCAAGGCTTTGTAAGACAAGTTAAAAAGAAGCTTGGAAGTCTGGTAAAGGTGAATAACAGGAAAAAAAAAAGAAAAAAAAAAAAGAAGGGAATGTGTTTCTAGTTTCAGAATTTTACAATAGGGATTAAAAATAAAAGCCCTACCTGACTTTTAAGATAAAGATCTGCTGTCAAATTTGTCAAATTCATTAATGTTTGTGAGAGATGCTAATGATTGCTGTTGAAAAATGGTGGTGGGTTCAAAGGCCAGGTCACTCAGTAAAATCACTTACACTCATTTTAAGATTTAAAGGCTAGGTATAATTAGGAGTCATACCAACACTGTAAGCAGTGATTTCTGAAGGCTCTGCACATTGAAAACAGCTACCTGCCTTCTGGGTCAGAGCTGTATCAAGTCCAATAATCACTTTTTCTGACTTTCCCCCTCCTTCCCAGGGTCTATATTTAGGACTTAAGTACCAAATATTGAAAGTTTTTTGAGGTTAAGGATGCCAATGTCCTCAAAACTCCAGTAGGCATCAGTTTATGTCATTTGCCACTTTAACACTTCTAAAACTCAGTCTGCTAGGACTCACCTTAAATTAAAGCTATCATCAGGTGAAACATCTAGTGTACGCTATTCCCCCAGGCTCCACTTTCAGACAGCAGAGAAAGAAAAACAATTCCCCAAGGTTACTCACCCTGTCCTGAGATAAGGCACCTATTTCTCTTAATTTCTCCCTTGGTTCTTTAGACTGAGGATGCTTATGATCGTTAAATTTAGGCAATGTGAATCTTACAGTTAGTACTTTCATAATTTTTGAATGCAAATCATCAGTAAGCACATATGGATAATCACCTTTATGCTCCTTAGACTCCTCTTAAGATTTTAAAAATCTCTCTTCAGAAAGGGATCAGATTGCACATAAGTGTGTATTAAGATTAACATCAGCTGTAAAAAATATATATATGTATTTCAAAAGGGAAGTAGAACGACAACAAAAATGCCGACAGCTACCAGAAGGAGTAACTCCATGTCACATTTTAATGATAATGAAGCTTTACTTAGAAAAAAAACAAAAATCAGAATAGTAAAGAGACAACATTTATATTATTCCTTCAGAAAAGCAGATTCACTTATAGTAACATCAAACCTGTTACTATCCCAAATAATTACTGTTGTTTATATTACTGCACCTCGGAAGGACCAAACAGCATCAAGGCATTCCTATACAACACGTATAACAGGCAGTCCTGCCTGCAGTACAGAAAAACAGCTCAAAAGTTGGATGAAAGTATTATTTATAAATAAGCATCTGAGGCATAGAAAAAGGTCAAATGTAATATTTTTTAGTGATTAGTTACATATGAGCCTCAATTTAAAATAATGATTTTCTTCAGAAAGTGGCAGGCTTCGAAATTATGAAAAAAACTGCTCTTTGAGACGGTTGACTCCAGAACATTAAATACTGAGGGTTGGAATCTTTTTCTTTTCTTTTTAATGATGTGGTTTCAGAAAAGATACAAGATGATATAATTTCCAAAGACTAACTCTGGTTAGCTGCATATAGTTTGACATTCAAGAGATTTTAATGTTATCAGCTACCACTGCCTGCCACCTGGGATGAGCAGCATTTTCTTGACCTATTATTTATATCTCTTTAAATGAAAGTGAGTTTTGAGAAGGGATTTGGAAGTGGAAAGCAGAATGTCTCCTTTTGAAGAGGGAGTCACAAATGGTCTACACCAAATCCCTGCTTTATATAAAGACGAATAAAACTTTAGAAATCTTGTATCAATGTAAGGAAAATTCTGTTGTACCAGGAGAGAGAGACATATAATGTCAGTGGATGGGTGTTCAAGCCTGACATCACTAGAAAAGCAGCACTGGTGACATGAGTGGACATCCATCATATATGGAGTGCAAAAAGGAAAAGGTATAACCTCATGTTCTCACAGTGAGAGATATTGCTAGGCATAAGACCTCAACCAGAAGGGGAACAAAACAGCAGAAAGAAACTAACACCAGTTTCTTTGTCCCTGCAATACCCGTGAAGATAGCAACCGATCTGGATTTAGTCCATACCCCTATTACTGTCAGAAAAAAAAAAAATCCTTTTCATTTCATAGTAATTAAAATGCTCATGGATGTTTTATTAACTCACTCTACAGAGCCACATAGATTTTATAATTCATCCAAGCACTTACAAGTAGTTACTTGGGTTAGGCTGTCAAGACAGAAATGATTCAAAACCTTGTGTACTTAGCTCCTTGGAAGACATATCATTCCCTAACACAATAGTATTAGAAAGACTGCTGACAGTTAGTGATCAAGAGATTTCATTTTGCTTGTCATATGGTGGGTTGTCAATTCTTCTTTTTCCCTTTAGATAAAAGCTTAGTTGCATTAGATTTAAATAATGGTGAAGTTGCAGGTTAACATTTTTCAAAAGTACTGAAGTGACTTCAGTACTCAAATTCTATTTTCAAAATGCAGTAGACACACAGGAACATGTCTCTACAGTAAATGAAACTTAGACACCATTAAACAAATCTATGGAAGAGTGAAGAATTAAGCATCAAATCAAGAGGGCTTCAAATTTGTACCCTACTCCAGACCACTGCCTTAAAATATATGAAGACTGCAAATTATTATAAGAGAACCTAATGATTTAAATTTCCACGCTGAATATAACTTTTTGGCACATTGATTTATCCTCGCTGTTATATTCTATTGCAGATTTCCTCCCACCCTTCAAAAAAAAAAAAAAAAAAATCAATGATAATTCTAAATGGACTTTACCCCAAAATTCAAGTTTTACTGAGCAATGCTCAAGATTTAAGCAGGGGCTGCAGAGATTATTTTTTTTTTCTTCCTATGAATAATATCTATGCAAATTATTTGTTGATTTTTTTTTTAATCAGTAAATAAGAAAAGCCTGGAAGAGGAAGTGACCATTTAAACTTTAATCCCCCTGAGTAAAATGCAAAATTGAACTGCTACATAAAAGACGAAAAGTAAAACAAGTTTTACTTCTGTTATCATTACTAACCTAGTATTAAGTAAATAAATAATCCATGTGGTTATTCTATATTTAAAATATTTGTTCTTCTTTAAATATAAAGTACCTTTCACAGAAACAAACAGAAGAGGCTAGAGACTGAAATCATTCCTTTGATATTGAAGCAGAGCATTTTCTCATTTAAGCTCCAAACATCATCTCCCTTGTGCCCGCAGGGCTTTGCACTGTGCATGAGCACTCCACCTCACTAAATTACATCTCCCCGGACATGGTACCGCTCCTCTCACTGGCTTGGCTCAAACACTGGTCTACGAAGGGGTGGTTGCTAGCTTGGTTATAACAAGTCTTTAAGAGATTATCTTCATTCATTAATTGTTCTGCATCATGTGTGATGTTTTTTTTCTAAATCTAGGGTATATATACTTTTAATAATTTCAGTTTGGTCTCTTATTGCAACTACTGAGTATATAATGTGGAGAGCAAATACAGTTTGAAATAAGACTGCCATAGTAGCCATAGAACATCTAAAAGAAAAAAAAAAATAGGCCAGACCTTTATTAAATTTTAAAGTATGCCTTCACTACACTCTTGTAAAGATCCAAATAGGGTATTTAAATCTCTAGAGATCACCAGTATAATTTCTTTATCATGTTCCATTTAAAATTTAATTATGTAGTCTACAACAAGAAATATCTGAGTAGTCTAAATAGGTCATGCAATGAACAACTTAATATTATTATAAAGTTTTCCTTATGAAGATCCTTTCTTTGATGTGCTGTTGCACACAGAAAGCCTTTATTTGAAAAAACAATATACATTCACAGATACAATAATGTCATTTAATATAAAAATTGTAAGGCTTCTTTATCATATTTAAAGTTTAAATTTTCAAGTCCTTCTCTAGTCAGAGCTTCTTAAAATCATCAGAAATAACTGGTAAATTAGAACTGACACAATATAATTGTAGAGAATATTGTTATATCTTTCTATAGGCAAAGTTAATCTATTAGGTTTCCTTCTAAATGATGCCCACTAACTCAGATTTTTCGACTTCTTCTTATGAATGAAACATGTTCTTCAGCGGCAAAAAAGTAAGGTAATTTCTTCTTGCTTTTAGAAAAAATCGTTAGAAACCAATCAGCAGTATTTCATGGAAAATGGCTATACTAAAAATATAGTATACCATTTTCCAAGACAGTATTATATTTGCTTTTTTATTTTTTAAAAGCACATAAAGACCCTAATCTTGGTATTTTCGATACTATAGAAGAGAAACCTTTGCCTGTAAATTCTGACTACTTACATAGCTTTCTGGTTACAAATCCCTAACTTCTCTTTAGTAAACCAACTATGTAAAATTCAGAAGTTTGATTTTCTGACTTTTTTTTTTAAATAAAAATAGCAACAACAACAACATAATTTCACCAGTGCCTAAATCTCTCTGGCCAGCAGACAAAATACTCCAAGTACAGACACATCTGCTCACGCATGGCTTCCAATGAAGACCCTTTCAGCAGGTTTACAAATGTTTGAAATGTGTTTGATCAATCTTGGCACGTAAGTATATCCATGAGCCATTACTGCCCTGGGAAAAGGCATCATGTTTGGATGCATAAGTGAGAGCTGTATTTCTATAAATATATATATATATATGCATATATATATATATATATTTGCCCCATTGGACCAAATACAACTTGCAAAATAACTATGGAAAAGTGGTTATTAATTTAATTATTTCAAGGTGCAGCAACTAAGATTTTATATGATATAAAGTAGCTTCGGAGTAGGGGTGTGGTAGGGAAAATTAGACAGTTTTGCAGTTACAAATTAATAACAGCAAAATGGTTAACTTAAAGTTTCAATGAAGAACATAAAATATTATATTAATACATCATAAGAGAAGATTAAAAGCCCTAGTGAACTGCTTTCTTAGAGAAATGTAGGAACAGGTGAATCCCAGAGAAGAGCTAAGGACCAGCCAACCTGCACACAGCTGTAAACATTTATTTTAAATCTAGACAAGATCATTGGTTTTAATATTTATAACATAATCACATTGCCTTGTGCACATTGTTTGTATAATCTGATTTTTACTTGCGACATCTTGCCACAGTTGAAATTAAAGCCTTGTGGTAATAATTCAAAAAACACATTTAGGCAATCATTAATGGCAAGTACGAAACTGGATGTTTATTCTAGCACCTCGATCTCTCATTTTAACTTTAATTTAAAGTGGAATTCATTTCAGCAGTACAAGGACTGCATGTTTCCAGTGTATTAGTCATATAATACCTAACCAATTAGGGACATGTAGTCAAACTGTAAATATTTTAGCACTAAAAAAAGTAAAAAAACATTCCAGATCAAGGAGACAGATCAAGGAACGGCTACTCTGTTGAATCTCTATTTTCCTTTGTATTTGAATAATTGTAATTCTTTTGCCCAGAAAATGAATAAAATCTTGTTTTAGGTAGGCCTGGCTATTGGTCAGCACTTCAAATGCTTGGCAAAACTTCACAATCGTATTTTTGCTTGCACAACCAAATGATGGTTAAGTAATAAAAACAATCTAATGAGTGAACAACTGATATAAATCAAACAAGTTTGTACCCACAGAACAAGGTAATACATTACAGAGAGTGGGATAAACATCACATTCAGTGAAAATCTGCATTTATGCAGCTTATCAATACAGATGAGTCAATGCCATGCAAACTTCATGAGGTTCAACAAGGCCAAGTGCTAGACCCTGCACCTGGGCTGGATGGAGAATGGATGGAGAGCAGCCCAGAGAAAAAGGACCTGGGGGTTAACAAGAAACTCTACACAAGTGTCCTGGTTTCAGTTAGGACAGAGTTATTTTTCCTCCTAGTAGCTGGTAGAGTGCTATGTTTTGGATTAGGATGAGAAGAGTGCTGATAACATGCTGGTGTTTTAATTGCTGCAGAGCAGTGCTTACACTAAGCCAAGGACTTTTCAGCTCCTCGCTCTGTCCTGCCAGCGGGCAGGCTGGGGGGGCAGCAAGAGCTGGGAGGGGACAGACCCAGGACAGCTGACCCAAACTGGCCAAAGGGGTATTCCATACCATCTGACGTCATGCTGAACAATATATAGGGGTGGCTAGCCAGGGTGGGGGCCGGCTGCTCGGGGTTGGGCTGGGCATCGGTCAGCGGGTGGTGAGCAATTGCATTGTGCATCACTTGTTTGTACATATTATTATTATTATTATTATTATTATTATTATTATTATTTTCTCTCTTAAATAAACTGTCTTTATCTCAACCCACAGGCTTCACTTTCCCGTTTCTCTCCCCCATCCCAGAGAGGGAGGGGGGAGGGTGAGCGAACGGCTGTGTGGTGTTTAGCTGCCGGCCGGGTTAAACCACAACAACAAGCCAGCAATGTTCACTTGAAGCCCAGAAAGCCAACTATGTCCTGGGCTGCACCAACACAGAGTGGGCATCAGGGCAGGGAGGGGATTGTCCCCCTCTGCTCTGCTCTCACCAAACCAGACCTGGAGCCTGCGATCAGCTCTGGGGCTCAGCACAAGGACAGGGATGTATCAGAACTAGTTCAGAGGAAGCCATGAGGATGATGGAAAGGGGCTGGAGCACCTTTGCTCTGGAGCCAGGCTGAGGGAATTGGGGGGATTGCAGTTGTTCAGCCTGGAGAAGAGAAGGCTCTGGGCAGACCTCACAGCGGCCTGCCAGGGCCTGAAGGGGCTGCAGGAAAGCTGGGGAGGGACTCTGTGTCAGGGAATGTAGGGCTAGGACTAGGTGGAATGGATTTAAACCAAAAGAGGGTAGATTTAAATTAGATATTAGGAAGAATTCTTCACTCAGAGGGCGGTGAGGCCCTCGCCCAGGCTGCCCAGAGGAGCTGTGGCTGCCCCATCCCTGACAGTGCCCAAGGCCAGGCTGGATGGGGCTTTGGGCGGCCTGGGCTGGTGGGAGGTGTCCCTGCCCATGGCAGGGGGTGGCACTGGGGGGGCTTTGAGGTCCCAAACCATTCTGGGATTCTATGATTGAACTAATGAACCATGTGGCATGCATTACGTGTTCTCCTCCCGGCATCCCCAGTTCTCAGCATCCCAGCAGTTTTCTTTAGGAAAAAGGATCATGTTCTGGCTCAAAAGGTCACACCTCTTCCAGCAGCTGCCAGCCACTGATACCCAGAGTCAGTTCAGAGCAACTTGCTTACCTTGGTAATGCTCCAGACAACTCTGTGGAAGTCTCTCTGAAAGAAAAAAAGCAAGAAAAAATTAGCTTGTGCTTAAAGAAGCTATAATTTTTTAAAAGTACTTTTATACTACTTGTATTTTATAGGAGTTCAGGCCCATACACACGATTTTATACACAAATGTGTCATTTGCGGATGCAATGTTTGCATGATCATATATACAAGAATGTGAAAAACAGATGACGGTGTGTGATCTAAGGATTTCCTCAGAATAATGTTTCTCAATTACTCATTTTTTAAGTGTAAAATTATCATTCCTTCAAATACCAGCACTGCATGATCCTGCATAGCTAAAATGCAGCACTGGGCCAATTTTCCAGTTGAAAAAGTTCCCTTTTTTATTTTTTTCAGTTCTGCAGCAACGAGGCATAAGGCATTTATAATGATTTTGTGCACTGAGAAAACACTACATTAGTGTTAAACTTTCTTATCTTGGGTTTTAGGCAATAGTTATTTTCCATATATGTGTTTTTTGATCCATTTTACTTGTTTGAATATCTTCTGTGGATGTGCAATATGTCTTGGGGGGGAACAAAGTGTGAGATACTGAAGTGGGCTCATGTAACTGATAAAGCAAAATTAAACATGTTATTGTTACCTATGTACACAATCCTTAAAACACATGCTAGATCTACCACTGATGTATGTCCCTGTGGTCCATCTAAACACAAAATCATGGAATTATCATGGTTGGAAAAGACCTTCAAGATCATAAAATCCAACTATCAACCTGACCTGCTGAGAGTTTTGCTTCAAAAAGCACAGATCACAGTGGCGCTCTGTGGGTGCACTCAGAGCAATAAACAGAAAATAAAAAGACCTCTCACACCCTTTTCTTGCACACCCTGTTCAGCAGCAGACTAACACATATATGAGCCCTTTCAGAAGTGCCAGCTCCCACCCAGCAAGGGCTGCCAGGTCAGTATTTAACAGGTGCCAGCAATGAACAAAGTCCATGATGTGAATAACATTAAAGGTGAGAGCTGGAAGGAAAAGGAAGAGAATGGAAAGAGGAAGAAAATGAAATTAGAGTGGAGTAATACAGCCTTGGTTTCTACAGGGCATTTTTGATGCAGCCATACATTTCAGGTACTTTTTCATTTAACTGTCCTGCACATTGGCATCCGATCACTTTATTTTCCAAGCCTGACTTATAAGTTAGACATTGAAAAAAAAAAAAAAGTAACATTTTCTGGAAGCTATCAATGATCTGAATCACTAAATGGTTCTTACAGTCAGGATTTTTTTTCCTATCCACCTCTAATCACAGGTACCATCTCCTTTAATTCAAAGGCTTTTGGGGGGGGGAGGGAAGAACCCGGACTAAAAAGTGAGGCTAAGCATTTCTTTGTTTCTTCTTCTGAAGGGACTCCCTAGCCTTTAGCCACCTATTATCACTCAAATAAAAGAATAACACAAACCTTATTGCTCAAGGGTATGGGACCACATTTTATGAAAGAGCAGTTGATCTTCCAGCTTAAAGAGACATCCATACGAATCACAAGTAGCGGCAAGAAGCAGAATGTGTGTTCAAAAGAGGATGTTAAACTGAAATTGCACTGCCAGCTTCCGAGCAGAGCAGTGAGTGATTGGTGAATCTAAATTTCTAAAGATTTTCATTTTTGTTAAATAACCCACTCTACAACAGATGCCAGCCTTATGAAAACAATTATTAAATAGTCGATATGGTGGTAAAAATGGGGATGTGATCAGAATCTTAAACGAAGATGTTGCAGACCTTTAGCATATACATTTTTAATGTAATTAATTGTGTTGCCAGTTTCACATTTTGGCAGATCAAATTCCAATTTTAAACAAAAATATGTAAGGTAATGATTTTTTGAAATACAGCTCTAACTCAAATAAAACTCTGTAACTCACAAATAAATGAGAAGTCTGATTACTTCCCAGCTATCTAAAGTTTTTACTGTTTCTCATCAACTCACCAACATTTACACCATAAAAAACCACACAACTACAATAATAAGCTAAAAATAATATTTTCCTAGAAAACATACATACCCAATTATTTTCGCAACCTCACTGGAAATAAATAGTATGCTGCCTGCTGAAGATGGTTAATGTCCACTGTTATTGTACCATAAATATCAGGAGTAGCAACACTGCTCTATAAATATATTTAATGGGAGTTTAAAAAAGAAAACCTTATGGAGCAAATTAGTCATCAAGAATACCCTTAAAGTTTATTTAAAGATAATGGATACTCATTCTGTAGCATTTCAAGAAACTGAAGCTAGACTTACACAACTAATGCTCAGATTCCTACTGCTTCTAAGTGACACATACAATGAACACAAGTGAAAAAAAAAGTCTTGATATAAGACCACATATTTTCATATACTGCCTGTGACATACAAGGACAACCTTTAAAAAGAGTGAAAATGGAAACCTAAATACTTCATCAGGACTGCTCCAAATCCCACTGAAATCAGTGCCAATGCAAATGGGATGAGCTAATGCACAACAGTGCTAAGGACAGAAGAGGACAAGGCTAAAGAGCCTGGAAAAGCTGTTAGGTAGATGGTGACATCATGAACCACAGTCACAGCATTTCCAGGGAGGTCATTTACAATTTTTCAGCATTATGCATTCAGCTACATAGGACAGATCTGGGACAGAATGGTCCAGACATATGGAAGGTAAAGATGCTGTTGAAGCCAGGAGGATGCCACGTGGGAGGTCTGCACCCCGATATGCTGCCCTATCACATATGGCCTTCCAGAAACCAAACTGCACATTTTCAAATTGTTCACTAGATATGCAATAAACAGAAGAGGCTCACTGAAGCTCTGGAGGCTCTGCACCCTCCAGAGAGGGCTACACATAGCTGTTCTCAAAAAACAGTAAGCCAGGGTGGGCGAACCAAATACTGTGCACACACACACATTTTGTCATTTCTTTCCACAGGCTGAGAAATCCTTCCCGTAGGATCCGAGTAGGATGTGTACCAAAGCAGAAAAGTATAAATATTTTAGTCAAAACCTTATACTGAAGTGGAAGTGGGAAGATCTGCATAAAGATCAGCAAACAGACTTTACTGCCTAATAGTGTTGTTGAGAGAAAGTTGCTCAGGAGAACTCTTCAGAATATTTGGAAAGTGTTCTGTTTGTATTAAATGTTTTGTTTCCTGAGAAATCATATGGTGCTCTTCTCTCAGAGGCTGACTGGCAGCTGTTGTTACCCACCTACATGCAGGGTTTGGGACAACACAGCTTGGTGGTTTTAACAGTACAACATTTTTGTCTGATTTAATGCTCTATGTAGTGCTTCTGCAGAGATGTAAACTGAGGCACAAGAGACAGGGGAAGGGGCTTACAGGGTGGCTGGGAAAATCTCATGTGTATTCTGCTAGATGCATACCAGAAAGCTTGAGTTCAACTGATAGGAGTCAGGACTATGCTTAGAAGTAACTTTTGCTTCCTCAGAAGCATGGCCCTTAGTGCTTTGGAATGCTTTAGTTCTCCATCAGGAATGGTTTCTGTTCTGGAAAGAAAAGCATATAAATTCAAGCCAAGCAATGCAACAGGGTGCTAGGGAGGATGCAAAAAGAAAGGCAGCAACACATCCCTCCGATTGTGTCAATGTTCTTCCTTTCTCCCTCTCACACTTTGGGGAGAGGATAAAGCCCGCCTACAGCACACGAGGCATATGAGGATAAGAACGTAAGGGTAAGAGCAAAGCTGAAGAAGGGATCTGTATATAAAGAAAGCAGCACAAATGCAAGCATAAAAAAAAAAAAAAAAAAAAAAAAAAAAAGATGCAGAATATGGGAGTCTTCCCACTTGCACTTGTGAAGAGAAATGTGCACGTACTATGGTCATGGCTGTAGGCATCCAAGCCAGCAGTCACTCTTTGAACCCAGAGGGTAAGAAGGTCCTGTCTCCTCAGGAACAAGTGACCACAGCGCATTTTATTCTCTGGCATGTGCTGCAGCAGTTTTTTTCTGCCACTTACACTCATTTTCTATGAAGCACGAAGCCAAACAAAACCACCAACAAAAAACACCTATCCACCCAACAAAACAAAAACAAACAAAAAACTTAAAAGTTAAGCTGGTATTTGTGATTTGGGTGAAACTTTCAACTCTTCACAGAACACTATGTGACAAGTTGCACAAGCATTAACCATCCCAGAAGATATATTTGCGAACAGAAATAAGTACAAGTTGAAGAGGAATAAGGTATTCTAGAGGATGACTTGAGAATTTATGTATTTTCCCCAGGAATTGTCCACTGTGGACATAGCTAGATATGCCACTTTCGCTGATAAGGTGCGTGTAACAAATTGCAATAATGTTGATAATTAAGTTCTACCTTGATAATAAGTTCTACCTTGAATTATTTCCAAATGTTGCATAACCATGAAGCTCTTCTTTGCGTTGCCCCACAGGAAAATCCAATTTGCCAAAGCAAACAACACACCTCATGGTTTTGACCACTCTTTCCTGGCTGTCTACACCCAGATGGGGAGCAGACACCACAGCACCAACAGCCTGTCAACACAACTCTCAGCAGGGCAAGAAAAGCAGGCTTAGAGTGGACTCCACAACACACAGCTCAGCTAGTGTTGATGACTTCTATGATCACCAGCTCAAAGGGATGCATCCCATTAATTTCAATAGCTTTTAACCAGACCATCAATAAAGAACTTTTTAAATTGTATGGGTACGTGTCTGCATGCATGCTGCTGCTGCATAGACATGCCTCGGTGATGCAGCAAGAGGAAGGACAGCTACTAATTGTCAGTATAAAGCAAAACTAAAGAAAGGTTTACAAAGGGAAATGAAACATTTTCCACTTAAAACAGGGGAGAACAGCCGAAGAGGAACATTAAATTAGCTTTAAAAGGAAAGTTGTATCAGGAGGAATATAATTACTTAGCTGGAATTTCACCAAGACTTGGGAGTCAATGCCTCTACTCTTGCAGAAAACTGCCATGGGATTTTTAATGACCACAAATGGTCAGGACATTGATTTCACATTTCAGCTGAAAAATGGCACCTCCAAAGGCACATTGTTGTCTCTGCTCTTCCCCAAATCACATGGGGCACTGTGTCCAAGCAGACTTGGAAGAATAGTGCCTATTGAAATACCATTATGAGACACAAGATATTTCACCCATCTTAAACTGGATAGTTTCTCGGCTTTGTTAGTAGTGCATCAAAATAAACAAGCTCTGTTTGGTTAAAACATGGGGTTTAATGTTCTCCTGAAATTTTGAATGCAGTTTTGTTTTGTTTTCTTTACATAACATGCTTTTAGCATTAAAAAAAAATAAATTAAAGAACCATACCTTATGACCAGGAAGGATCAAAATGTTTGAGAAATAATTTCATATTTAGGAAAAATTAAAATATTCCCAAAAAAAAAAAAAAAAGAGTATGCTACTCTCTTACACAATACACAACAAATAAGTACACTGCAGTTTTAAAACTTCATGCAGAGTTTAGCAAGCTAACAAGTATCATACATTTGCAGCAGAAATACTGCATAAACAGTCTCTGAATGTGCTATTTAAGTACAAGCTAAATACTCTTTTTTTAGGAAGTGATGTAACAAGTTCATATGTAAAAATCTATTTCTATACAAGCTGACATTCTGCAAGATTAGCTGAGTGAGATAAAGGACATGAGCAAACATGCTTGTTGTTTTCTCCCATGATTATTTTTAAAAGCAGCATTTTTCACTATTCTAAATTTGCTACTTCTGAATTTTTCATTCCTCCTTGGGTAAGGATAGAAACCTCTGTGTTTTCAGTGATGAGATCCTGTCACCAAAACAACGGAATTCCAGGGTACATTCAACACACAAATAATACCTCAATTAGAACATGCCCTCTTCATTGTGACTACTTTATATTTTTCATAAAAATTTAGGTTTCATTTAAACACACCCTTGCCCAAACATCTATGAAGACAGCAATGTTATAACTTACAAATTAAAGAGTAATTTGGATCATATTCTCACTCCTTACAATTTACTTACAAAACCCAGCTAAGATCTTGGCCTCTTGGCTAAGTACACACCGAGGACAGCAGATGAGTGTCCTTCTCGCACAACTTCTGCTCTGATGTTAAAGAGACAAATAAAAACCAGTATGTAGAAGAAACACAGCAGTATGCTCATTTTATAGATTGGTGATAGGGACACAGATAGGATACAATTTAGCCAGGGGCATTAGGGGAAAAATGCCAGGGCAGAGAGAAGGAGAAGAAGAAAGATCCCATTTTGGTGCTTTGCTCCAAGGTCAGATCCTGCCATCAGGGATGTGCAGATCTCTGTTGCAGCACAGGGACTGCTGTTGCTCTGTGTTTTCTCAGGGAAGCACTGCATTTTAAAAGCTGATGACAAGGAAATGAAGGGAGGAGACACCACGGGTGCAGAATTTGGCTCTCTGGGGCATGGCAAGCAGCAGGAGAAATCTGCCATGACTAACTCCTACATCCTCACCCTGTTAGTACAGGGAGAGAAAGAAGAGATGCACAGGCTCCTGCCTCAGGGAGCTGTAACAGCTTAGTGGGAGGAATATACCCTCTCTCTCAATAAAATGAGAAGACCATCTAAAACAGCAGATGTTCCTCCCCGTATGCTCATTAAACTTAATGTGACCTGGCTGGGTAGAAAATTTTGCACACTGGGCATTTGGCTGACCTGTAGTTCACGTTACAGCTTCCACTCTCTGCAGAGTTATACCTTGCCACCATCTCATCTCCGCTGTATAGAGTGGAATGGAAGGGGAATCACACCTGAAATCTCAGTAGTAATTTGCAGTCATACTCAGTTGTACAGATACAGAACTGAAGGAGGAGTCTGTACCGTGTGTTAATTCTGCAGAAGTCGTATTTTCACAAAGATGCATGAGATATATGAAGAAAGACACAAATTGTTTTATAACTACAGATGGAGGTGGCCTAGATTCCTTCCTTAATTTCTAAGCTGTTGTACAAGACTGCAGTAAATGCCTTCTGATATTTAAGACTTTCTCATATTCGTGCGGGGTGTGGGGAACAGTTTGATGTGCCATTTACATAAGTGGCTTCTATCATGCAACAGCTGTTGGTTGGGTCAAATGTTGATCTCTTCACATTAATGATGAATGACAAAAAGAAAGACACACCCTAACAACTGTTTTCCATTGGAATACCCACACCTCAGCCTGTCTCTCCAAATTTCACATGTTAGCAGCTCAAAACTTCAGGATTTCCTGACACTGCATATTGTCAGTAGTAAACACAGACTTGAAACCATTCAAGGAATTTGGAGACTTTATTTAAACTTATTTCAGAGAAGTAACCCAGAGAAGATGCCAAGCTTGGAAATGGCATCTCATCCTGGTCTCAAAATACTTTACTGAATTAGAACAACTTAGATACTTCAGCTATTAAGTATTCAAGTACTTACTTACTCATTTTCTTACCCAGTGCAGGACTGGGCAGACATGTTTTGGGGAATATCTGAAGTCTTTTGAAGCTTAAGGACTTTTGATATGAAGTGAGATGCTAAAATACAAGCATCTTAGAAGAATGAACATTTAGAAAGAGGGTAGGCTTGCTTTCTCGGTTCAATTAGCGGACAACATGGTTTCCACAGGATCTGCATTGGCAGCTACCAGAAACAAACAAACAAACAAACAAACAAACAAACAAAATAAAAAAAAAAGAAAACCACATCTTTCCAGAAGCTATTGACTTCCAGTTTTGAGAGCAGCCATCTCTCACTAGTTTTTCACTCACATGGCAGCATCAAGTGTCAGAAATCTCACGAGGTTGGCCCTAGCTGAAGTGTCTCACAGAAGCAGGGATTCTGGGCACGGCCACATGCTGAGGCAGGGGCAGATGCAAGCTCCTCTGTCTACGCTCCCAGCTATGGAAATAGAAACCAGCTTCGAAAAATGCTGCAGCTGCCTTACCCCAGCTCTGAGGCAGCATTTGACAACTCTGGAAAAGCCTGCCTACGTTTTGGATTCTTATCTTTAACAGAGGTTTCACTGGATTTGGAAGCTACTGAAAGCAGCGCATCTGTACCTGGAACACCAGAGTTGCCAGCACTGCCAACATCTCCTTCAGACATCTGCCCGTATTGTCTTTTAATCCACCTGCTGATATAGTTACTGCCTTTCTCTCTGCTGGTTCGGCAAGGACTAACAGTTGTTCCTTTCTATCCTGACATCTCCTCCTTGTGATCCAAAAAACAACAATGTCAGGTTGAAACATGGGATGGAATAGGAAAACATAGAAAAGACTCTGTGAACAAGCCTGCCAGACAGCAGCCTGTGTCCCATTAGCTGCAGTTCAAAACAGCCCTTACACTATTTCCATAAATACTGCAGAATCTTCTGGAGTATCTCAGTGCAAACCACAACAGATGTTGGATGCTATTATTTCTTCATGCTTGTTCATTTGTTTTTCATCTGTTAGTTTTTGCTTTTTTCCCTGTGCCACTTGCCCATACATAGATCAGAAGTGTTTAATAAAAAATGTGGTCAAGCTCTGCTCTTGCTGGTCCCTCTACTACTGCCCCAAATTAATGATACAGGAGGAGATAAGATCTAATTCACTGCCTTATTTCTGACCTTAAAAGGAAGCTTGAATTTATTTTTGACAGCTCTTAGCAGAGAGCAAAGCTGCTGAGCTGACCACTTTGGGAAGCTGAAGGACACATGCACCAGTGTTCTCTAAGTTTGTTAATGTTACTGAACAAAATATAGACGGTATTGTAAAATTATTACTTCAAATGTTTTAAGGTGTATGTTAGCAATGAAAGAAATGTACAAGCAAATCCTTTTCTCCATAACCACATCCAAACCAGAAGATGTTAAGGTTGTTCTTTAATGGCACAAACTATTAGGCTGCAAATATATAGCAGGTACATCTATTAATCATCAGACCATTTATGTTCTGTAATTCTACCACAGTTAAATAACATGGACTACTAAGTACCTGAATCAGCTATTAGCAAGCATTCCTGCTCATTAAAACTCACTTATTTAGACTTTAGCAATGGTAAATGTAACCAGCCCTGGAGGAGTGTCACAGTGCTTGGAAATGGCACATTAAGCTTCATTTACCCAGCTACACTCACAGGCAGAGGGGGAAGGGAAAATACAGTGTCAGTCCAGAGTGAAGCTCAGAAGCTTTTTGAAGCAGCATTAAGAAAATGACAAATCTTACAAAGAGAGCCATAAAGCTTCCTCAAGTACAACAGTTCTGCAAGGAGCTATTTATCATAGTTTGTTGAAAAGACTCCTACGTTTAATACTATTGGACTGTGAGAGCTGATTATTAAATGTAATTACAGAAGTAGCACAGAAATAATAGTTTATTGCAGTGCACAAGCAACACTGTATTAACAAAGAGGAGCGGGGAACATGTTCAGCATTCAGAATTGTATCATTAGCTTTTCCCAGAATACATACACAAATGTATACACATTTAATTCCACATTAGCTTCTACTAACCAGAATTATCCTTCAAGAATTTCCAGTCAGGGTCAATGCATCCATCTATACTTCAATTGAGAAAACAGTAGCCGAAGTGGATTGCTATTTGGGTTTTAGCTCTTATCCCTTTGCTACTTAACACAGATTTATTAAAAAACATCCACAGCCTTCTGTCAAGAAATATTGCTCACATTTGCTTATTAGCAGCCCTGTAATAGATATATTTTTGCTGCGGTGCTGCCATTTGAAGTGAGTGCTTTATTTAGAACATGGCAGTTATCAGGAGATTCTCCGTACCTTAAAGCTTTTGAAACAAGTTTTGATTTCTTACAGATACCTGCAAGAATGAGTTTAACTTCTATTATACCTACATCTTCAGATGCTTTCTTGTGCATCTAGCAATCCATTTTACCTCTTCTTTACATTGTAATCTAAATTATCCATTTCACCTGATTACTTGATGCTGCTTCTTACGCTCTTAGAAATCTGCCTCTCACTTCTCATTCATCCCTGACCTTCTTGGAGAAACCCCTATTTTAAAGCACACAGTACTTTTGCAAAGCCTTCTTCTTTGGGATAGACATATATACTTTTTCCAAAGTACAAGGCTGACCAAACTTCATTCACATCCAGTGCTGCAGTTTGTGCAAGCTGGGGCAAAACCCAACCCTATCCCAAAAGCCTGAAAGATCTCTTCTGGTCCACAAAGCTTAGGCTGAATTAACTCTGAAACCTGCTGCTCGCCCAAGACTGAAGCGTTTTGCAAAACTATGTTTTGGAAGGAAAGCATTCAGTGACAGATGGGTTTTATTTATTTTTGGGTAAAAGGAACAGCTTAAAACAGGTTGGGAACATCAGAGAGGATCCTGGCGCATCGAGACAAAGACTGAAAGCATCTGAAATACTCAAGAGATGCAGAAATTACCATCACAAGAACATGCACACATTTGTCAATGATACGGTGCACATTGACCCTCGCTCTTTCAGCAATGATCTGCTTCGCAATACGAAATATAACCAGTAGTCTTGAAGCTCAGCAGCCTCCTTTAGGCATCTGCATTCCCTCTTTAGTTCAGTACGTAACGATAGCTAAATGTTTTACAGGCAAAACTGCAGCCAAAACCAGGAGCTGTGTGCATGCATCTGGAAAAACTTAAGTTGTAAATCAGGTGCAAAGAGATGAAATCAGAGCCTACCTTGAGGCATTCATATCGCAAGATTGTGTTCAAAGCAGCATTTTCACATGGGTTAAAAACTCTTGGGTTACAATTTTGAGGGGTTTGAATCTAAAAACTTGTGGAAAGATAGCTAACAAAGATTTTCAACCACGCTGCAAAATCCTTGGGAGTTTGGTGCTTGTTATATTGAGATGCATAAAAAAAAATCCACCAGCCATCTATCTGCATCAGTACATACACAAGGGCATTTGAGAAAATCTCTCCTGGTCACATCAGATCATTGGTGTAAAAGAAAACAAGTTTTCCTTTTGAAGGTTTTTGACTCATTTGGAACAGATAAATCAGTGCAAAAGCACCTTCCTAGTGACAATTATCTTGCTACAATAGCCATAAAAATAAAACAAAATCAACATGTATGGAATCCAAAATAAGAGACCTAAATTATACATAACTATATTAATAAAACTACACCTCTGTTCAAAGTTGTTCTGTGCACTACACATATGCCAGGATCTCTTAATCCGTTGCTGATGTGCTGCATATTGCAGTCGTGTGCAATTACAGTTAGCTATAATTAAGAACAATTACAGCTTTTATTTCTCCACTTGTTCTTTAAAAAGCACAGTTGTAATAAAACTTTTTCCTCTCTCTCTCTCTTTCTCTCTCTTTTTTTTTTAAGGTGAATATAATTATACATCCCCATAACATCTCCAATAATTAGTTTGACTCAAGTTTCTTCTGGAACAATTTTCATTTTAACTGTCAGATCTGCCATCTATAGTCAATAGAAGACATTATAAAATATTCTATCATTAACCTTTTTTCACCCCATAAATCTGCAAAGGAACTTGAAGAAATTGAAGAATTCATTGCTTAAACGTTTAAAGGCCAAATTCAACTAACACCCCTTCCCCAACAATCCCTTCTTAATCACACTGAAACATTATTATTATTGTTATTATTATTATTACGCTAGCTAACTATAACAATAATAAATTAAAGCTGGGTATAAAAGGTATTTGACATCTCTCTATATTTTATGGTCTACTTTCCAAACCTATTCTCATAAAAAGAATCTCTCTGCTGTATCTTTGTTTAGAATCTACCCATGATTACTAACCATGCAGACTGCAGGGAAAAGTAATTAAGTTTAATAGAAGCCACCCTCATTTTTGAAGCTGCCCTCAATTTAAGCTATAGAAGGAGAGTAATTAAATTTAATGTGTGCCACAGCTCTTAAATGAAGATATGGCATGTAAAATTCTCTGTGTAATGCATCTTTTCCGAATGCTGCAAAATAAGTGTTGTGATACGAAAAGATAGCGAACTGCTGCCCCTAAGTCACGTTAGTTTTATTTTTCTGCTGCCTGTGTCTTCCAAGCTCTGAAGTCTTTGGGTAGATTACAAACAGTGTAATCTAAACCCTGGGAATTGGGAAACCTGTAGCGGGATCACAGCCAAGCTGTTTCTTTATTCATCCTTTGCCCACTTTATCTGCTTTTAAATTAAGTTTAGAGGAAGCTTCTGTGGCAGGGTCCATGTTTTACTTGTTTTTTAACAGATGTAACAGGTTTCTCACTACAGCCACAAATCTCTTTATAGCACAGACACTGTTTGCCAAGAAGAGCCTTCCCTAAAGTTTCTGAACTACCAACTGGGACTGAAGAAGCACATTTTGAAGCATAGCCACAGATCTCCCATATATGTATATATGCTTTCAATCTTCCTCAAATAATCATCATCAGAAAGAAAAATAAAAAAGAGAAATTACTAAAGACTCAGATATTTTGCCAAGCAATGGTCTTTCTTAATACCCTTATGAAGAAATACAAATCACAAAAGAGAGTTATTTCACTCTTGCAAAGATGAGCTTCATGAATGAGGCGCTCTGAGACAGCGAGAAGGGCATTTCCCTTCTTCAGCGCTCTATGTATAAATAAAATCTTCATTGCAGAGAATCACAGGAGTATCATCAACTGATTTGAAATACATAGGAGATCCAGAAACTTGAATTACCTCATAAAAGATGACTGCCCCCATTTATTCAGAAGAAGGTTAAACTGAGATACTGAACTTAGAACTGGTTTATGGAAGTGCTCTGAAAAATGCAAGGCTCACAACCTCCTTCCAAGCAGCCTCTTCTCCTGAACAGATACATATCTCTGTTCATACCTGTTAGCACTGAGCAAGGCTTCTGCACTGAAACTGAGAGCAGACTTGAAAACCTGGGACAGAATTTCAAAGTCCTTTTGGTCCATATGCTTCCTCCAATAAACAAGATAGTGAAAAAAAAAAAAAAAGAGAGAAAAGGAAAAGAAAAGAAAGAACAGAAATGGGGAGAGAATGAAGAGATCCTTTATTTCAATTTCGAACTCCACCACAGACCTGCTGTGTACTTCCCCAAGAAGGGTGGTGAATTTTAGCAGTGGACGCTCACATCCCAGGTGCACACACTATATAGCAGGAACCCGTATGTACAGCAACAAGATTTATACGTGTTTCACCTGGCTTTCATTTCCCTACCGAATTATCATAAGTGGACATTACCAATAGTA
Source organism: Heteronetta atricapilla (assembly GCA_011075105.1). NCBI lineage: Eukaryota > Metazoa > Chordata > Aves > Anseriformes > Anatidae > Heteronetta > Heteronetta atricapilla. Next base: position 5,607,133 of record CM021731.1, on the reverse strand, counting down.
AACAGGAGGCAACCACAGTTTCATATCTGGCTGTGTCCCTGACAAAGCCCGCATCCCTCTGTTCAGGGACTACTCAATAGGCAGATCCATGCTTCAAGTCTTGAAGCCACTGCTAATATAAATTGCAAGCAATTTGGAAAGAGACTACATTTGTAGTTATTTTTAGTTTAGTGAAAGAAAGAAGAGATTTGCTTATAGATATCAAGACAAAAAAGTTGGATTTGGGGGCTTTAAAGTAGCAAAATAGGGACAAAATTGCTGTTTAAAGTCTAATTTTTACTCAATTATATTTTAAAGTGATCCTACCAGATGCTGGAACTAAAGCAACATGATTTTGCTATATTTATAACTAAGCTGCAAAACATTTCAACATTTACAAAGAGAAGAAATCTCTCTGCTAATGCCAGGAGAAGAATAAGCTCAAATGGTATTGCACATGATGGCTCTTAATAGTTGGCACGAGGAGAGGAGAAACGTCTCTATAACAACAGTATCAAGGAAACTTGCAATGCAAATATCACATCATCAAAACAAGTAGAAGGGGGGGAAAAAAAAAGTCTTGCAGAGAGCATTAACATGAGGATCTAATATCCACATACCCCCAAATAGGATGGATATAAACCAGGGCAAGCTCTGGTCTCTTTCCTCTTTACTCCTACTCCAAACTCCCTCTTTCTATCCAAACTGCCTGCTGCTTGTGCCTTCTGCTTCCTCTTAGGAAACAGTATCCTTTTGTTCCACATTTCCCAATCAATATTTTGGCCTTTCTGCTGTTGGCTACCAACATGAAGACTCCCACTGCTCCCTAATACAGCCTCAAAAGGACACCTGCCTTGCCCCAGGGGCTTCAGCAGAAATGTGAGTTGTGGAGGGGCTGGCCAGAAACTTAGGGGACAAAGTTAACCCAAGCATAAAACTAAACCTAGAGAGCCTCTCCCCTCAATTCCCATCTGCACTCATTGCTGGGCTTATGACACAACCTTCATCCCTCATTGTCTATTTAGAAGCTGTTGGTCTCGTAGGGTCTTGTCGCAGTTGCCAAGTGTTCAAAGGGTTGGTGGGACACAACACAGCCCACAGCACTGGAGCAGTAAGGCTCCCTCGGGACACCAGGACATGCCACTCAACTAGTTAAAAATTGAAACAGAGCAAACGGGAAATTTTTGAACAAATGCTCTGAGATTATGGAGCACATGTTACAGCTGTAACCACCCACAGTTTCCTCCTACAGAACAGAAACACTGAAAGCAAAAGCCATTCACTGCAGAAGTTGAAAAATAACTGAAAAATGCAGCAGTAAGTATGAAATTAAAGCCTGTGGGTAGTTCCTGAAGCAAAAAAAAAAAAAAAAAAAAAAAAAAAGGGAAGTTTGCAGGACACAACGGAGTAAGAAAACACAGCCCTGCTTTACAAGTTCACGAGGAGTGCAGAACTGGGACACAGGCCTATGGCAAATAATGTGTTCTTCACCCATTTCTCACTCATGAACAAAATCAGATTTTTACAGTAAAAAGGTGCAACGGTGGGTGGGATGGGAAAGACAGCCTCTTCTTTCCATTATTAAAAGTAACTAAACTAGACAGAAATCTAGATAACCTTACTTACAAAAACTTCCAAATCTCTGAAGACAACAGAAAGAGCAAGAATTCAACATGCATTCAGCAGGGAAAAGGGCTGAACCTTCTGAAATGCTCTTGGAAAAGAAGAGAAAAAAATATAAAAGCAAAACTACATGCTCTCTGCCATGGAGCTGATTTTTTTTGTGTTCACTGCTTGCAGTGATCATTCAGCTTTTTGGATCAAAAAAATCCTACTGATACCAATATGAGTGGTCAATCAGCAGGATATTCTGTTTCAAATTCGAGATCTGAAGTTATTTCTTTGATTCTTTTCAAAGGAGCAACAGAATTTTCCACTTTTCCCAGTGCCAATCAGGTTCAGGTAAATGTTACAGCTTCTGCAAGTGCAAATTAAAGACAATTATAACCTGGCTCACCTACCTTGTTGTTAAAATGCCTGGCACAACTCATTTGCTCATTGAGTGGCGATCTGTTGCTATTACATTTACCCGAGTGGGAATATTCTCAGCTTTAGAAGCTCTAGATGTGCTGTTTGCTCGGATTAAAGAAGGCAGAAAAGGAGAAGGCTATATTCTCCTCTAGGGAAGAATACAGCAGTACAGGTGGATATATATACTGCCATGTTGGTCAATAATACCATTTGGTTACACAGCTTCCAACAGCATCGTAATGCAGGTGTTTTTAGGAAAATTGAAGATTTATCTTTCTGGTGCTCAGAGCAACCATACCAATTGCACAAGCAAAAAAGTAGCAACAGTGAATAGAAGTGTTAGGGTTTCTAATACGTGTCCCCTAGGGGGAATATATTGTATTTCAGACTGGTGTAAGGGACTCTTTATGTATGAGATTTGACTTAAGTCATCACACCTGCATGACAGGTGGAAATTGGGTGCAAGTACAAGAGCTGTAAACAAATCAATGCCAAAGAGAAAAATTCTGAGAAATATAAAAATAGCTATCACTGCCTTAAAAATAATCTCAAATGCAGAAAATAGAAAGCTCCAACCCATCTGCCCACAGTAGAGTGTATAAGTGATAACTCTCTCTACCTACGTTATTATCATAATTTTATATACACACACACACATAAATATATATACACATATACATTATGTTCTCTTTGAGCTAGAAGATACTTTTTTGTTTCATTTACAGACAGCACAGAGCACAGCTAGGACTTGGTGGCAATAGTGTATTTTTTTTCAATGGAAAAAAATAGTAATGCTTTGATACAAATATTTTATATATATATATCTTTATAGAAGTTCTACCCTATTGAAAATCCTTGCTTCTTTAGGTTTCAGATTTTATAGTGGAGACAAAATGAGATTTTCTCAGCCAAGTGTAGATCTCTACATTTCCTCCAGCTGAATCCCTTATCAAGGTAGTGGTATCAGAGCAGCTCAGCCATCCTATCGAGGGGCGCAATGGTTTTTCTGGATATTGGCTTATTGATGCCATGGGAAAGGCTCCTGAAATATGGAGGATATGGGAAATGTGGAGTGGACTGGCATTATCTGAACAATTGGGCCATATCAGATGAATTAGTTGTCACCACCTGAAATCATTAGAAAAGCCCTGATACCCAAGGGTGGCCACATTCCCTTACTTTTGTGATCCAGATTACCATCAGTGAAGTTTAAGTCAAAAGACAAACACCCAAAACAACAGCAACAAAAAAAAAATAAACAACAAAAAAAACCCACCAAGCATCCAACCAAAAAAGACCAACCAAAACCAAACAAAACCAACCAACCAACCAAAAAAAAAAGAAAAAAAAAAACCAACAACCAAACCCCTGCCAAATAACCAAACCCTTGCCATTGCAACATGACCTTTTCATCTCAAGAAATGTGTGTCAACTTAAATCTTATCTGCCTGACCCCAGTCCCTCCTGATCCCTGAATCTATGGAGTGCGTTGCAGCAGCCATTCCCACCCTGGGCTATGATCTCATCAAGTCTCATAAGCAAAACAGGGCCAGGTCTGGCCGTGACCATGGGAGACACCTCTGAGGGAACCCCAGATGCTTCAGAAAGCTCTTAATGGTGACTCAAACAAGTAATGCTCCTTGAGTTAATGCCAAATCCATACCACAGCAATGCTGAGGTCATTAGGATCCTAAAAACTTTGTATTTTAAATAGGAAGGAATAGAAATTAAAACGACTTTTACAAACTGGTGACATTTTCCCCCATACACAACAGTGACGGTTACATTATCATCTGCCAGCTACTGAAATTCTCCCCTCAAACTACAACGCCATCAACATGCACAAGGTTTTACATGTCTTTTCAAAAAATAAAGGCAAAACTGAGCTGATGTTCTTGGTTTTCCCTTTTCATGGCTGATCCATAACTCCACATCTTTTGCTGGCAGAAATCTTGGTGATCAGAAATCATATGGCCCAATGTCCCTTTTTAACTATTTTAAAATCACATCTAATCCAGTCTACAACCAGTTTCAGTTCACAATCACTTCTTGCTTTTCAGTCCCCTTTTACATCACCTCTTTTACATTCCTCTGCCCCACATTGCTTTGGTCTTGGCAATTTTCACCTCCTTTACCATCAATAAATCAAGTTTACAAAAGTATTTTATCCCTTATTGCTCCATTGTTGACTCAACACAGGTATTAGCTAGGCCTTTAATGGTACTAATCTTTCAGTGTTGTTCACTTGAAAGGTTCCTACTTTACTGACTTACATAGGGAAGAACAATAAATTAAGCTGGCTAGTGTAACAGGTCCTCCACCTTCAAAACAGCTTTCAGTAGGGGAAGAAAAAAAAAAAAGGAAAAAGAATGGTTTTCAAGGTGATCCATGCACATAAATTCCTGTACTGTTTTAAAGTGTTTTCTACCCAAGCAAAGGCATAAGTATGTCTTACTGAATTGTATAAAGAAAACCAACACATGTGAATTGTAACTTTTTTAGCTACCACCATATAAACTCTACTTGTTAGGTTTCTAATTACAGACTTTCTGCTATTTTCTTTGATTATTGTGTGAGATACATTCACAGGGATCTCAAAGAACAGTTGGAGCGCTACAATTACAGAAAGCGAGCTCTCTGAAATTTCATTACGTATAGAATAACACCTCCAAACAGGCTCCATCTCACAGAATGCAGCTAGAAGCAGAGAACAACAAAAAAAGCAAATCCACAGATTCCAAGCTGACAATTCTCCTTGCCTTAGATTTCTTTTTAGTGTTGAATTCACATATATGATATATGTATATATAGCTTTGGACTTTGTTACTATTATTATTTTAAATCAAGATGTAGATCATCCTTTTACATATTAATCCCTCACAAATAAATTGAGATTGTTCCAAGAGATGTGCAAAGCCAGATCATGCCCTTACCAGCCTGCTGTGGTTTCACTGTGCAAATCACCTACAAGTTCACAAAACTTCCAGTTCTGCTATAAGAGCTGAGAAACAGATTATTGAATAACAGTATTAGCATTCACAGGCAGCTCCAGAAATTAGAGAGACACAGAGAGTGTTATTTAACTGCATGTCCTTCCATGTCCCCTGGATGAAGTGACTACCAAGCTACAAAGAAATGCAATTAATCAGCGTGCACACACACACAGAAGCAGCAGCACAGCCCATTTAAGCAGAGACACTTCCCTGTCCTCCCCTGCTTCAAAATCGGTCCGGAAATAATAACTGCATCTGAACTGAGTTTCCCCAGCTGCCACCCATGTTCAGTGTAAGACTCCCACAGCTCACATCCACCTCTTGTCAATGCCTATGGTGCGCTCAGGTAGAGAATTGTGCCCTTCCTGCTGTTAACAATCCATCTGAATGTAGAGGTGGAAGGAAGATGAGCAGGTTGGTGAGCAGCAGACCCAAAATGGCCTCATTTCCTATTGATTTATGTTTCAAATTCCCTCCTGCATAGATGTCTGAATAGCAAATATGGGTTGGTCTTCTGACCTACCCTTCTAGAGAGTGCTTCTTCTCTTATGTAATGCCCACTGTTCTCATGATACTGGTAGAAATTAAATATATCTCAGACCTCTGTGCCTGTTAAATTTGGTTAAAATATATTCACTGGTGTAAAAAATAAAATAAAAAAACATAGAGACAACAGAAGAAAAAAATAGGAGCTGACAGACAATACAACTACGTAATCCTTGCTTCTTCAGGGAAACAGAAGGGGGGGGGGGGGGGGAGAAAGAAAAAAAATGCAACCCAAAATCTGGTTCCCACAAAATGACAGAATTAATCATACACATTTATCACGTTTGGTCATTTACATGGAAACCTTTCATTGTGAGGGTCGAAGAATGCTGTAGATTTTAAAGTGAGCAACTTTAAAAAGTGAGCAACCCAAATACAAGAAGAGGACTTGAAGTAAACCAGAACCAGTTTTCCAATTCCGCAGGAAAACCCAAAACTCGGCCATGGCTGATATGATTCAGATCAAGGGGGAGACCAGTCTACGATTGATGTTTCAGGCTGACTACTATGGAATCATAAAATCATATATGTTGGAAAAGGATTTCAAGATCATCAAGTCCAATCATCAACCTGACCTACTGAGTCCCATCACTAACCCACGTCCCTTAGTGCCACATCCACACCTCTCTTAAATACCTCCAGGGATGGGGACTCCAACACCTCCGTCAGCAGCCCATTCCAATATTTAACCACCATCTCTGTGAAGAAATTCTTCCTAATGTCCTATCTAAACCTCCCCTGGTACAGCTTGAGGCCACTTCCTTGCATCTTATCACTTGTCACCTGAGAAGAGGCTGACATCCTCCTTACTTCAACCTCTCTCCAGGTAGCTGTAGAGAGCGATGAGGTCTCCCCTCAGCCACTCCACCAGACTAAACAAGGTCAATTCCCTCAATCACTCTTCATAACTCATTTTCTAGTCCCTTCACCAACTTCATTGCTCTTCTCCACACACGCTTGAGCAACTCAATATCCTTCTTGAAGTGAGGACCCAAAACTGATAGAAAGGGACAAATAAAGATTATATCATCAAATGATCGAGACTATACAATCATCTATACAGACTATATAATCAAACACTTTAAAACAGTTACTACAGTTACTAACTGTGAAATCTACACACCCAGTATGGTCGAACTACTTTTTCTCTAGACTCAGAGCCACAGATCACCTCAGCTACCGAAACCCACCTGCCTTTTATGTCTGTTCACTTCTATTAGAAGTGACAGTCGTCCTTGCCGGATCCCAGTCTCACTTCTTACCCAGGAAAACTCTCAAGCACGTGGATAAATTTAGGCATGTGCCAAACCCAAATGAAAGGAGAAAACAAAAAAACTTTATGTGCTTAGCTCATAATGCCATTGAGGGAAAGAAAAAATATTTAAGAAATAAAAAAATAGTGTTAATTCTGAGCTTCTCTATAAACATAGATTTGGTTACTTCAAACTGTTACATACAGCTGGGGAGGATATAGACCATTACATTTAAACACATATAAATGTACATGTGCAATGGGCTAATGCATTACTCTCTCCACCTGCTGTGGACTTGAGCAGAGGACCCACTCTGTGCACATGGTACTGCACGAATCCCAGCAGTGACAAAGCTGAACAGTGAGACTCAAGCACCATTTTGTGGTCACAGCAGATCAACAGGGCTTTGTAAAAGCTTTGCTGCTGCTACAGAATTGAGGGAAAAAAAAAAAGAAAAAAAAAGAAAATCACGCTCTTTGAAATCCAGGCTAGATCACTGAAAACTGCAAGAATCCATCCCAATTTTAAATAATTTGCTGAACAGCCACAATTTGGCTTACTATACCTCAGTTGGCTGAGGAGCGACAGCTGGCTTCCAGCAGTGCTTCCAGGGTCCATGGGAGCTCTGCCTCCAAAGTAGCAGCATGGTGAGGCCCATTGTCCTCCTCAAAGCTGGCAACTATGCTTCTAATGGGTATGGTTTTGGGCAGGTAGATGAGATAAAACAATAAAGGAAAAAACAGTAAAGTGAATGCAGCACTGAGGACTTGATGTGCGTTCATTAGCCATCAGAGTACCCAGAAACAAAAGGATTGTCCCCATTACCCCACAGTGCTGGTGACCCAACATCACTTTGTATTACCATCTCCTGTATTTGCTTCATTTGAGGGGATTCACCCCTCTCTTCCAATCACTGGTAGAGGAGAAACATCAATTCAGATATGTTAATAGAAAGAAAGATTTAAATTGTCGCTGTCTATGCCTATGCTGCTAGCTCCATAAATAACCTACAAATACTTAAGACATCAAAAAGTTTCCAGACTATATTTTGTACTTCTTTATTTCAAGGTAAACCTCTCAGAAGGAGAAGGTGAGCCCATACAAGCATATATCTACCCAATACAAATACATACGCTAGTCTCCTTCTAGATCAATCTCTAACTCTATTTGAACAGTGCAAATTATTTCAGCAAAGTATACATCGTTACAAACCACATTATGGGATTTCCTGTATACTTAAAGCTGGCCTTAAGACAAAATGCTCTGTATGTTCCTGCTTAGGCAGTTTGAAGTTAAGCTTTTATTTTACTTTTCCCTCTTTTTTTGTTTTCCTTTAATTCATGCTTTGGTGTATGCATTCCTATCCCCATCAGTGCAGCTGACACCATTTGTTGTGTTACATACACCAGCAGACAGACCCCTGCCTATTATAGACTGCTGCCTACATAGTATAACTGTTTATTATTCTCAATGCACGAAGTGCCAGCTAAATCAATAGTTCAAAAGCTTTGTTCAATTCAAATGGACTTTACAAAGTACTGCACTGTAATGAACACATGCAGTCAGACCATTTCCCCAATTGCTTACATGACACAACTCTTATCACATAAAGCAATACAACCACCACATTTTTCTTACTATGCAGAGTCCCAGTTAAGTCAAGAATGAAATTATCCTATTAATCACAGATGAATAAGGTGTATTGGCAATAACGTATAACAAATAAAGTGATAAAAGAGAAATATAATGACAAAAATCCTCACAGGGTTCACTCCCAGTGCATTAGGTACCTGAACCAGTCTCCATCTTTCACTTGGCAAAACCTCCCCACATAAGTACTTTCGGTGCTTTCTAGATAGTTTGAAGAGCCATCAAGACAAATACTGTCTACTAAATTGCAATGAAACAGCAAATATGTTTCTCTCCTATGTCTAGGTGGACAATTGTGTCTTCCCCATATCCCCATCTTCCTACATCACATGAATTGTGCTGTCGATTTGCATGATGTTTTATTGAATTAGAAACAGGACCAGAAATACCCAGCACATATTTTGCTGGGCTTAGTGCTCGTATGAACAGAAAATAGCAGCCAGGCAAAATGGCAACATTTCCAACATGACCAGCAATTTAGTCAGTGGATCTTGTTTATAGAGATGACAGAACATCTTAGACTTTTCCCAAAATCTTTTTACATTGTTAGTTGACCTTAATCCAGGTCCCAGTCCAACACAATTTTTAAAGTAAAACAGGTCACTCAAGACTCATAAAACTCAAGGGTTTGATCAAATTTTTTTTCAGGATATACTAAAATTCCATGCAAAATAAGAAGAATGATTACCAGAGTGCAATTTATCCTACTTTCTTTTTCCCTATTAGCAGAAATCAGTCAAAACGGGGCAATGACTCCAACTCTCGTAGAAAAGGTGGCAAAAGAGTTATCAGCCAGGGATGGTATTGTAAGTATCAGCCTGCCCACTTTCAATCAATCAGACACTACTGGCAGAGCAATAAAGAAAGGGTGAGATAAGGAGGAAACATCTGTCAGGCAACATCCCAGACAGGGGAGAAAGAGGGAAAGCAGTCTCGGAGAAGAAGAGGATAACAACAACAAAAAAATACCAGCAAGTAATTTTCCCAGTGTTCTACATCCCTCTTCTCCCATCCTATGAATAGAAATTGGTCAGATAGCCTAGGTAGCAGTTTGCTGTTTGAGGCAACCTCTGGCTGAAAGGAATTTTTTACTGACAGATCATGTCTGAGGAGCAATGCTTAGGCTGGTTTGACAGCTTTCAAGGCAGTTTCCCAGCACTTGAGCCACTTGAAGAAGTCATGACACTTCACATTTACAACTCTAGCATTAGATAGCAGCAGCCAAAGCTGATGTGCACAACCACAGCAGTCTTCCCGCTAAAGAGAAAAAGACTTAAAGGCTTTGGTCATTCCTAGCTGCACTTGTAGCACAAGAATAATTTTGCTTTTTACACTAAACTAAGCACAGGATAGGTGAAGTTCCATGCAGCCTCTGTAACAGCTGCATGGAAAATCAACCTATTGTCTTGAGCTTGTTGGGGATAGACACAGGATGAACAGGCTGCTGAATGCAGATATTCATTACGGTGAAATGTGCTGGGGACCATGGGAGTGGAGGTTCACATGTCCAGATACAGAGATTAAAGTTTGAGAGGTTAAGGAAAAAGTGGTAAACTTCAAACTGACGTATGTGACAAAGATAAACATGACAGAGAGTACACAAGCTACTAAGTGATTAACACTGATATTCTTTGCATTAACAAGCACACTGTACTCAAGTTTGTTTATTTGCGTAGGAAGGCATATATGAGTAAACTTGACACAGCACAGAAAGGGAGGTCTGAAATTCATAGAACTGTGCTTGCTGCCTGTTCTTATCGTTTTTCTTGTCTTTTTAGGAGTTATTAGATTAAAAAAAATGCATTAAGTCATGTTGTCTGCTAACCTGGGGATAATATTACATTCATGTCCCTTACAACATCTTCCTTCTAGCACTGGTCCTGCATCAAATTAGGAAAAACAAAATAAGTTAATCAGAAAAAAAAAAATCAAGACGAAATAAAATAAAACCCTACCCTGTCCATTGCTGATTTTTTTTATTATTATTATTATTTTTTAAGGACATGCTTCGGCTGACATCTCTTATGAGTATCACTCTGATCATTTATGCATACAAATAGACTAACCAAAAATTTTATTTTATTTTAAGCTTCTAAGAAAACACTTTCAGGATCTTCGAAAATAGTAGTGTACAAGACATTTTAATTTCAAAATAGTCCAAAAAGACCCAAAACCAATTAAGTAAATCTAAATTTAAACTGTCAGCTCACCCACACTACAATTCAAAAGGAAAACCAAAACAAAATAAAGGGTTTCAAGCTAGGAGTGAATAAGACTTCAAGCTTACCCAGATTAAAGTCACAAAATTTTCAAATGTATCTCAAATCTTTGGAGTGACGGGATACAGGGTTATCAGTTCCTTCACTTTCATTGCAAGTCCCACAGTAGCAATTAGCAGAATGATTTTTGGTTTGTTTATTTGACAAATAAGTTTCTATACCTCACATTAATGGAGAGGGAAAAACAAAACCCTAAACTTAACAGCTTTGTATACCTTCAAATATCTGAAACACCATTTACTACTTTTTTTCTAAGGGCCTAAGTCATAATGTATTGACAGTAATCTATTCAATACCTGGTCACCAGTGTTGGGATGAATGAAGTCGTGTCATCATCCTGATAATGCCTGCTTTTCTTATCTTCATTTTTGCTGTCAGTTTTTGGGAGGGATAAAAGGTTATTTTTGTGGATGTAGAAGGAAAGACAGCAGCTGGTTTTCAATGCAACAGCATCCCAGGCCTCAGGAGAACACCTCTGGCTGTGGTACCACCTGTCCTGGATCTGAGCCATGTGGTACCCAGGCCCCAGCACAGTGCAGAATAGGTGGCGCTTCCAGGAATTCAGCTACTTCCACCACCTATTTGCTGTTTCCTTAAGAGTTCTGGAGTGCAATAAATCACTACCTGCACCTTAAAACGCTAATTCCTCAGAGTTTACTGGCTATCAACTACTCCAATGTTTTCCACATCAGGGATTTGCACATTTCTCTGTTTTCCCCCCAGAGCAGCAGCCGTGGAATTTAAAAACCTATCCAGAGATTCTCCCTGCTTCATTTTGCACCCTCTCAGGGAGGAAGGAAGGCAGTGTGGCAGCTAGGAGAGCCCCATGTCCGTGTCCATAGGTCCTTCCTCCCCTCTTCAACCACCTTATGGGAAGTGACAGTATTTATTTTCCATTAGGAGGAAGTGCATTGCTGTGCATGGAAGGAATTAATTGCTGTCATTTGATTACCTAAAGGCTGACCACCTGTAGGTACAATCAGCATTGTTTTCCTCTCTTGATGTAAACAAGAAAGTAATTGAAAGCCTAATGTGCACCCAGCAGTATAAATAAAGACAAAAACCCCAAGCTTGTAGCAGCACACTTTAGCCTATCTCATTCTCTCCAGTTACTAGAGATAAAAGATTTAACTTTTTAAAACAAAGGAGAAATTTTTGCTAACTGTGGTGATCTTGGTTACTAATTTTGGATTATGTTCTTAAATCTGTCTGAAGGTGCCCATCATTCTCACAGTCCTATTTAACCACAGGAAGACACACAAAAAAATGACCCCATACCCCAATCCTGTCTCTTGCTCACTGGAAGCTCACAAAGGCTGTGTGAAGGCTGTTGCTTGCATCCACTAGAAGAGAAGTTCATAAGCTTGTTAAAAACTTTTATCTACTTTTTACAGAAGAAATTAAATTAGGGTTCCGATAAATTGTAAATAACATAGGGACTCTTTTGGGGCGTTAGCCATGAAAACCTGTATGAGCTGACACTGAAATGTGCTCACTGCATTAAAAAGATCAAGACTGAAAGGGTGGTGAGGTAAGAAACCCAGCACCATTTCCTGGCTCCAGCCATATAAACTGTCCTCCAGTCTGTAGTGGGTTTACGTGGCAAGGTTTCGGTAGCAGGGGGCCATAGGGGTGGCTTCTGTGAGAAGGATCTAGAAGCTGCTCCATGTTTGGTAAGGGCTCCACTGCTGACCAGAGCTGAGCCAGTAAGTGATGTTGGTTTGCACCTCTGTGAGAGCATATTTAAGACAGGGAAAAAAATGCTGTGCCACACAGCAGCTGGGAGAGTGAAAGTAGTGAGGAACAGCCTTGTGGGAGCCAAGGTCAGTGAAGAAGGAGGGGGAGAGGTGCTCCAGCCGCCAGAGCAGAAGTCCTTTGCAACCTGTGGTGAGGACCACGGTGAAGCAGGCTGTCCCCCTGCAGCCCATGGAGTACCACGGTGGAGCAGGGTTCCACTCTACAGCCCATGGAGGAGACCATGGTGGAGCAAGTGGACCTGCACCCACAGAAGCTGCGGCCTGTGGAAGACCCCTGCCGGAGCAGATTCCGGGCTGGACCTGTAGGTTGTGGAGAGGAGACCACGCAGGAGCAGGTGACCTGGCAGGAGCTGTTGCCCGTGGGGGACCCAGGTTGGAGCAGTGTGCTCCTGGGGGATGGACCCCGTGGTACAGACCCATATGTGGAGCAGTTCTTGAAGAGCTGATGCCTGTGGGAAGCCCATGCTGGATCAGTTCAGCAAGGACTGTATTCCGTGGGAGGGACCCCACGGGGGGGAAGGTGCTTTTAGTTTCTTTCCTTTGCTTCTCACTTCTCTAGCTTGTTAGTAATAAGCAATAAATTTTACTATCTCCCTATGCTGAGTCTGTTTTGCCTGTCACAATAATTACTGCGCGATCTCTTGTCCTTATCTCATCCCTTGAGCCCCTTTCGTCGTATTTTCTCCCTGTTCCTCTTTGAGGAGGGGGAGTGAGAGTGGTTGTGGTGGAGCTCAGCCGCCCACCCAAGTAAAACCACCACACAGTCAAGTGAAGTGGCAAATCTAAATAGCTGTTATGTCATAATTTACAAGAAGGAAACCCATCTGTGAAGAAAACACAGATTTTGCACAAAAATTCAGAAGTATTTACCGATAAGCATTATTTATATGTGATGATTTCCTTAAATGAATAGAAAGAGGATCTTTCAATTAGATGTAGATGGATGGATGCAACCATCCATCTACTGAACAACAAAGTTTCAGGGCAATGGGAGAACTGTGAAAACATTTTCATATGGAGAGTTCCTGGGAAAAAGGCAATGTGTCTGGATACGCAGATAATATCTGAGAACAGATTGGGTAACAGGAAAAAAATAAAATGAGAAAAAGCTTATTTTATTGTCTCATGAGTCAGCCAGATGGATAGAATCTCTCAACATCTTCTGTTCTGCGCTTCTTGAGCCTTTCCTGCTTCAACAGGATCAGCTTCTACTACAGGCACATGACTCAAAGTTTTGCAATACAGCAAATCCAACAAGAAAACATGAAAGATAATTACTGTCCAGTTGGATGATGATTTATTTGTTTTTGTAACAGCTTAGACTGGCCAGGCTGAAGCTTTTTTTTTTTTTTCCTACAGGCAGCTAAATCCTGGTGTACCAGTGCACCGGGGACGTGGTAGGAAGAGGGTGCTTTGTTTTGAGAGGAACATGCAGAGATGCAAAATGAAGAATGAGAAAAACTTATTAGGGAAAGATAAACAGAAAGTCAGTGTCACCACATTTACACGTTCCAGTGGGACATGAGAATTTTTGTTCCACATAAGTAACTATTACAGCAATGTGTTCTACCCAGAGCTTCTGAGTTCTGGGCACCACATTACAACAAAGTTAAGAGCCAACTAAAGAGCCCAAGAGAGCAAGAAGGATTGTCCAACTTTCAGATGCTATGACCTGTATGTACCAAGGAGGAACTGAAATACTACAGCACTAGGAAAGGCTGCTGTACTATGAAATAGGAATAGCAGCATCAGAAGTGTTTTGGTGGCTTAGTTTGCGTAGGGAGGTATCCAAGATACAAACAAACTGTATGAGGAAGAGAATAAGTCATTACTCAGCTGTAGCTCAAAGATTTTCATGTTTTATAGATCATGGTTCAGAAAGAGTTGAAAAGTTACAGTAGGTACTAAATACATTTTTCTTCAACAGGGCATAGGCATTTTCCCTTAAGTTCTCAAATGGATTTGCAAAAAGGTCACATCCACCACACCGCTGAGAAAATTAACATGCATGGTAGCTGGATCTCTACTAAGCTGCAACAGCAAATTGCAAAATACTGATTAAGAGGAAGAGGAGAAGGCAGACGAATCCCCATTTGGGGATTATTACCTAAATGATGGCTGAGATCTTAACATGCTGCCACATGAATAAGAACCACAGGTCAACAGCAAGTATTTTTCTTCTTCCATAGCTTACCCCCATAATTATCAAGGTGGTCTGATTGCCAGTAGTAACATAGATGAATACAGAGTCTATGATCTGAAAAACCCTTTCACAGCTGCTGAAGTAGTAGCCATGGATAGAACAGCTGTTATTACACATGCTATGGCAAATATCTACATCATATCTCACCTAGTGTGACTGTTCACGCTTCTTCTATCCAGTATTTCTCCTCTCACCAACATTTTTTTTTTTTCTGGCTATTTTTCCTCAGCTGATTTATTTACCCCAAAGCCAGATCTCCTTTAACTAAAACAGAAACAAAAGAAAAATCATTTGGTTCTCCCATTTCAACAGGTGCACACTCCAGTTTTTCTGAGGAAGGAGGAGAGAAAAAAACTGCTGTCATCTGTGAAAGGCAAGGCACCTTACAGATAAGCACCACCTTCAACACTAAGAAGCATGGGTAACTCCCTTACACTTTCTGGAAAACAATCTAGTGACAGGTCAGTGAATCAATTTTTACTTCACAGGGTCAATACTGAGCAGTGTAGGATTTGTCTGGGCTATCAGGTAGTTGATTAGATGCAGTGGTGATCACTGATGCTTAAACTATTTACCTTTGAGTGACTGCTTAGGTAGAGAGCTGCAAATGCTCTCTTGTTGGAAGGAATCAAAGGCTATTTTTTTCCCTTTCCTCCTCTCCCCCTCCCCTTTTTTTAATACACTCCTGATGCCTTACAATTTGAACTTAGAATGAAAATATTTCGTATCTATTTTATATTTGAAACGCCTAAAGGAAATATATTTTCATTCCCTTCTGGACTGGGAATTCAGATGGACAGAGCAAGGTAATATTTTAATAGACTGATTTAATTAGGAAAAAAAAGAAAGAAGAGCACGAACTCTGAGGCATATTTTTATATAAATATATTCAAGTTTTACCTGACATAACCCTATGGAGCAACAACGGTGTAGGCATCCCACTTTAACAAATTGCTTGGGTGCAAGTAGAACCCTCAAAAAGTTCTGGGCTGCAGCCACTTTCTAAGCCAGACTAATTAAGGCCCAGAGAATGAAACAATTCACAGTCACTCTTGTACCATTTAACATGGAAACCTGACCTTGTGTTCTGGCCTAGGAAAATGAGCCAAGAATTTAAGAAGGGTTTGGTAAGGCTCTCAGCATGCAAGGTTATATGAAGGGACCCCTTCACCTTCAGGGCAGAACTGCTGTTTCAGGTAGAAGTGCGTGTCCAATTTATGCCAAAGTTGGTTAGGCACAAATAAATGACCATTTTAGTTCCACATATATAGACTGCAAAAAGTTTAACATAAAAAAGTGTGCTGATGGAAGGAAGAAGAGGAGACAAAGGCCATCCTGTAATACAAGGAAATGGAACAATTAAGTTTTACAAGCTCCTCTCCCCTCCTAACCCCCATACCCTCCCATGATTAATGACCATGCTTTACTTTCCTTTAGGAGTGGGCCCAAGGCTTGTGTATCAGTTTTTACAATCTGTTTTTAATGTGGAAAGATAATAACTGTGCAAAATGGAGCAGACTGTATAAAAATTCTATCTGCAAATGTGATTACACATAAAACCCATAAAAATTGTACAAAGCGATAGATGAACCAAAACTGAACAGCTGTAGTTTTTCATTATTTTGGAACTGAGCAGAAAGAGTGTATGTATAGAGAATGACTCCAGTTTCTTTCTTTCTTTTTCTTTTTTTTTTTTTTAATCTTCTGGACTTAATTGAATTATACATCTGCTGGGAATTTAAAATTTCAGAAGGAATATCACATTTCTGCTAAATTGAATTCTATATTGCTGAAATGAAGAACCGTCTGTGAAATATTAGCAATAAGGTTGATATATTTCAATAAACCCCTAGCAGTACAGTTCAAAATAATGTGGCACAGTTTATATATATATATAAAAGTTATTACAACTAAGATAATTGGTAATCTCAAGTCATTTTTAGTCCAGAGAACAAATTAAATAAAGTATCATGGCTTTTATGTTTACTTTAGGGATGATTTTAGACAAATACATTAATTTGACTTAACCAATTCCTGGCTGCTGCAGAACACTTCATGTACTCCTTGAGTCTATCCTGTAAACTGTTTTTACTTGCAAAGAAGCCAAACAACAAACCATTAGTGCTCCAGTTCTAATGTAGTTGGAGAACTCAATAGTGTTTGAGGGAAACAAAAATAAAATGAACTTGAGCAACTCTCAATTGGAAGAATACAGGGACAAAAATGAGAAGATGGATCTTTCAGGCTACACATTGTTTTGGCAGTGACGTTAAGCATGATCACAAATTTATTCATAGTTAGAATCCATCAAATTATTTTGTAGTATGACAAGTAAGAAGAAGATACCTTAAAACTGCTAAGTTTTATTTAAGAGAAACATAATGCTGAAAAACAGAAGAAAGTGATTAAAACTGTGGTGGGAGATTAAATGCCTACTTCAGGTGACAGAAAGACTCTCCCAGCTCCACCAGAATCAAACACTACATGCACTGCCGAAACTGCCCTAGCCTTTGGTGGCTCTCCACATCTGGTCACTTCAACGTACAAAAACTTCAAGGCTAATGGAATTCACACAATCTTGATAAACTAAACAGGTCTGAATGGGTTAGTTAAAATACTGCTGCTAACCAGCTCAATTTTGCAAGAGCATTTTGCAGGGAGCAATGCCTGTGATTTCAGGGGGAGTTGTGCACAGGCTGTACCCTATGGTGCAGGAGGCTCCAGGGGAAACATCTCCAACATGGGCATGTCCGCATCTGGGGCCAAAGTGCCTCTTTGGGACCATTCAGTACCTGACTTGATTCAACAGGTAGAGCAAGATGCACATCAAGCTGAGTAAATTCACCTCCTACCCTGCATACTGCTATCTGTATCCCCCATAACATATAGAAAACTGTTGAAAAACAAAACAAGAAAAAACAACCACACAAACGCCTTCCCCAAATGCCAGATTATCTGCAGTGCGTCAGTATGGCTGCTACAAAGAGCCTGAATTGCGACACATCTTATTAAATACCTTGGCCAAAATCCAGTTTTCTTATCATGTAGTGTGTTTAAATATGTCACTAAAAGACTTATGTTTACTTGCTGAAGGAAAGGAAAACAAGTAATGTAAAATGTTGCCAACAATACTGTTAAACACGCCAATTTTTTTAAAAAAGGTCAAAAAAGCTTGCTAAATCCTCCCTGAAGACACACATACACCAAAAAGAAGAAATTGCTATTGCAACTGAACATCTTAATTAATAAACATTGATTGTGCTCATTGACTGCTGCAAATTGTATTAAATATTAACAACAACATTTTGTATATTTTATATTACTCATGAAAGTTTTATACCTTTGCCCTACAGCAGCCGTAG
Source organism: Heteronetta atricapilla (assembly GCA_011075105.1). Classification (NCBI taxonomy): domain Eukaryota; kingdom Metazoa; phylum Chordata; class Aves; order Anseriformes; family Anatidae; genus Heteronetta; species Heteronetta atricapilla. The sequence continues at coordinate 5,589,080 of CM021731.1, read as the reverse complement.
ATTTTATGTAAGCTTGCAACAAAAGTGAAAAACTATTAAGCAGCATGGAGCACTTCTATAAATACTAGCTGCACACTATTATATACTGATACAATGCCTTTACTTAAATCTACCTGTACAGGAAGGTTCTTTTAAAAACTAACAGGCTTCAGGCCTTTCGATACAGCAATAACAACTCCTTCTGCAACTCACAGGTCATGCAGAAGCAGTCATTGGGTACTGATATTGCCACTGGGTACGTGGTCTCTGTGATGCTAGCTCCAGGCTTCAGGCTTCACTTCGCCTTGTCTACTGTTATATATATACATAGTGTGTGCATATATATGTAAATAGTGTGCATGTATATATATAAAATAGTGAATTTTGTTTTATTTGTTACATCAGAATTGTGTTAAACTTCTGATGACTACTCAGCTGGTTACAGGCAGGAGATATGCAACTTTTGGCCACATTGCACAAACGCATTGTGCTGTCCTTGGTTGGAGGATGATCATAAAGAGGACATACAGACAGTTGAAAGACCATGGACCACCCATTCATAACAACAAAATATCTTCAGTGGCCTTCAAAGAGGGGCAATTTCTAAACAGATATAATCATTTTTAGACAGTGGCTTTACACTTCAATATTTTTCATTAGAAGTCACATGAAAATATTTCTGCAAACAGAATGGCTTAATGCGTCCACCTCTAGAGAGGAAGGTAGCAGCTGTTTAGCAGTGTGCAGCCATGCTCTATGTACAGAGTTTACAACAAGCAAGGGTAGAAAAATACTGTAACTAATCCAAACTGCAAGGGAACGGCGATAGGATAATTATTATCCATTCTGGAACATTGCCAGGAAATTGCAAGTTCATGTGTGTGTGTGTGTCTCAGTGTGTTAGACACCCACCATCTTACCAAAATAGAGAGGAATTTTACTGATTACATGTGATCAGGCATTAAAGCATTTACATCTCAGAGACTGACGGGTGAATGAAGTGTTCTTGATTCTATTATCTTGGCTTCTTTTAATGGCAACAATTGAAAAAGTTGTGTTGTCAACATGATTTTAGCATTTACAGTTCCAGAGGGGTAGTGTTAATGGAGAAATAGTGGCATCCAGGTTTTATTAATTATACTGAAAAAGCAATTTAGAAGATGGGACATCTGCAGATGATGATACCTCATTTAAGACTCTCTTCAAAAAAGGAAGGTTTCCTCTCTTCTCTCTCCTCACACCAACATCTTCCACCCCTAAAAAAATCTCTTTTCTCTTCATCTGTCGTTAAAAAAAAAAAAAGACTAAAGATTTCAAAACATACTAACCTGAGGAGAAAATCATATAAATTAAAGTTTTATTTAATGAGTGCAGATCAGAGTGAAATGCATTTTCTTTTTCTTTAAGCAGAAAGCAATATACAAACTTTGAAAATAAGAGATGAAAGCTTTTGAAAGGCTCAGGTAAACTACTCAAGGGACATTACTGACTTTGGATCTTGGCTTTAAATAAAATATAAGCTAGTCTCTTGTTTTAATCATACTCCTTATTACAGTACTAATTCTCCAGAATTAATATTGTTGTGACATCCTCAGTAGCAATGTGCCAACCCTATGCCTTGGTGACCTGGGTCTGGTTCTGCAGAGCAGCACCTTGAGCACGTTCGAAATCCTGACTTTGGCACCAGGTGCCTAGCTGGTCCTCAGCACCAGCACTGCAGGCCACATCCATCTGGTTGCATGTTTACGGTGACTAATTTGAGATTTAGTTCTCCTGCTCTTGATTTCACAACCTGAACATTACATTAGGGGGACAATTCAGCCCTATTTTCTATCCAAACCAATATTATCTGCAATGAGAAGTGGGATCCCTCCCTTCAAAATTTTGACAGACACAATTATACATCACCTTTCCAATTAGGATTTATCATTTTACAAGAGCACATGGGGGAGAAAGTAACATTTTTCTCATAACACTCCCCTCCCTCAAAGCCAGAAAAAAAAAGAGAAACACACAACAAAAGCCAACCACCAACAATAAAACCATCCTGTGTTGACTTCTGCTACAATATTTATGATTCATTTTGTCTTTTACCTACTTCCACAAAAGTATTGGAAAATATATTACTCCCTACTGCTTGAGAGCTGAAGGGGAACTGTTTCATATAAGCACATGTAGCAGACCAGAGGGCATGCTCATTCCTGACAGAGAATTTGACAGGTTCAGTAAACTATTTATGTACCCATTCGCAACACCTCCAGACACAGACAGTGAACCACATGGATTCAACCATCTTTACTCCTGGCCTGTAAGTAAATTAAATCTGCATCTTGACCATGTTGCCTGGAAGAGGTTATTCAATTATTTACAGGGCAATAACAGGTAACTGCACTTTACAGCAGTTTGTAGACAGTTACTGTACAGTTTTGAACAAAGAAAATATGGACTGTGGCAGTCAGGATATATTAAAGAGAGGGAAAAAAAGAAAAAGAAAAAAAGTTTTGCAAACCCAGAAGTCTTTCTAACTGTATTTTTCTCCAAGGCTCCTCAAGTCCCCTCACAGCTATCCTTGTCATATATTCAGCAAAAGATCTGAAAACAGGTTATTGCTGGAATACCAACTCATCTCAGAATTTGAAGTTTGCCCAGCACTTTTCCTAAAGCTTGTTTTCATGGACTCAGTTTACCTCCCCTGTCTGCCCTTCCCCTGACACTGATCTCTATTTAGCTTCTGAATATTTTCTGAAGTGTCAAGAGACATTGATTTATGTAGTAGAAAGAAACTGAAATCCTGACCAGCTCAGGAATGTTAGGAGTCTGAAAGAAACTGGCTGAAGTCATCTGAAGGATGGTCCTTTCATCACCTGGATGAGGTTCCTTGGACACTTGCCTTCTCAGTTTTCAACCTTCTTTGAAGCACAGTAGAAAAATCAGTTTTTGCCTTGTATCATCCATACTTTCCCACACCTGCTTTGCTCTATAACAGTATTTATCACCGGAAAATACTCTGGGACACAGTTTGCATGAAACATGTCAAATCCAGCTGTTACAGCTTTGCTAAGTCCAGTGGATGTCCACATGCACATATCCAAGCTACTGTGCCTCTATAGAGGCCAGCTGTAACTGGCCACACAGGGATTTGCAAAGTGCTTTGAAGAATTAACACGCTAGTATGGAGCACAAGAATTACTCACATATTAGGGCAAAGGAAACTGAGAATACCCAAAGCCACAGGAGGAGCTGAAGGCCTCGGCTGGCTCTAAGCCCAGGATCCAGGGCAGGGAACCGAATCACTCTAAACACGATTAGCACAGCCCTTGCTGACGAGCAGGAGCAACTATTGCTTAATTTGAACATCAAGTTGCAAGCAAATTAGGAGTCCAGACATGGCTTTGGACTTTGCTAATAAGATGTATCCTTCGCTCTACATGACCACTAGGTAGTCAACACCATGCTATAACCACCACCTTGCACATACTGCCAAGGGCTAGCTCATGTTTGGCTTTCACCAGCTAGCTCTGAAATGAGCCATTACAGACTTTGGCTTTCTTACCTGCAATTTTGTAGCTTTACACTCCTAAAAGTGCTGCTAGCTGCTGCGAACTGTGGCTCTAGTTTTGATCACAGCAGAGTCTCAGCCCTGCACGTTGAGTCACCTGCCGTCTCTGTATAGTGCATTTAATTAAGGGGAATTGTGTGAAAGTAAGAGTAGGAAAAAAATAAGTTGAATTTGTCCTAATTGCACATCAAAATAAAAAATTATGCTCATTGAAAGAAATCAATGTAAAAGCCCTTTCTCTGAAGAGTGAACATGGGGCTAAATCTTTGGGCTCATTTATTTCAATCAGGAAGAGAAATGATTGTTAAACAAAGTTCCTGAAGTTCTTTTTTTTTTTTTTTTTTTTCCACTTCCAGATAATATTTTCTCCTTGCTAGATGAAGTTGTGCAGAAGGCTTTCACTTTTCTGTGTTCCCTTTCTTGGAGGGTTTATTTGCCATTCAGAGAAAATTATCACTGGCAAGAAATTATTAGTTTACTGTTTGGAAAAAGGTTTCAGGAGTTTCCAGGGTGGGATAAGTCCCCTGCTCTTGCTGACCAAGGAGGAAGCATCACATCTGATGCAGCACCACACCTTTACAAACCTAAATTCTCATGAGCCTGGATTTTCTAGATATGTTAGTGACTTCTAGGGTGGGTTACAAATTTTGAAGCAGTTTTACAATTACTAAATGTACTCTATTTTCCTTTTCTTTGGTAAATCCCTCATGTCACATGAACCTTCCTCTCCCACCAAAAGAAAAATCTTTCTGACCAGCATTTGATTTGACAATGTGCCACCAGTTTTAATGAACATTCTGGTTCAGTATCTCAAAAGTAACTGCAGCTGGGATCTCTAAGCAGCTCCCATCATGACCAACTGCTTGCAAGTTTGCCAAACTCCAGCTGTTTGAGTTTGTAATAGTGCTTCTTGGTTAAGCCAATTCTTTTTGTAGGAATCCAAGTTATGAATTCAAACTCTGCAGCCCTGGAAAAGGAAAACAAGCAAGTTTACATGATAATAATTACACTCTTATCCCAAAAACATGAGGATTAAAAAATTAAAAACAAAACTAAAAGGTGTGAAGGCTTCAATGTAAAACCCACAATTTCTCCCTTTTGCTCTTCCTTCAATATCAACAATAGTAAGTTAAAGCATTTAGTGCCCTTGAGGCGCATTATTTAGAAAAACTAAAATCATGCAACAGTTCATGAAATGAGTAATTAAAAGCTTGTATCATAATACCTTTTTTCTTCTGCATATGATAAACAAAACTATTTAAGCTATACTGTACACTGAGAAAAAGAATGTATCTCACTTAATAAGATATTCCCACTACTCTCGCAAGGTTCTCTGTAGTGAGAAATCTCAATTCAGACTAGTTGGGTATGATGCTGGAAGTAAGTGATGAAAACAGTAATGGATTGGGCATGGAAATCTGTGTGCAGCCACTAGATTTGAGATGACTACTGTTGAAATAAGATTGCTTTATTTGCCTGGATTCACAGGACTTGGTTAAGACCGGGGTGGACTTACAGGTTTTAAACTAGCCCCTGGCAGTCTATCATGTCTCTTTAAACATAGATTTTTTTTATTTTATTTTATTTTATTTTTTTTTTTACTGCATGCATGAAAAACATCCTGTAAATTACTTTTATTTGACTTTTATTTTTCAGTGAAGATGTGGAAAGAGGATGATTAAGCAAGCAGTTTCCTCCTACATTTTCATTCCAAATTGATACCATGGGTTCAAGTCTCAAGTTACGTGTGCCATTTTTGGCTGATCTACTGTTGGAATAAGTAGGTCTGTGCACCCCTCTCCACTCCCCAAAATACTAAACTTAGATGACAGGGCTTGAGATTATTTGGATGACTTAGATTCCAGCTTCTGTCTTGCTTAGACAGCAGTGATAATGTTCTTTTCTAGGACAGACTTGCTACTTTGAGTCTCCAAAACTCATCACAGAAATGAAAATGAATGTTTCAGTTGAGTCCAAAAAAGAAAAAATGAGAAGTTTAGAGAAAAAGAGTAAAACAAAACTTGTCTTCCAGTTTGTCTGGGACTTACTGCTACAGTTTGCATTCAGAGCAATGAAAAAGGTGATGCTTCTCAAAATGCAAGACATTTTAAATCATTTCCTCTGTGGCTTGATCATAGATGCTCACTGTTATAAACATAATCACACAGCCTTGATAAACAGAAGCTGCATATCCAATAAGAAGTAGCTTAAGATTTTCTAACTTTACTTTGCCAATATATCAACATTGATTATATTAGATCCCCAAAGAAAAAAAAAATCTAATAAGAAATTTCATTTCCTTTCTTTGAACATACACAAGTACATATTCCTTTTCAGATGGAAAGCAAGCAGCAGGTAAAAAGCAAAAAAGGGTGCTATTAAAGAATTTTGCATGAAAGTAGAATTCTACTTTTTAGTAGAATTCTATAATTTCTACCTTCTAAATCCTCCCCTAAGAGGAAAAAATATATATATTTATAATTAGGAAATCCTGAAGAACATAAAATATTATGAAATAGTGGATTTTTATAACTGAACAGTGAGCTCTTCAGTTCAGGAAATGAGAGCTATTTCTTAATACTAAACTCCTGTCCTTATTCAGAGTATAACCACAGAAGCTCAACCCTAGTCTTCACTTTCTTTTTCAAGCATCTTATATGTTCTCTGCTCCATCAGGAATGGTGTTCACTTCCTGTTCATGTACTTACCACGTAGGTATCACAGCACCTTCCTACTTCAAAATGGAGTATCTGCCTCAAATTAGCCCTCCGGGAAGGGACATAACCACCTGTAACAGAGAAGCTGGGTTCTTTTTATACCCAGCACACATTCTTAGAAAACTCCTTCTGGCTACAGAAATCCCTCCTGAAAAACCACTTCTGACATAGGAACTATCACTTCTTAATAGGAAGATGTTGGCAGCTTCCTAACCTCCACAGATTTACTTATTTTAAAGACACCAAACTGTGTACTTGTGCTGGAAGTGCTCCTAAGTGACAAACATGATTAATCTCCAAAGACTCTCACCCTTCGCTTTTCAATGATTTCCTTATACTCATTGCAGTTTATTTTAATTAAACTGTTATATGGTCTGAATTTAGCCATTTTTGTACGGAGCATAGCACAGTGGTAGATGGGTCTATCTGGATTTTCTGAATCTAGCTGTTTACACAGGAATTTATAGAATGAGACACAGTTTGCATATTTTCTCTGCTGTTTTTCTAATGTACCATGAAGAAAATAAAAAAAAAAAAATCACACAAAAAATCTAATTTCAATAACAGTTTGGCAGAATACACAACTGCCAAAACAGCCTTTTTGTATTAAGCTGTCTTCAGGGAGTAGCTTTTTGTGACTCTGAGTTACTGTTTTTAATATAAAAGCATAATCGTGTTAGTTATTTGTACAAAGTTATTTAGCTTGTATGATACACTGTGTTTCAATCCAAGTACATTTTCCCTCATTTCCAAAATGCTTTGCTCCTACCTTGTCAATGAAACCAATGTAAGCTGTGGATAGAAATAAAAACATAAAGAACCCCTGGTCTATTCTTGTTGTTAAAGCACTCAGAGAACTGGACTCAGTAATATTTTGGAAAACAGACAGGATTCTGACTGAATTCACTCTAGCAGTGCAGTTAGTACCACATCAAGAATCTGCTTTCCTCCCTGCCATGCCCAAGCCACATGCAAGTGCTAATGGATTATATTCTCATAAAACCTACATTATGATCATCCCATTTTTCTAACACTGAGCAGAGGCATCTAGATATTAAGCAACTCTTCCAAGATCATGTGAGATGATTCCATCAGCCTGGTGTGGAACCCCTGATTCCTATGTCTTTACCCCGTTTCCTCTATTTATTAAATATGTTGTTTTATTAAGCAGGTAAGCAACTAGGCTCTGGTCCTTAATTTTATTTTATTTTTTAAATTGCATTCGGCTCACTGCAATCAACCTAACCAACCCTTTTTGGTTACTACTAGAGGACTCATGAATCCTGGAAACAGTAAAAATACTTGGGACATCCCCTTCTTCTGTGCTAACCATTGTGTCAGGCCATGTGTTAATAAATATAGAAGGGCCCCTTAGCATACATACCAAAAGCATTGGATCACCTGATTTTCACTCAGCAAAAACACATAAATCAATTTAAAAAATAAATCACAATTAAAGTATGCAAATATGCTGCATCTCAAGAATTTGGGCAAACAAGCGTGATTCTTCTTGACTAGAGCATTTTGGAAGCTTTTCTTAATCATAAACAGTTATTTATTTATTTATTTGCTTGTTTTGCACAGAGTAAAATGTTAAAACCGAACAATAGCACTGGCACAGATTGATATTAATTTTATTTTATTTATTTATTTCCTGATAACCTTGCAAGTCTCAGTAGCTATATTAAGCTTTTTTCATGCATAGTTGGTTTCTCTTATACTGCTTCACAAAGCTATAATCCATCATCTGGCTATAGTATAGACTGGACATCAGCATGTTTTTGTGGCTGTAGGTGGGGTTTTGTTTGTTTGTTTTGCTTTTAAACATAACAGTTCAGAGCAATTGCTGCCAGCAATCCAAAGAATGAGAAAACCCCCTCTGATTTTGGAAGCCCCAGGTCAGAGCTGGGGAAGTGCTAACAGCTTCCATAGAAGAAGAAGAAATGAAGTTCAAAGCCAATATTTGAACCAGATTCAAATCTTTAGATTAAAGAAGTTTGATTTAGTTCTTGTTCAGGCTTCAGACAGGTAATACAAAGGGAATATTGTTGTGGTTTAACCCGGCCAGCAGCTAAACACCACACAGCCGTTTGCTCACCTTCCCCCCTCCCTCTCTGGGATGGGGGATAGAAACAAGAACAACTGAAGCCTGTGGGTTGATATAGGACAGTTTATTAGGACAGAAAATAAAATAATAATAATAATATGTACAAAACAAGTGATGCATAATGCAATTGCTCACCACCCGCTGACCGATGCCCAACCCCGAGCAGCCAGGCCCCCACCCCAGCTAGCCACCCCTATATATTGTTTAGCATGATGTCAGATGGTATGGAATACCCCTTTGGCCAGTTTGGGTCAGCTGTCCTGGGTCTGTCCCCTCCCAGTTCCTGCTGCACCCCTAGCTTGCCCGCTGGCAGGACAGAGCGAGGAGCTGAAAAGTCCTTGGCTTAGTGTAAGCACTGCTCTGCAACAAGTAAAATATCAGTGTGTTATCAACATTAGTCTCATCCTAAATCCAAAACATAGCACCCTACCAGCTACTGGGAGGAAAATTAACTCTCTCCTAACTAAAACCAGGACATATATATTTCTTTCAGTTGCATCCAAGGTTGAAAATGAAAGAGTTGTATCCACATTAGGAAAACGTCTCCCAAAAAAGCACATAATCCTGTCATGAGATGTCTCCTTGTACCTTAGTTTTGGCATGCCTGTATCTGATTTATTCACCTTCCATTGTGGGGGAAAAAATATAAATAACACCAAATAATAGATACATACTTTCTAATATGTCTTCCTCAGCTTTCCATATACGCTGTGGACAGATGGAGCAACTTGCAGAGGACAAGTCAGGTTCACCTAACCCTTCCATGTCTCACTTAGGGTAGTAAGAGGCACCCAAGAAAGATCTTTTCATTTACCCACGTTTTTAAATTCTTCCCAAGTAGTAGAGACTATTCACTGCTTTTGCTTGCCACCTAACAATAGCCAAAGTGACATACTAGCTACAAGGCTAAGCAAATGTGATGTGAATAGCTTTTCAACTGTTCATTGTCTGAAAAAACAAAACAAAACAAAAAACAAAAAACAAAAAACACTGTTGGATACAGCAATTACAGTTGGAATTTTGCTCTGCGTCCTTTGCCTACGTTTTTGTTACCATGCCCTGTTTGATCTGAACACTTTGAGCTCTCACGCTCTGGGATTTAAGGGTCCTACCCATAATCACTTATAACTTCATGGAAGTCAGAAAGAATTGTGTTTGGCAGAGGGAGCATAACTTCTAAAAGGGGATAGACAAGCCCAGCAAAATGTGGCCCTCTTGTGACCTTTCTTCATGTCCTTCTTTCGTATTACTCACAAAGCTTTGTCCCAACCCCTGAAAAACAGCACAGACTGCTTTGCAGCTGTGGTAGAAGCCATCAAAAATAGCCTGCATAGCTATGGAGAAGCCCTGGCTTTGTTTTGAAGTTGAATTTGAGCTAGTGAACGACTGACAGCTCTACAGCTCGAAGTTACTGATGGAGTCCTTCGGTGGTACATCACAGGCAGGCTGCAGAGAAACATTGATGCTAACACAAGCAGCTAAGACACCGACTGTTGGAGTAACCCATCCTCAATCCATCTTCTGAGGTACAGAGGCTTTCCCCTTCCCCACCCCCCCAATTATCAACCCTCAGGACAGAACATGTTTGATAAAACCTATTACTTCCAGGCTATGATCTCACCACCCAGACTCCGGGAAGTGGTCCCAGATCCATCAGTTTATGAAACGTCTGATGGCTAAACCCCTCCTGCCAGTGCTGCTTGTGCTTGATGCAAAGCAGGATGGTTGAACTTAAAAGCTTTTTTTTGTTTGTTATCAATCTCTCCAAACACCCCAAAGTACAAGTGTATACTACTTTTCAAATTTGCTGCTAATGATTTGAAACCAAATGTTTGATAACTCCTACTGACCAAACCCTGTTTCCACCCATCTCTGGTAAGTTCCACCATTTAGCACTCACACTGCTTCCTCACCTGCTGGGAAGACAAATACAACATAAAACACCTGCCGCAGTTAACTTTGCTCAGCATTTCATTAAGTTTCTCTTTAACCACTCTTCAGTGGAGCCCTCTAAGCAGCCTGAAATGTAGCAGTCCCATTAAATTACTTCCAGGGTCTGTTCTACCAGGATGATTTAGTGGCAGCAACCAATAAAGGGATCTCTCTCATTCTCTTCAGATTTTGACTCTGTCAACTGGAATCAAGTCACCTTTGGCTGGCTGGCTTCCAAATCACTCCAAAATACGAGCAGGATGAACGACCGCAAATTGCAGAGAAGAGTAAGTAAGGTGCTGAGCTAATGCAGTGGTGCAACACTGGGGGCAAACCACAGATATTTCCTAAGAGATTTCCAAACATTTCCATAAATGCTCATTCTTAGCTGGTGAGCCCATGGGCACAGGTGCCATCAAGCCGCATGTGGGCATCTGTGCAATACCACAGGAGGTGCTATCTTGGCTGCAGGAAGTCCATCTTATGTGACAGCTATGTCACTTCTGTGCCACATGCCTCTTTACACCTGAGCACGCTTGTTGACACACGTGCCAAAATGGAGCATTTGAATGGGTGAGGAAAAGGAAGAGGCGAGTTCCTCTATTAGCAGGGCTGCCAAATTGACATGCTGCATTACAGCAGGAGCTCGAGAAGTCTTTCCCTGTGCATATTCCAAGAATAAATAAAAATATATATGTGTGTGTGCTGTGAAATTGCTGACACATATTGCACTCGCATGCCTGACTGAGAACGGCTCTCAGAGCATCAAAGATAGGGGTCACCTGGCAGCAAAAAGCAAGCGAGAAGCCAGAAGCCCCCAGCATTTAGAAAGCCTGTTTGCTTCCATATAATTGTCAGAAGAGAAGCAACCAAAAACTGAGAGCATCATTTCCCTCAAGACATCCTTCACTGTGTCACCTGCAGTAGGTGACAGACGACTCTGTTACAGCTGGTAATTTGATTTCAGAAAGTGTCCTGGTTGTTCTCCCCCACCCCTGCTTACAAACATTCATTATTTGTAGGACAGTAACTTCCCAAATACCTAGGCTTTTATTAACATTGAGCAGCACAGTTGTGGTGCCTTTTACACAGAGAAGGTCATTGCTGTGGGTTCCACAGTTTTGCCCATTTGAGCAAACTTTCAGAAACATGACTATCTGCAATGTTTTACCCATCCTGGTCTCTTCTTTTGACTCATTTTCCAATCCCAAGCAGTATGTGTCACTTTAAAAACAGAAAACCCAACACCAGGGTCTGGTATTAACCAATACATTCATTCAGCTTGGTTCTATACTGGGTGGTAAATTCCTTAATTTCTCCACATATTGAGTTTCTTCATGAAAAACAGAACAAAAGGAAAATTTTCCCAAATTAACTAATAATCTGTGGGCTTAGGATATTTAAGCCACAACAGCCAACAATTTAAAACAATAAGTCATTTACTATCTTCTCCTCCTGAGCTTGGCAGAAGACCTTTTTGCTGTGCCACCCAAATGACTGGAAATGTAAAACTAAATTAAAGCAACTTTTCTTCCTTCCTCCCCCTGGATAAACATGTTCTTAGGAAATTTGCTTTTAAATATTACTAGTCCTCACCTTGCAGTAGTACTACAGATATAATTTAATCTGTAGATAGATTTTGCTAATATTAAAACAGAACAAAAAAAAATCCAAGGTCTTTCAGTGCATTTAGCATGGCACAGGCAAAAATCATGTATACATGATTTAAATATACAAATAACAACAGATCTTGTTATTATTTAGAATCATGTTTTCTTACTTTTACTCAATGAATAAAAAAAAGTTTTGGAACCAGAAATCCCACCTGATATAAGGAGTGCATATTGCATAGTAGCTCCATATTGTTCACCCTGCAGGGTGATGGGAGTCTGGGCTGAGCTACAAAACTCCACATGTTAAATAAATAATAAGAGAAGGTAGGAATATTTTTGGAACACCAATATCTACTGGTCTAAAATGGGTACCAGATCTGATTGTGTTGAATTCTGCATAAAACACTAGGAGAGTCTCTATCCTTTGCAATTTAAATGGAAAGGAAGCAAAAAGCTGAAAGAGAAGCATCAGCAAAAATAGAAAGGTAAGCACACTTGCTATGTGCCATGTATCAGGCACTGGGTGAACCACGCCTAGACGGAGCAAAGGTACCTGGGATTTTAAATCATCCTTATTTATTAGATCATATATTGCTAGGACTGCTGTCTTATGAAAAGAAGAGGAGAGACATGTAATGACACCAGTGATGATTAAAAAATAGAGAAATCCAGTTTGATATTCAGAGCCCAGGCTGAACATGCTTAAGTCCCAGTCAAAACAGGAACCTGGTGTTCCCTTATGTACTCAATTTCTTGCAGTATCCCAGTGAGAAGTTTGAGGTATGTTATTTCACAGCTTCATTTTTCAAAGAACCTCAAGTCACTACAGTTTCTGGACACTAATACAGTAACATCACTGAAATTTTAGTGTGTGCACAAGCTGTTCCCACAGAGCAATTCATCATAAAGCTTTGAAGCAAGATATTTAACTTGGCCATCTTCTAAGAGGTGAATCCTTCACATCCTTAAGCATAAATAGTGTGGTTAGGTTTGCAGTGGGGAATCACCTCTGTACATCCAAAATGAAAATTTGGAAGCAAAACCATTTCCTATGGGAACCCCACCCAGCAAAATTCAGAACTGTACACAAAGAGAAAATACTCATTTTTCTCATACTATTTTTCTTTGTGCACTGAGATATAAAGTAGTGTCAACCCCAGGCAATTGTTTTTTTTTGTTTGTTTGTTTGTTTTGTTTTGTTTTGTTTTTTAAAAAAAGATTGAATTCAAGTCTATACCTCTTGGGAAAAAAAAAAGGCTACGTTGTTTTCATGATGTTAACAAAATAGGTGAGGATAAAAACAAACACACACCTGAAATACATTTAACAAGGAAGTTTTACATAGAAAGGAAATGAGATTTACTCACAAGGGTTTAATCCAAGCATACTATATATAAATATATGTCAGGAATGCAGTCTTCAGGTATCTGATATACCTGTATCAATCCCAAGGCTTAGTGGGTGCAGTGGGAGGGCATGCTCAATGTGTCCAAAAATCTCTGAATATTTACTTTTAAAAACTCATAGTTGGCCATAAGGTTCATCTTTAAAAGATGTTACCAAAACATTCACAGAACTAACAACATAGCTTGTTAAATTAAAATTAAAGTAATATCCATGTGCAGCTTAGCACAAAACCTCATTCTGATTTCACTTCGGCAGTACATAACTTGTCATCAGATCCCTTTCTAATCTTACTTCAATAAAATATGCTTGACATCAAGATCCATACATGTTGCTTTCAATACTGCCTATAAACACGTCTCTCTGCTTTGCTTTAAATGGAACCTCAGGGTACAAAGCAATACAACACAAAAATAATTGTGCCTTTTTATGGTTCTGAAAGCCATGCAACTTTAAAAGAACAGCTCAACAAATTGGAATGATAAAAACATCTTTATTACATACAATTTTAAGATATATATATATTTAAATTCACGTCCTCATGATGAAAGAGCTAATGAAGAGATGAAAGGAAAACAGAGGTTATTTTCAGAGGATTAAAATGCTCAGCACGGCCCAGAGAGAGCAATAATATAAAAATGTATGTCTAGGGACTTAGTAAATTCACCTAAACAGGCTGGCATCTGCATGAATGGAAACACAATTGCTTTTAATATCAAGCCGTCAGCCTATTGTGTTTCTTAACGACAAAGGAAATTCAAACAAAACAAGAGTTGCTTTGTAATTGCAGGGGAAACACAGGCAAATGCTGCCTCCATTTTAGTCTGTGTAAAATTGCTGGAGTTTGCATCACACAGGAGCCTTTTCCAAACCGAAGAAGTTCAAATATTAATTAAAAAAGATAAATTAAAAACACACAAAACAACCCCACAACCTAAGATGGACCTTTGAACTACTTGCCAGTAAGAGACATTTGTTCTATGCACTCCCGTGGTCAGAAGCTTACAGACACTAATCCTTTTTGCCTGAGCACCTTTTTTTTCAATCATTATGTTACTAGAGGTAAAAACCAAAGCCCACTCCAGAGGTCAGGGCCCTGGAGGAGAGGGTTTAGCTGGAAAGTATCAGCTAGAGGAGGAAGGATAACGCCGCATTTATTGCAGTGGGCTTTACTCCATGAGACCTGGATTACCAGTTTCATTTTTGACAGAGGATTTCCATGTCACCTTGGGCAAGGCACCTAATTATACCCATTCATATCACAGTAACAACTATTGTCTTTCTCTTCTGCCTCCTCCAGCCATACGCTTGCAGAGAAGGAGTGTGTGTAAGAGGGTGTACGTATGCTCCCAAGCACAACAAATCCCATCGTTCACCTCCAACCCCCAACATCATATTGCTGTGTTCAGCAGCTCACATCTGCATGTGTGCTTCTGGCCAGCAAAGGACAATTACTGAAATATGTGTCAGATAAACTTCTTCCTGTTTCTTGTTGCTGTATTTATTTTTCTTCATTTGAATGAAAAGAAAAATAATAAAACACTCCCTCTCTCCCAAATATAAAATAAAAATAACCCCCAAAACCCAAACCATTCTTGAGAAAATTTCAACTACAGCATACAGTAAGTGATCTCAGCTCTGGAGTCCACCTCTTATGTAGACAACAGCAGGTCTCACTGCCTCTCCTGTGGCTGATATGGCCGTATCCAGTCCCAGCACCATAGTACTGTGGGATCCTGGACACACCTTGTTGCCCTGCACACTCTCTTTCATGTGGGATGATTTCCCTCATTCAATAGCCATAGTGCATGAGCATCTTGCATATCTTGTATAGTGGAATTAACTATATATCAAACTTACTTGGCAAAAAAATATAAATCAGAAACTCAAAACAATCTATAGTTTGATGCAAGGCGATGTTCCGTCCCTCCCTGACTTTTCTAAGGCATAATCAAACTCAAGTCCAACAGATGCAATTATACAGTTATGTGCCAATCATCTGTGATTTTTCAGATGTGAGAGTCCCTTACTATGCAATCACCCTTTGAAGCACAGCTGAGATGTTTTGGCATCCAGCATCCCTCCAGAGCATTCGTGAATTGGTGGTACAACTCATCCTCACAGGTCCTTCCCCATTTATCAATAACTTGTAGCCAGTTACACAGAAGATTCCAGTTTCCCTTATCCTACTTAGGTCAAAACTGCTCAAGAAACATTGATCAAACTTAGATGCGATAAAAAAAGTGACTCTGCCTCTTTCACTACAATCCTCTGTACTGTTTGAATTGAAATAACTCAGATTTTCCATCTCACTTTTTTTTTTTTTTTTTTTTTTTTTTTTTTTTTTTTTTTTTTCTTCTCCAAGAGAAAGCAGCAAGAGAATCATTGTTTTGGCCTCAAGGCATTCATCAAGCCCTCTCATTTCTTGCTGGAGTTCAGCAGAGTAGCCACTTTATCTGGTGTGTGATTGGATAGATTTTTTTCCCCAGGAAGATACTTCATTTTAGTGTATATGGAAGGTATACTGCACATAGAAACCAGGGGAATAGAGTAGCAAGGCACTAAATCTATCTACTAAAGAACATTTATTCAAAGACAACCACAAGGCTCAATCTAATTGACAATTTCTGCTTGGGGCCTATGATTAAAATACGAAGGCTGCTGCAGGTAAGAACAGGAAAGAACTAGCATTGCCATTGGCAAGAGCTTGCACAATAGCTGTCATGACCAGCAGTTATCACCAATCTGATTTTAGCACCTAGTATTAATCAAGATGTAATGAAAAAAGGCTTCAACTCAACAGCAGGGCATAGCCCAGGGTAATAAGGGGTTTGGGAGAGAGTGTATGGGGGGGGGGTAGGTGGTTACAAGTATCGTTTGGAATGTATGTCTGATATCCTAAACATGCATGTGTGAAATAGTCATTTTTAACAACATGGTTTAGGCACAATAACCCATACATTGTCTGTTACTGTTTTCCATGACCTCATCAACCCAATAAGATACTTCATAAATGTTTTCTTCACTTAATGTCCCCTCTTTACAAAAGAGAAAGAGTGGAAGTTAAGAGTTTGTTTCTGCGTCTTCTGGGTTCCCCATCTATTCAGTCCCTACAGATCATGACTACACTATGAACTTGGTGCAACTCAGAGTCCACTTAACGTCAGGAGTTCCAAAGCTTTGAGAAAACTGTGTGGAGAATGGTTTCTTAACTTTCTGTAGGAAGATTCAAAGACTAACTATGCCTGTCACTCCTTACTCCACCTTCAAGATACAGATGATGGTTTTACACCTACTTTGCTGTGTCTTTCCTGTGGAAAATTAAGCCATTTAAATATTTAATTATTTTTTCCACTTTTTAAGAGTAGATCACTTTTTAGAAAGAGCAGAACATCACATATATTCAAATTTGTCCTTAAAATGTGTTAGCTGCAAAATGCATACACAAATAATCTGTATAAAAAGACTTAGTGTGGAAAGTTCATCTCTGTACTCACTAATGGATGCACCTATCTTCATTTATCCACATTTTTGAGAGAAACCACTTATGTCACAGGCTTGCTCCCCTTCTCCAAGGGCTCTCTTCCCATAACTGATGATCTAACATTTAGAAGCCAGAATTTGTTTATTACTTTGAAAAGCGTTACATACCACCATTTCAGGAGTGTCCTTATATATGCAGGCTTGAATATCTGTTATCGTTACAGCAGGACACTTATAGGGGTACAAGGTGTTATTTAGGAAATAAGAACATTCAGTTTTATTCTACTGGATCCCCTCACACACAACATTCACCCTTTGGTCACAAAATCGTAATGTCCCCTACTGGGTGTCTGCTGCTGGTATAGGAAGGTTGGGCAGGATGTTGTATTGGCCATGCTGTGCCACTACTCACAGTAACTCATCTTGGCCATAACCATTTGTCATCGTTTTGGCTGGGATACAGTAAATTCTCTTTGTAGCCATTTGTATGATGCTGTGTTTTGGATTTTTGATAGAAATAAAGGTGATAAAACCCTGATGTTTTAGTTGTGCAGAGCAGTGGACTGCACAGAGCCAAGGACTCTTTCTGCTTCTCATGCTGCCCTGCCAGCGAGGAGGCTGGGGGTACACCAGCAGCTGGGAGGGGACAGAGCCAGGACAGCTGGCCCAGGCTGACCAAAGGCATATCCCATACCATACAGTGTCATGCCTAGCAATAAAAGCTAGGTAAAGAAAGAGGAATGGGAGGATGTTTAGAGTGATGGTGTTTGTCTTCCCAAGAAACCATTAAGTGTATTGAGCCCTGCTTTCCTGAACAGGAAGTTTTTGGCTGAACACCTGCCTGCTGATAAGAAGCAGTGAAAGAATTCCTTGTTTTATTTTGCTTGCATGCACAGCTTTTGCTTTACCTATAAATTGTCTTTGTCTCAACCCATGAGATCTTGCACGTTTACCTTTCTGATTCTCTCCATCCCACCTGGGGAGAGGGAGTGAGTGGCTGTGTGGGGCTCAGCTGCCTGCCAGGTTAAACCACAATGCCAGTTACTGTCTTCAGGCATCTCCCAACATTCATTGCCACGCATCTCCCTTACTTCACCCACTTCCCAGGTCTTTCCTCCAGCTGCGATCATTTTCTCCTTTCAGAGTCCTCTCCTGCTCTCCAAGACTACTTCCTTCTGGGAACCTGTCTTTTCGGCATCCTCTTCTTTCTAGGCCTTCAAAGTACCCATTTACCAATAAAAATAGTCACATAACAAGCCTGCTAATGGATGCACCAGAGTTATATCTCTCTGTTAACAACAGGATTTAGGACATGCCCCTTTGGTTTAGATCAGCTGTTGACAAAATTTACAACGAGCCTGTACGAGTTGCAGATAGGAAGTACCAGGCTTCTGTTTGACAGAAAAGCTCAAATGTGGACATTCATACTGCCTCCATCCCATTTTTTTGTCGTCTTTTTTTTTTTCCTCTCCACAACAGTTGTCAAACATGTATTAACTCATCTCCTGCAAGTGTCTCATTGCAAAGTCACATGCTTTGAAGCAAAGGAAAGACAAAATCTATTTTGTATATGAATAGAGCACTTGTTAACTGATAAGGATATGACTCTCTTATTTTTGTTAAGAGGTGTAAAGCAGGCATTAGTCTATTGATTTATGTGTATCAGCACTTGTATCAACTCTACCTCTGCTAGATAACTTGTTGAGTTGCTGCTACATTTCATAAGATTCTCCACAAGGCAGCAAGCGTAACTCATAAGCTAGATACATCCCTCCCCCCAAAATACCAAACATATATAATCATGCCCACAAATATTAGTTTTAGCCTTATGTAAGCTTCGAATGAGCACACAAATCTTACTATCACTATTTGAAGTCTAAAACACTGGCAAGATTCCCAGGTAAACCACTGTGATTTTGGAGAACACCAGGAAATTCAAGCGAAGCAGTAAAATTCAGCCTGCCCCAAACAAGCAAATATGTTTCTTTGCCAAACAAAACTTCACAACAAAGTTAAACACAGTATTAGAAACAATTAAGATTCACAGAAAAGAAATGCTGAGTGAGGTTCAAAAACCTAATCAAAGCATACGTCTCCAAACTGGGGATCTGTTTCCAAATATTTGATGCATGAGCATGGAATCCAATAATTGACAGTCTTCTGAGTCAAGGACAGTTAAATGCAGCTAGTACCACGAGGAAGATGCCTGCAACAAGAACTGGCTTAAAACATTCCCAACCTATGTCTCAATTTTAGACTGTGCAGCTCTGAAAATAATAAATCTAGTGCTTGGGCTAGTCTCAGGATGCTGCCAGAAGGCTCTCTTAGGAGCTCAAATTCCAAAAAATGAGAGCATGAAAAATTTTTGAAGCACTAGCCATCATTTTTCGTGTCTCAGTGAGTGCCAGTGAGCAAGAGGATCATTGAAAACTTGGCTATAGACATCTCGTTTTCATTTTGTTTCTTTTAAACAAATAGTTCAGCCTAACAATCTCCAGGACAAACACAGCAAAACAAAAAAGATCCCCACCCAGCACTCTGACTTTAAAGACTTTGGTTTGGCTAAGTCTTCTTGGACATAAGTAGATTGTCTTCACACAATCTGGGAACATGCAACTAAGATTGATTACTCCTGGTATGAAGTCTTAAAAGTAAGAACTGAAGCCATAAGCATGAGAATATAAAATCTTTTCCCAATATTTTCCTGAAGTGTCCTGTTGGAAATCTTCACAAACTGATGTCTTCTGTGAAAGCTGGGCAGCAGTTTCTTTAATACACTTTAAAGGACATGAAAATTTTGCCCAGAGACAGAACAGATGCTTCTGCTTGAAGTCAGGAAACAAGAACTACTTGTATCACAAGTAGTTTAGACTGATTAGAAAATAAAATATCGCAGTTGAAGCAGAAGTCAACATTTGGTCTGAAGTTCATGGGGAATTTAGAGAGTTTTTTTCTGTTACCTTGTGAGGTCAGAAAAGTTCCTGTTTCAGAAACTTGTGGACTTCAAAAGAAATGTAGATCTCAAAGTAAGTCCTAAGATTCTGCAATAATCTTAGGGTGCAAATAAAGAAAGCCCCACTATGTGATTTTCTATATTAAAGGAAGACAGTACTAGCAAATCTGTACATTCTTATGTTCTGACTGAAAAGTTTATTGACCTTAAATGTCTTTGTGTACAAGTGAGCATCTGTGCCTTTCCATGAATTTTTAGACTAGAAATCCCCACTCACATTTTTTTTTTTTTCCAGAATCCAAGGAATTTTATAATTATGAAAATTGGCAGTACTGGATTCATTCATTACCTTTGCTCCTAAGGATTCTTGCATACTGGGATGATGGACAACACTGTATTTCCCTGTGATACAAATATCAAACTCTTAACAAAGGCTATTCTTCCTCTCTGCCCCGCTCCTCCATCAATACCACCACACAGAACAAAGAATATGAAGTTTCATAGCTTCTATTGTTGCTCTCTTAAAATCAAAATGGAGAAAAGTAGAATTGCATCAGCCCCCTCCCTTTAAAAAAATAAAGGACAAAAGGAGGAAAGACAAAACTAAACTATTTTCCAGTCTTGATAGCCACGTTTGTGCACAGGTTGAAAAAGTAAAACTGCAAAGAAGCAAGAATTTATTGGGGGTAATTTAGTTAAGGATCATACCTCAGATTAGACTCAATTTACCACAAGTGTAAAAAACACTCAAAGGTTCAATTCTAGTTTTGATGCTCATGTAACCAAACCCCTAACATTTGGTGAGCTAACTTGACTATTACTGATTTTAAAAAAAAGTTTGGGTTTGGAAGGAACTGTAACAGTCATTTAGTTCCAAACCCCTGCCATGGGCAGGGACACCTCCCACCAGCCCAGGCTGCCCAAAGCCTCATCCAGCCTGGCCTTGGGCACTGCCAGGGATGGGGCAGCCACAGCTCCTCTGGGTAGCCTGGGCCAGGACCTCACCACCTCTCAGCGAAGATTTTCTTCCTTATATCTAATCTAAACCTCGCCTCTTTCAGTTTAAAGCCATTCCCCCTTGTCTTATATCTACAGTCCCTGACCAAGAGTCCCCCCCAGCTTTCCTGCAGCCCTCTTTAGAAGGAATGAACATCATGGTCCTTCCCCACCCTCCTTAGGGAGTAGATATGTAAATGTAGTCACATACGTATTATCTTAACCCCTCCCACCTCTTTTGAGCTTCTTGGCCAGCTTCAGAGACAGTTGGCAGAGGTGGCAGTCTCAAAAATACTAACTGCAAGCTTAAAGGCAATAGGCAGTAAGCTAAAGACAGAGAGCCTATTAGGAGTGCTGCTTCAGAAAAGGATGCTTTTCATTCTCAAGAACCCCATGCAAAATAAAATGCATCCCATAGCAAATGAAATAAATAATACAAACCAAGCAAGCACAAAAAGACTGAAGCCAACAGAAATACAGAAAAAAAAATAACCAGGAAGACCTCCGTAAGTCTGATCCCACATCTGATCCCACATCTGATCCAAGAAAAGAGTATTCAACTAAGGTGCACGTTTTAAAAAGTAGGCAAAACGAACAAACACACACCCACCCACCATAAAATTAAAAAAGTAAAAGGGATTCCAATGGTTTCTGCTTTTCCACAATAATTTTTCATCCTTACAATGGAAAGAACATAGAGGAATAATAACCTAGAATTGCAAAGTAATAAAGTTTTACTATTTAAGAAACGAGCTTGGTTGAACCTACAGATCTTGCCACACAAAATTAGAATTAAATGAAAATCAGAATAGGTCCAAGGTATACCAAGGCTGGCTGTGCACATAATGCTGTTTACTGTTTCTGTATTTTCAAATTCACTATCCAACTTGAGAAAGTTTGCATTGCAACATACAAAAGATCTTACAACCTTGAAATCTTCAGGACCCTGTCTTTTCAGGACAGCCTAATCTAGTGCTTTACCTCAGTGCTATGCCTGAATTTATCTTCGATCATCAATGCATCAAGCTCCCAGGAATTAAATGAGAATCTTGTTACATTAAAACAGTTGTTTATAATCAACCATGCACAAGCTGTTGGTATGGCTAGCTGCCACACAAATCAAGGTTAAAACAGACCAGGCTTACAGCTGAAATACAACTAATATGACATTATTCTTTCAGACATTTGGTTAGGCTGACAAATTTGTAACTCTGTAATTTACAGTGTCCCCATGACATGTGGCAGTAATGCTATTGTGTATGGAGATTTTTTATCATATGAAGGAGGGGGAGGAAATCTACATTTTCCTAATGCAAATCTTTCCCATAACAATTTCAGAACGCATGCTGGCTTGCAAAAGTATACAATTTACCTATGTGAGAGTACATGAAGTTCAAACAGTGATGGATAATTATTTTAATGCAATGCAAAATTACCCTGTAGAATGCATTGGTACAGAAAGTGGTTAAGATATCACATATAATACTGCTGCTAAATAAAAGTATATTCTTCAATAACACAAGACAAAAAAATTTCAAGCTTTTTTGACTGGTGCATTGCATCAGTAAAGTAAATACTGCTAGAATTCAGCATTAGGAAAAAAAATTCAATTAGGAGGATTTTAACACTCTTGTATAACGCGAGAACTGTCTCATGGGATCAGACAGGAGTTTGTTTTATACGACCTTCTATCCCTAAGAGGTACAAAAAGCCTACATGGACAGGGTTATGTTCCCAAATAAGGAAAGATTCTTCTTGACTTCATATAATAGTTGGCCAAAGCATAGGGACTTAGATCCTTTCCCATCCATTTTAATCCTATCTAATTGTAGATGCTCTCATCACCCATTAAAATCATTTTATTTTCCTCCTCCCAGTTCTAAGCATCTGGCCTCCACAGCATCCACTGGCACAGTATCCTACAAACTAATTGTCATGTGGGTTATTGGTTTCAAATATCTCACAAGAATCCCCTTCCCCCCAGTCCTTTGTGTTAGGACAAAATTCAAACAACAAAAGCCTAAATCACCATTTCTGAGAAGTGCTTATTATTCTGTGTAACTCTTTGCCTCCACAATTAAACACTCCTCATAAGGAAGTCCTTCTAGGTTTGAAATTATTAGCCAACTATTGCTGGAACCCCTCAGTTAAAGCATATTTTTATCATCTTCCTTGAGGAATTCAGAATTGGCTGCTACTACTGAGTAGATACAAAGCTACCATATATAGGTAACTACTCTGTTCCAGATCATCACATCTTAAGAAAGTGTCATACATACTGATTATACAGCTTCCTCCCTGCAAAGCTGATTTTATTCCATAGTGTCACACTAGGCTTCCAGCTGCTGAAGAAATAAAAAATGCCCAGGCCTTTGCTGCTGAACTAATTCTGCTTTCCCATCCCACTTTCACCATGTAGATTTGTGCAAACTTCTTGTGTGGTCTGACTATTGTTGTGTATTGTATGAACAAATTGGGGGGTGGGGGGAGGGAGAAAAATGCAGAACTCATTTTTTCCTCCAAATTGTCATGTTTTGTGATGTTGCAACCTGGAATCCAGCATTTTTTCATGTCCAAATCCCGAGCTTTCTGTGTACATAGCTTGCTTTCATCAACGGCGATTATATTTTCCTGCTGTTGTTCTAGCACGCATTTTCGTATCTGCTTAAATTTAATCCATAACCTGAATTGCCAATACACAAGGAACAAATAACCCTGTAATAAGTTGCAGAAAGTTTAATAGGAAAACAAGGCAATGATTATTACTGTCAGATTAATACAGGCACACCGTAAGTTCAAGCTAGGTTTCTTTCTGTACATCACAGGACATTTTCTTAAAGAGTGACAATGATGGTTTTTTCATTTCTTTTTTCCTTACGATTTTTCTCCTATGATGCCAAGACTGTAAATATCTGTAACTGTAGCAAAAACAATTCTGTCAACTGTAGCTTCTTATCTGCCTATAATAGGATAAAGTTGTGCCTCCTAGAATTGGACCTACAACTTCATCCATGCCCATTCTCCTCATTTCCTCAACTCTACCACACCAATGGGAACAACATGAATTTTCTTTGTAGTGGATCAAACACTGTTTGCTATTTTGTTGGTGTAAGAATAATTATTTATTCTTATTGTTGAACACTTTCCCATCTATGGCTATGCACTATCCACAGATAAGAGAGAAAAAAGAATGTAAAGTGCAATAACCACATCCCAGCCACATACTGTTAGGAAAATTCAGATTATATTTTACTTTAGGAAACATTGCTAGATGGGGTACATTTAAATTAGGGGGATCTCTTGGCAGAAGAGTAACTTGTTTTTCTCTGGGCTGACGGGGGTGAAGAACTGAGACCGCTTTTAAATTCTATTTATATCACATAGACTTTTTTCTCATAAGATGCAAGTGATCTAGCCAGCTCTGAGGCATCACATTCTGGAGCTGCACTTCTAAGACCTGTGTATGCAGTGTAAACTCTCATTAACCACAGATTATATGAATCTCAGCAAACAGAACAAGTTACTGACCGCAGATGTAGCTGCAGTGCTCAGTGAACAACTGGGAGGTCTGAACTCACTCAAAGAGCAGTCCTGGAGCTCTGTGAAAGAATCACGTTGCTCTGGGTTAAAAATGCAAAATGCTTTTTCAGAAAAAAAAAAAAATGGTCAAAAAACACCATGAAACTTTTAGCTCAAAAGGATATCACAGAAATCCACTCTATGATGCAGCAAGTTTGGTTTCCCCTATCACCACTTTTCAGTGATTTAAAGTTGGTATGCAACTTATATAGAGAGTTTACACAGTGTGTCTGCAAACTAGGATGTTATAGGTTTAAACTTATTAATAGATCATGCTAAATTTATTAGTCTATTTCAATGCTAATTGAAAGAGCAAAGAGACAGATCATCTATTTCTTTTAAATATGGGGAAAATAACTAGAAAATTAAAAGATAACGTAATCTTATTCCCAAGAGCTTTTCAGAGTCCAGACTTCAGACACTGTAAAACTGGGCATCAACAGGCTGGAAGCAATACATACAGAAACAGCTCTGACCACAACATTTTTTTTTCCCATTAGATCTAGAAATTTTCTATATAAGAAGAAAGATGTCAAGTCTTCTGTAAAACACATGGGTCCCAATTCTCAGTTACTCTAAGCCAGTACATCTTGCTCAAAGGAGCTTTGTCAGTTCATGTCAGCTGGAAATCTAACCCCAAAAATCATATAAAAAACTGTGCCAATTAATTCCTGTTGGATTCAATGAGAGTTTACATCAGTGTTTAAGTACTTACTTGAGGCCTTTCATACCTTTCTCCCCCTTCCAAGCCTGTAATTCTTCCCAGGACTCTGGCTACATAAACCCTTTATTTTGGCATGTCCAACCAAAACTTGACCCGGTCAGCAGCATTCTGCAACTCTTGCCAAGACCAGCTTTTCCAACAAGGGGAAGTCCAAGGGTTGTGGGGACAGTCTACGCAACGACAGCTGCTGGCAGGACTGAAATTCTTCCCTAAGGCCACAGAGGGGCAGAAAGGATGGCCAGCTGAAAGGCCACGTTAGCAAACATATCCAGCAGCTCTGCTGATGGGGCATGTAAATCAAAGCTCAAATACATAACGTGGATCACACATTCCTTCTTGAAGGAATTCAAATGAAAGCCAAGCAAACCTCCCAAGGACTAGAAACCACTTCTGGTTAACATGGACTAACACCTTGCTTGCTTCAAGCAAAGATTAATATACAGTCTTAGAGGTTGAGAAGTGAAGTTATGTCCAGCTGACAAATGCTTGAAGACAAATTTAGTTACTATTTACAGACCCAGACAGTTTCAGATTGAAATCTGCCCATGTCTCCTGACTCAGGATGAGTCTAATGGGAGGTGCAGTGTTGGGATGACAAGTGTATATTAACTCACTTGTATATTTACAACCTATTTTAATTTTGTGTGGAGAAAAACTGTTAGGTCCACACGTTTTTTGGAACTGGAATATCCATAGCTTTAAAACACTCAGAGACCTTTCACATCTGCTTTCTTTGGGACCAGAAAACAGAGAACCCTATTTAAAAATAAAAATATTAAAAAAAAAAAACTTAAAACCTAAACTCCCGCCTCTTTAAAGCTAAAGTTTACTTCAGCCTTTCCCCGGTACCTTACAAGCTCTTGTGTGGAATATACTTAATCAAGATGTTCAAGAGAATGTCTTGCCACAAAAAAGTTTATAGATAAGATTACCAACCTGCTGATGTAGTAAGAATGTAGTCTGCAGTTCATGTATGTCCAGATGAGAATCAGTCTTCCACTACTGAAGACTCTTGTAAAGTAACCTGAACAAGGAACTTAACCTTCTAACAAGTCCAAATAATTGGCCTTTATAAATCATAACCAACCACAGACAATTTAACTTGACATCTATTAAAAAAAATATCTAGCACAACAAGACATATTTTTCCAATAATCTGAAATACACACATTCAATGAAAGGGAGACAGTACAATTATGAGAATCACTAGAGCCTCCCAATATTACTTTGTTTAGAAAATCTTCACTTTTAAATTTCAGTTTTAAAATAAAAAAATAAAAATAAAAATCAGTATCTGCTGATCAACAGGAGTCCAGTGAGAACAGTGGTCTGCTAACATGAGCTTGGGACTGATTCAAGAACAAGTGCCTCAGAATGAATTGTTAGACCAAACTCTGTGCACAATGGCTGCATGGAGTTTCTCAGATGAAGAATAATAATAATAAAATAAATAATAATATAAAAATAATAATAAAAAGCCTCTTCTGCTTGTGCTGAGAAATTGGAAAACACAATCAAGGAAAAAAAAAAATCTAAGAAAGTTGCATAGAAACAATTTTCATGTTTTTTTTTTTTTTAATAAATTTTGTGTGTAATCATTAGAAGCATGTTAAGAGGTTGGGTGCTAACATTTAGGTTATACTAAGATTTTTTTTTTAGTGCCAGAAAACATTCTTCAGAAGTAGTTGAGCTCCTAAAGTCAAAACATCTTCCTTGGGAGACACTGATACATATCAGACGGCATCCACAGGGAACAGTTAGAGAAGTTTCCTTACAGACAAGAACATCTGATCTTTCCTAGGTCAAGCAATAAACAAACAAAAAAAATCTTCTGGATCTTGATGCAGGGACCCAGCATGGGAGACTGCAAATCTCTCTAGTTTCTGCTTGCTCTGGTCCATAGTTAGTGTAGTGCCTTGTGATTAGCATGGGTGCAAGAGGTCTTTAATGAATCTCTTCAACAGAGTAAAGTCTGTTACTTAGACAATGCTGTAATAACAACTAATGATATAATGATAACTGTTAAAAGAGGTTCACTGCTGTAATCACACCTGACATGGACACAGCAGACAGTGGGGTATGCTACCAAAGACTGGGAAAGTGCCATGAGAACTGTGTACCTCTGAAGAAAGGGGATAAACCACAGGTGTATAAAGGTGCATTTACACTGGAGAAGAGCAGGGAGAAAAAAAAATAAGGAGAGAAAGGAATGAATCTGTGAAAAGTTATTTACCTGTGTGGCAATGAGATCAGAAAAAAAAAGCAGCTATGCAGAGAAGGAGCCACATACCAAAGAAGAGATGAAACTTTGGGTGGGGGCAGGCACATTAATAAAGCAGAACAGCAACTGAGCTTACAAATTGTTATAAAGGGTTACTGGAACTGAAGTGTTTAAAACAAAGTAAATAAAACAACAAAACAAATTTGTCGTTGGGTGAACCTCAGACAGAGCATTCAGTTCTGGTTTCCAGACTTCAGCTGGTTTCAGCCTAGCAATTTATTGGAAAAATAAAAAGCTGTTGCATGGAGGAAATTTGTGACTGTGAAGCTGCCTTGTGAAAGCAGGAATACTGAGAAAAGGGTTTTAGTAAATGAGCACGAAATTACTTGCTCTCAAAAGAGCACGTTTCTAGTTTCATTTAAGAAAATTATGTTATAGGAGGGCAGGCACTAAAGAGCCCAGCCCAAGAGCGATCCCTCATTGCTATAGGCTCTCTATGGACAGAACTCTAAGTCTCTAGAGCCACAAAAAATTATAGATAAGACAGGTATTAGTAACTCTATTTTACTGGTGGGAACTGAGGCACACAGAGATTAAGTAACTCATCCAAACTGACTCAGAGTCTGGGAAAGCTTGAAATTATAGCCTTATCTCTCAAAGCACAATCTAACATCTCCACTGTCCTTTGCAATCTACAGGTGTTTTCCTTCTTATTTTAGTTCCACTGAATGCAGAACCAGACAAGTTTAAAATGTGCAATGGGTTAGTTGTAAATGAGGTATGGAGACCTGCATGTTAGAACTCTCACTGACTTGTGAGGTGAAGATGATGAAATGGTAGATGGAAGTCGATACAACTAAGTAATGTATATAGGAAAGGAGCATCCTGCTTTTATCTGAATCCTACAACACGTACATCCTTGTAACCTTGTGTCACTAATCACCAGGCAGGAATTTAATTTTGCAGTACAATAGATGCAGAAAAAAACGTGACCTCCCCACCCTCCAGAGAAATAAACCTGAACTCAGCACCTCAAGGTCCTGATTGTTTTGACTTGGATCAGATGGACCCAGAAGTCCCTTCCAACCTCAACCACGTCAGGATTCTGTGAAAACACTTCAAGAAGCCACCACGTGTCCCAAAACACAGAAGCAAGACAAATTTACACCTAAAAAGAGCCCTTCCAACACATTGCTTTGTTAACGTACATGCAACCATTGGGTCAAGCCGCAAAATTTCTTTGCTTCAAGTTGTCATGGGTTCAAAGTTAAAACTGCAAAACCCGTGAGATAAATTCAAGGAGGAATCATTCAACAAGTAAAGTCATCACTGCTGACAGAGGAATTCCCTGAATTCAAATTGCTGGTCGCTGGGAGAACACAACTGCACACTTGGCATCCTACACTCTTGCTAAGCACCTGCATTACTGGCATGGTAATTTTATATTGTGTGTGTTAGGGGTTAGGGCAATTTAAACAATTAGGCAAAGGAATACAGAGGCAGTGATAAGTAAAGCTCTTTGTGAAAGAACATTCATTTGAATTGGATGGTTAAATCCTCCATGAAGCACCTGGAAGATTTAACAACTCATGTCCAAATGAACAAGACGTAATGAGCTTGTATACAGGCTTGATATGAAAAGTGGATTGTTTTTAGTAAAACAGTGGAGAATAACCTCTTATTGAAAAGAGCAATATTGAATTTTAATCAGGGGAAAAATAAAGATGCAAGAATAAATCTGCACATGCTTAGAGAAGGACTAGATGACTTTCTCAGCCATCAACAATAAATGCTAGAGTGTGCTACATCTTAATCTGCTATTTTCTGTTATCTTTACTTTTTCAATCACCCCATATATGATGCCTTTCTAAGAAAACGAGTAATAATAATAAAAAAGCAAGAAAAACTGCCAGTATTGTCCTCTGCAAAGTGCAGAGAAAGCACAGATACCAGAGATGAAAAAGTGATTAAAAACTCATACTTCAACATAGATGGCCCCTAATTTTTCATCCTGCTATTACTCACTGAAGAGTTACATGTTCAAACTGAAAGCAGGGGTATCCCGACTACATTGTGCTGGTCATATTTTATATCTTAGAGCTTAGTCACAACTTGCATCCTCCTGGTGATTCTCATCCATGTAATAACTTGGGACTTACCTGAGCCTCACTAACATCCCTTTCAGTGCAATCTCTTCCATGATCTGTATTTGCAGAGAAGTTAACTGGAAAGCTATGTCTCAAATATGTTTTAAGTTATGAGGAGATTCACACACCCTCTTTTTGCGCCTTTTTTTTTTTTTTAAGCAAGCATATTGTGGCAATTATGGAGCAATTAGTATTCTCCACTGACACCCAAAATTCCATTATCTGTATTTTGTGGTGGTGCTGGAGTCCAGCATTATGTCCCTGGGCCAAACCTTCAGGGCTCTTGGTTTTGTTTCTGAGTAGTGGGTGGAGACAATATTGTTCAGGTCCTCAGAGTACAGCATATGTGAAGCCATTTTTCCCCCTTTCTGAACAGCAGTTTGGTGCTGGGGGGCCATGTACTAAACCAGTTTGCTCCAGTATTGAATACAACCAAGGATGCCTTACCATATCTCAAGTTTTGCTGAGCTGGAAAGCCAGGAGCCAAAGCAGTAATAGGATTCGCAATGCTACAGTTCTCTCTGTTTACTGTTCTATGCCAAAAATTAAATCTGAGCCATTGCATTTCTGAGCCATTTCTTTGCCATTCTGCAAATCTGAGACATTTCTGCCCTCTTTTCCAAGTCTGAACACTTTGAAGCCATTTAACCAACCTTAATTTACAAATAATCAGAGGAAGGGGGTGTTGGGTAAGGATTTTTACCCCAACTAGCTTATAATACCAACACAAGGCTGAAATTACACCTCCTGCACTGCCTTCCTTAGCATGGAAGGCACTTTTGTCCTTTACAGGCTGTTGGGGCGGTGTGTGTAGTGGGAAATGGCATTTTGGAGAGAACATTTGAATTGGTACATCCGTCCTACACAGGACATGTTCCCAACTTCACTAGCCAAGTTGTATATTCCTGTTCAGTAAGACTTGTGAAATTTAGGTCATCTGCATGCAGAGCAGTACAGCAAGAATCTACTGCTTCACAGGCTTTAACTTCTCCACTCATTTGAGTGAAAACTTTTACTTTTCAGATTTCACTATGAGCTTGAGAAGTCAAGTTAAAAACTATCCCCCTTCAGCCCCTCCACCCCCAACAACGAGCCATAGAAAGGTCACATACTTCTTCAGGGAGGAATGCAAATGGGTGCAAGGTCTTCCCTGTGTAGGTAACTCGTGATTTATGGCACTGTAGTTAGTCTTGTTGGAGCCAAATTAAGGGAGAGAAGCAACAAAGGAGACATGGCCTTGAGGGATTTTCTTTTTGTGCCTCTCCTTGCCAGGTTACTGTTCTACTCTAGCTGTTGTTGAGATTCATAGCACAGACTCTGGCTTCTGAAGCAGCAACCAAAGCCATCTCTGTCACCTACAAGGATAAAAAGTATGCCACTGAAGTACAGGGAGGATTTGGGACGGGGATTAGAACAGCTATTCTCTGTCTCTTCCGTGCCCTAAGGGGGCTAGATCCCATCTTCTGTAACCCTTTGGAGTGAGGTAAATGGGGTTTTCGTGTCCATGGAGGGCTGGTGAGCAAAGACCATTTGTTGGTCTGGCTCTGAAGTATCTCAAAAAGGCCTGAAGTTTTGCCAGCCTCTCCTAACTCCAGACACTGCGCTTATTCCAGTCACACTACAGAGACTGACAAGGCATCTATGAGAGAAAATCAGGCAGAAGTGTGTTAATGTCAAAGCATAGATGTTATGCTGGGAGTTTATCTGAAAAGAAACATGAGGGGAAAAAAAGGAAGATCTAAGTTCTCAGTGATTTATTTTCCAATAACTTTAATATTCAGATGACTGTCAAGAAACCCAGTGAAGGAAAATATTTTCTGAATTGGGTTTTGTTGTTTTGTTCTATACATTAACTGGTGTTCAGAGGCCCTAACATGAATCCAGTGGGTGCCAAGACTTTCTGGAAAGCATTGTACCACTTACCATCCTACCCCAGACAGAAACAACTGAAGAGGGAGGCCTGATGTAATATTATATACACACCATGCTACCATTTATTTGTTTTAATACCTCTGCCAGCTCTCCCAGTGCAATTATTTTACCCCCAGCCATGAGATCTGCCTTCCAGCTAAGCAGGTCTCAAATTGTTAGTGAGTCACAGAATAAATTAGAGGGGGTGCACAAGACAAACAAAACAGGGAATTTGCCACCATGGGATACTACTCTGAAGCTGATTGCAGCATTTGCTGCTGCATTTCATTTGGATCTTAAGGAATTACTTCATGTTACCTGAGAAGAACACACCTTTACTTTCTTGTAAAGAAGCTAAAATTTATAAAGAGAAGTGGAATTAGCTTTACAATTTAATAAGTCAGAAGCCACAAACTGCATATTGACTTCCAACTGATTTTTTTTTTTTTTTACTATAACTGATCATTTTATTTATACTGAATAGTGTCTCTTCCTGCCTTTTAACACTGCATCCTGCTGATGATCTGTACAGAGTTGCTGCTGCAATCATACACGGTAACTACATAAAGAAGTGTCCAGTAAATCAATTTAATCACATCCCGGACCTACCCTGTGTCTGTAAAGCTCTCATCTCCAGGTTCACACAAAAAGTTAGGAAACTTCTGTCATGCTGTAGGAAAGAGTGCCGGGGAGATATTTCTGGTACAGTCATATAAACATGTCATTTTTCTAAGAAAACAGGATTCTTTGAGAGGGCAACAGCCTCTCCTCCTTAAATCATCTCAACTTTCAAGTCCTCCATGTCATCCCTTCACTCAGCAAAAAACCTGGTATCACCTGATTAGATCAGCAGAGGAATCAGAAGTTGTCTCAGAATGGGATAAACTTTTCAAATAATTCCTAGAATAGCTTTTTCTGGCGAACACATGCAGCAGACAACACATATGGAGCTCTGCAAAAGTACTTTCCTGGCATTTGCTTGGGATGACTCACAGGAGTCAGTCCAGCTCAGATCACCCTAATATGACCACCCTCCCCTGATGCCACTCAGACTGCTGAGCCTGCAGCATGCTAGCCTCTACACTGAAGTTTAGGAAGTCAAACAGAATCTAGTCACCACGACCTGGCAGTCCTAAATGACTTAACAACAACAAAAATTAAAAATAAAATAAAAAATTCAAAACCTAAACTTGCAGTAAAACTGCTTAGCCAATTCTCACACCAAAGACAAGCATTAAGGATTTTAGTCCACATTGCTATGCACAGGCTCTGAAGACAGACAAATTTCAACTTATGAGAAAAGAAAGTTTAACACTCTGCAAATATGAGGAAAACAACTCATAATGTAAGTAGACTTTATGGTTTGACTTTTGAGGGGTTGTTTTTCAGCTCATGACATTAAGCTATTAAAAATGTTGCAGCAAGAAGCTCACATATAGTTTAAAATTTTATATATTATAAAAAACAACAAAATTCACACATCTCTTCAAAATTATTCAAAATTGTAATTGCAATTATTCATTTATAAATAATAAAAAAACCTTTATTATGTGCAGATACATGTTTTTCATAACAGTTGAGGGAAATAAACTTTATATTTAACTAATTTTATAATTTAACCAACTACATTCACCACAGATGTTTCCAATGTTTTAGTGAAGTTTCTGTAAACCATCTGCAAACTTTTAACATGTCAAGATTCTCAATAGGCAAAGCTATGCAATTAGAACAGCATTAAATACGGGCATTTGACACTGTAAAGTTTTAATATCTTCAGCAGGCAGTAACAGTGGGCTCCCCCCCTTCCCTCCCCTCCCCTTATCATTTTTAGCAGCTTGAGTTACTGTTCTTCACTATTCAAAGAATAAATAGTAGTACTGAATGGAAAAATCAGTAACAACTTTTCAGTGTCAAATACATGCCTTAAAGGGACAACAAGCTGGAAGTTTCAAAACCAAAATGAAACAAGCACTTTTTTAAAAAAATCTGATTTTTATACCCTCACAAACCTGTTTTCCCCAACGTTCCTGCTGGTTTTTGCTCCCTTAAAGTTTCCCACCCATTCCCCTGCAAAGTACAGTGGGGAAAGCAGAGAGTTAATCCCGCAGTTTCAACTGGTGCGAGCCTTTACTATTAACTTGAATTTACAGAGCAATCTTAAAAAAAAAAAAAAGTCCACACTTCCTCACTGCACTGTAACACCGAGAAGTATATTTTAAAAATTTCCCTCGGGTCTCTCTAAACATCTGCTTAAAGGTTTGCTGTATCTTAAAAGGGCTCTAATTACCAGAAACTCCTCTCTTACTTAAGCCCAGGGCTCACATTTCGATTATAACTCAAGCTCCAGTTAATTTAGGGCTAAACCAAAAAAACGCCTGTACCAAACAGAAGAAAACATAGGCCTACCTTAAAACTTTCCAGCCTTTCAGAGGATCCAAGTCAGAGATTATGGACACCATTATATTAATAATAAAAATAAAAATAATAAAAAAAGAAAACGGCAGGGCAGTCTAACCACAAAAGCAGCAAGTACTCTACTCAGTGTGGGAATGACAACAAACCCAGCACAGCTCTTCCTCCTTCTCAAGCTGATAAGCACTTGTCCCAGCTTCTCTCCACCCCCAAAATCAATCTTGTGCTATATTGCTTCAGAGTCCCAGTTTCATTTCTCCACCACTACCTTTTAAAGCCCTTGTAATCTGCTCCAACTGATCAAATGTGACCTTTTTGTAGCCCACTTTATTCCAAGCACAGCCCTCAGTTAAATCTCTCTTTATTAACACCGTCCTTCTTGGCTTTCTTTTGGAACAAACACAGCTCAAGCTTGAAGCCTCCAGTCTTTGCCAGCAATCATTTACAGATTACTGCAAGCTGCAGTCTTCTCCTTTTGGGTATTTCTTCCACCTCTGAGGTTTGCTTTTATATTATTTTATGGAAGTTGCTGGGGGTCTCCCTTTCCCCATTCTGTGCAGGTTGGAGTTTGACACTTTTAAAGGAGGGACTTTAGAACTGCAACTCCACTCCCACCCTTCCCTCCTCCCCTTGACTTCACCCCAATCTACACACACCCCCTTTCCCCCGCCTCCCGAAAAAGCAGTTCACAACCCTATGAATACAGCAACATCTATCCCTCCCTCTCTCTCTCTGTGCTTAAAATCTAATAGACTTGATGGATTTGTAAGCTGAAGCTCTGACTGAAATCAGTCTAATTTATAGCAAGAGTGCTATTATGGTAGAATAATAAAAAGCCTAATAATGCAAAGACAGATATAACCTTAGGATGTTTGAAAGCGGAGAAGGTGTCTATAAAATTCCATTAAATCCATTTCTTCTTTTTGTTGCTACTTAAAAAATAAATAGTAAAGCATCCTCCAGATCACCATAGTGATCTGAAAAGTTGTGTGACTGCTCTGCTAGTGTCTGTTTATTTAGAAAAATCTACATGATTGGCTTCTTTTGTGTTATTATAACAGTTTTTGACATTGATTTCCCTGCTTTTGAATATTTATCTTCTGCATTTTTTCCCTTTACATATTTTCCATTCATCCTGTGAATGACTGTATCCTCTCCTTGAGCTCCACTAATTTTGTGGGATTTCTGGAAATTCCTAAATTAAAATTCAAGAAAAAAAAAACAAAAAAGGCAAAACAGTGTCTTATAAAGTCTTCAGTCAGAACCAAACTACCCCAAACAACAGATACTTCCACTTTGCTATTTATAGCACAGGCATACGCTTCTACTTCCTCCCTGCCATCGGTTCTTTTTTTAAAAAATAAAATTTTAAAACAGCCCTTGTATGTTAAAAGGAAGCAGTGATATGATGGTCACATAAAAATCTGGTAGTGTGTGACATCACACACTCATGGAAACATAACAAAGTGCATAACAAAACATAATAAGCTTTAGAGACTGCATTAAGTCTTCCACCACCAATTCCTTTTGGTGTGCTAGAACTTGAGCTGTACTTTCAGGGCTCCCTTGGCTGCTGTAGGCTGGTTTTGGCAGCCTGAACCTCCCCTTGCTGGTCTCCCCATGGTACAAAGGCAGCACAGATGGTGACACTCCTCCAAAATGCCTTGTGACCATTTTGTCTGCCAGACAGTAGCCAGGAGATAGTGGTTAGATAAAAATGATCATTTTAAACTACTTAAAAAATGTCTCCTCTTGTTCACGTCAGTGCATCATTGGCCTTTCCTTTAGGAGGAACATGCATTGAGTCCCCTCCTGTATCTTTTCCTCTGGTGAAGCCCCTGGCTAAGCTTATGGGACCATATCAGCAGATTGATTTAGCAAGCAAGGTCCCAG
The DNA here is from genome assembly GCA_011075105.1 of Heteronetta atricapilla. NCBI lineage: Eukaryota > Metazoa > Chordata > Aves > Anseriformes > Anatidae > Heteronetta > Heteronetta atricapilla. The sequence continues at coordinate 5,553,450 of CM021731.1, read as the reverse complement.
GTTCAGACATAGGGATTTTTTATCCTCTCCTGGGCAACAGCCCCAACACCTTTGCTTTGTCTTGGAGGAGCGTGATAAAGGTAATGACATCTGGACAACTGATGGAGAGATTGCAGGTACAGATCTGGGGGTGGGAGGGTGGAGGACAGTTCACAGATGCTCCACCTCGCTCTTAACAAAAGTTTGGCACAAGGTGATTTGGTCCACTTCTTCATGGATAAACCTTTCAACACTATGGGGCCATATATTTATTTACCTACACCAAGTGGCTTGCCATGGTAAGTGAAATTCAGTTGCCACTTGTCATATGTTTCTTTGTGGAACTGCTGAAACCTTCATTTTCAGCTTGGAATACAATTAAAACAGATTTCCCAGTGTTTTCTCCTTCCTTCCCAAAGTTTGTAAGTCATAATTACACAGGTTAACCCTTACTTGAGGCTCTGGAGGATGTAACTGGTTATAGTACCTTGCCTCTTTTCCCTTTCCAATGCCTTTCTTTCCTATTTGTTTGTTTTAGGGCCATTCATGTATTTTGCCAAGTAAACTTGTTATTGAATGTTTTCTGTCAATGACCAGGTACCAGGCGCAAAGTAGTAAAGTTTCCAAGCAGTCTACAATCAAACAAACAAACAAAAAAAATCAAGATTCAGTGTTCTATCATGTCCCCTTGGCAAGCCTTCAAGGTGAGACACAAGGTAGAGGACCAAGTTGGTCTTGGTGTAGGTGGAACAAAGACCAAGGGAAACACTTGTCCCCTGTCACACACTTCAGGCCAGTGCCAAACCTGTCCAGAACTCCACTGAGATGCAATGTTTCTTATGCTGTTCACCCAGAAACTCAAAGAACTATCTCCATTTCAAGAATTTTCTCTCTAACAAACATATCTTATGCTCTCCATTATCTTACTTTTCACTGCCATTCCACAGAAAACACTTCATTATTCTCTTTCAATGTATCTCCATTAAAACAATAAATTAGGGATAAAGATTCTTACTGCTTTACCATTTGCAATTATTTATGGTTATTTTTATTGTTCTCAACTTAAATTTTTCATCCTTGCAAGGAAGGCCAGGTCTCCATTTTGCTGGACCTCGCTGGCATTTTGCCAGACTTTCTACAACATCGAAGAAAGCAACCATAAGCTTTCTAAAAATAAAACTAGAAGATTAAGTTTAGCACAGAGGAACTTGTGTCAGGCAATGGATTTTCCAAAACAGCCTCACGTATTTCATAGAGCATGTAGCTATAGTAGGAGAAAACAAATAAAACAGAAACTCACTGTAAAATTGTTTTAACTCTTGTGCTTGGATTGCAGTACTCCCTCCCATCTTTTAGCTATTTTTTTTTTTCTGTTGTGGGTAAGGACTTATTCTTCAAAACTTTTATTTTATTCTTTAACTGAAGAAATTTCCTGTGATCTTTAGCTTGTTTGCCAAGAAACAGGCAGCACATCTGTGAAATATTACTTAGGCAAATTTATTACAGTTAGCCAGAAGGCAACAGCTCTGAAAATTTCCTCTACCTGCTGAAATCCAGCCTATTGTATAACTTGGGTCTTTCATGCCATAACAAGTTCTACCAGTGAGAGTTTTGCAGTTCTCAGTTTATATGATAAAGAAGTACAAGCTTTCCAAGATCTTGAGTCATGTTAAAGTAAATATATATATACTTTTGAAAATGGTATTCGTATATACATGCACATACACAAAGGGATCTCTAAGCAATGTCATCATCCTTAGTTTAGACAGCTGTGGAGCCAAAAAAGTTCCAGATCAGCCAGCTACAAACATTTGAAGGTCAAGTACAGGACAAAGTATTTAAAAAAGCATGAGCAATGATGGCTACTGAGCATTAGAAAGATGCTTTTATGTCACAAGATTTTTTTTTTTTTTTTTAGATGTTTCTTTATTAGAAACTTATTGGGCTGAGGACTTCATAGAGTAGGGCAGGAAAATAAACCAAGTGTGGTAAGCATTTTAGGCTGGTTATTTAATCCTCTTTCAAGGGTGTTATCTCATTCAAAAATATTTTAGGAGCCAAGGAAGGTCTGCCAAAACACAACTTTTTCGTCAGGATAGCCAACAGTTGGGTTATCAGGAAATAATAGGGAACTAAATAACTGCTAACATCTTCCCAACACATATTTTCCATTGCTCATCATCTCATCTCCATTGCTCTTTCATAAAAAGCAATATTAAATTATTTGAAAGAAACACTGGTCTTGTACCAGGAAAACCTCATTGTCCCTAGGGAGGTTGTTAAACAAAAGCTTATCTTTTAAAGAGTGGCCTCAAACTTCAGGGCTGCTGTTCTGGGCTGATAAAGACTCTTCTCCAGACTGTCTCATTCTGTCCCTCCTGCCAGCACTGCCACCCCCCTGCTTCTTCTCCCAGTGCCTAATGCCTGGCCTTTTAAGCAATGTAGTGACTAATTGAAAATGCATTCCAGTGTTTTACAAGCAGCTTTTCCTTTCCTGCTGACCAGCCAAACGTTTAAAGTCGCCAAGATGTTGTTTAAACTTGGTAACTCAGGCACTTGTTCATGGCCTGGATGTGTTAAAATATCTGTCTAAATTTAATAATTCTGTTGGAAAGAAAAAAAAAAAAAAAGTCCCACTGCTACCACTGCTAGAACCGGTATGAGTAAATCCAAGTATTACAAATCTTTTAAGTGAGTCTATTCTCCCCTGGTGAAATACATGATCTGGGAGACAAGAAATTGTAAGTCTTAAGTTTAAGAAATGCACAAAGTCATGCACCAGTGCTTGAACACAACCAGAGAAAAAAACAGTTACAAGCAGGCATAAATCCAAATGACAATTGCCCTTTGGGAAAGAGTACTGTAACCGAAACACCCCGGAGACAGTCAGTAATCGCTGATTCACAGCCAGTCAATGGCTAGAGTCTGGGACTCAGGGCATCTTATCACACAGAGCAACTTAGAAGTTGGCTTCCTCCAGCAGCTGCAGAGATTTAAGGAGTTTGTTTCTTTGCTGAACAGCAGGCTTGATTGTACAAAGCCTGCACTTTAACAGTTAATCATTAATCTTAAATTACATAAATGTGTCTCATACTTATCGACTTCTCACTTTTACAAAGTCTACAGAGACAAACTTTCCAGAGATTTTTTTTATTTTTTTTTTATTTTTTTTTATGGATTGTGATTTTAATGGATTTTCAAGTACTTTCAGGTTTTGCTCATGACAACTACTACAATAAAAAGCCTTATGAACAAAGATGTGTTTTGTGCTTATTCACCCAGCAGAAAATGACTATTACAGCATACTTTATTATGGGAGAAATGCTTTCTAGCCTCTCTGAAAAGACAGCCTTCCCCAAACTCCCGTCATCATAATTGTTTTTAAGGTGTTTGTAGTTTACTTTAAACAGCATATGAGCCAAACATTTATGTCCTGTGCTATATTTCTCTTTATTGGCTAGCAGGAGAGTTTCTTCATTCTGCAGATTCATAGGCAGAGCAAGAACACTTCTGTAGTCCAAGGCAGGGGTTGCCCTTCCTAACCTAAAGGAAAGAATGAAAGAAAAGAAAAGCTCCTTGTACTTGCCAGACATTTTCAAAAAGAGCTACTTGCACACCCCAATCTGTGCCTTTCATTCCATTCGGGGGAGTCATGGGTCAAATTTGGTACAGAGGAAAATAGCAGCCGTTAACCCTTCTGGTGCCACAGTAGCCTGAAATGCCCAAGCTGATATTGTCTGTCTATTCATTTCCATTCTTTTGGTGTCAGGTCTTACAGCAAGCACCAAGAGGTAATTATGAATCCTTGTCAAAAGGTTATTGTTCAGGCTGCCTCCATAACACAGTCCAGAAAATAAAAACTTTGGTAATGACCTTAATAAGTTCTTTGTTATGAAGGCCATGTTTTCACATGGACCACAGCTGCATTTATACAGACTGAATTCCATCTCATGCAGCATTGAAGTACAAATCTCAGAGTAATTTAATTATGCTGAATGCATACTGTAAAATGTTTAGGGGAGGATTTCCAAAGACAAAAAGGACAATTAGTGCTCCCATATCCATGTGTTTTGAACAGACTCTTTAAACATTTACCTTTGGTTTTCTATCCATTGCAGGAGTCCAGAGAAAAGGAAAGTTATTGGTAAGGGACTAGATGGAGATATTTATCTAATTCCACTTAGTCTTCCTTACATTGAGAAAACTATTTTTTACGTGTCCTACTTTACCATCTGGGAGGGACAGATACCACCCTAGCAATTCACAGTGCAGAACATTAGGAACTTAGTAGAAGACAGAAAAATTGGCAGCTTTATGAAATTCCCTCCTTTCCAAGATTGTTTTAAGTCTATATCAACTGAAATACTAGTTCGTCATTCAGTGTAAAAGAACATGATCTGTTGAGACAGATGGTTTCTACTACCTCAAAAATTTAAGAGTTGCTGTAGCTAAGCTAGAACCCCCTGAAGCTTTAAATAATGGTCACCTATGCCATAGCCTTTACAAATAAAAAATGATTTCAAAGCTCCTAAGTCCTAGAGGGAAATAAGTGAAAAATAATGAAAGGGAATAATGATGAAATTAAGAAAATGTTAAAATAAATCTTTCATTTTTGAAATTTAATCTTTATGAAATGACATTCAGGCACGTAATTTTGAAAGTACCAACCACAAACTCCTACCTTGTACATGGAGCTTCTATCCTTTAAACAGAGAAGGGGGGGGGGGGGGGGGGGAGGGAGAGGGGACATCCCCAGTGATTGTATGCTTTGTTATTGACCTAAAGATGGTTACATGCAAGTAGGGAAAGAGAAAATGCTTTAGATGCCCGAGCAATCATATGCATATTTCATATGAAGCCATGAAAGTGCATCCTTTTTGCCTGTGTATGAACTGCATCAGCTTAGGCTGAGATTGTATCTGATGTTGGTCAGGATTCAAGATTTTCTGGATTCACTAGAGATGACACAGTTTCATCTTCCCTTCCTATTACAAAAGCAGGGAGATAGGTCAAAAAGGGAAAGACCACTTTTTGTCATAACAGCTGCCAGGAGATTTTTCTCTGCACAAAAACCAGTTAAATGTCCTGAGTTTGGGCATGTAACTCTCGTGGAGCCTTTGCATAAAGATGTTTTTCTGTGTGCATAGGTACGAACATCTACAAATCCATGTACAGGTGTGTCATATACCCACGCAGAGCACCCTATGGAGCACATGAAAACAATCTTTTGCTTTCCCTACGAAAAATACTCAACATGCTATCCTTGTGAAAGCAGTGCAAGAGAGAGTTTCATAGCAGTGTTATTACATCACTAGAGGGTTGGAATTAAATTCAGGTCTAAAATGCAATTTATCCATTAAAAAGTTACTAGAAAGTTAGAAAAGTATGAAAAGGTAAACAGAGAAAGCTCTCCTCTCCTCTCCTCTCCTCTCCTCTCCTCTCTTCTTCTTTTCTATTATCACATTAAAAAAATATATTTTATATATGGAAAAAAGTACTATTTTTTTCTGTTTCTGAAGACTTCTCTTTTTAAATAAAGTGTCACATAAATGCTCATTCATTCCCATGCTGACTATTCCATTATTCCCTTAATCTCTTCATGCAAGTTTTATATCTTGAAAGCATTAATAACTAGGGTAGCCCAAATTAAATTATTTATATATACAGCCCATATTCACACATGTATTTTGTTTACAAAATATCATTTTCTTCTGTTCAAAAATATTCAAAATCTCATGTCACATTTTTCTTTCTGACCTCATCTTTAAAAGTCACTGTAGTGATCTTTCTGCTAGATCTGGGCTATGATTCCAATAAATACAAGCACTGGTTCCCATGTTGAAAATAAAGCATTTTTATTACTTTTTAAACCTCAGGCATAAACATTCATTTCTTCATCTGAAAAAATCCAACAAATAAAGACTGCAAAAATAGATTAACAGAAACAACTTTCTAGAATGCTACACTGCCCTCTAGATAGTGGATGTCTTGAAAATTGCATTTTTTATGGTTTGGCACATAGAGCAAACAGGAAAATATTTTATATTCTCATTTGGCAACTGGTATAGCAAGCCATTACTTCCCTGGAAGCTGCAGGAGCTAACAGTGGATGAGGTCCCCATACCTGCATTGGGCAGGTTTGTTAATAGCTCTTGGGGTTTCCTTCAGAAATTTACATCACAGGTTCCTGGTGAGTCAGGCCAGAAGATATCAATGGATCGTCATGTACAGTTCTTTAGATTTCACTGTTTTCCTGTCTGACAGAACTTGAAGAGGACCAAATTGCAAATCATGTTCATCTGTTCCAAATCAGTCAGGAAGATAGTTTCCATCTAAGATCAGGAGGGGAAGGTACTGCTGTTTTTCATAACAATTTGTTCAAATACTTTGTATTTATTTGGTTTGCAGCTTGTCTATAAATGACAAATTCTAGCTGTTGCTAATTATTCCTTATCCAGTAGTTTGAAACAGCTTTTGAGGAGTCAGTGTTTTCCTCTTGCAGAAAGAGGTACCTAGGCACTTTTCAGGCTACTTTCAGATTTTGATTTATTTTTTATTTTTTATTTTTTTTTGATATCAGATTCTTAGAAAGTAAAGATTATTTGAACTAATCATGAACAGACCTATTTTTTCTATGGAATATTGCTTTTTTTTTAGTCTCCAATGGAACATTTATTTGGCTTCAGAAACAAACAAACAAAAAGGTTGAAATCTTCCCAAACAGACTGAATTTTATATTGGTAACTTAAAGAAAATGTTCTTTACTATTTGATATATTTTTTTTCTCACTCAAAGGGTGTTTTCAGACAACCCTATTTTCAAAATCAGAAGCTGCATCTAAAATTCATGTTAGTTTTATGTGTCAGTAGTGGGTTCAGGCTTCATGTTGACATAATTGATGACAAAACTGAGCCTAATACATCTTCAAAAATGCAATCTTCCAGCTGAGGCCTGCTTTGAGATGTTAATTGGCCTGTGCTCAATCCATTAAATTGTACTTTGTTGGTAATGAAGAGTCATAATCTTCCCTAGATTGCCAAGGCGCACAAACAGTAGGACCTAGGAGTACCAAAGCTGTGTTGTTATTTTTCCTTGAAATTTCATAAAATAATGAAATGGATATTTCTGATGGAATTCCTGGTTTTCATGAATTACATTAATCAAAGTTTTTTCAGCCAAATGTTCTGTATCTTTTTTTTTGGTATTTTCCTTTTGATGTCAGATTTAGAAGCCTGTGGGTATGTGGGGCAGCACACCTTCCCTTCTTGAATCCAAATAACATTAACGTGACCACAGTCTGGTAAACAATATCTCCCTTTCAGTGCAGATTAATTTGGTCTACACATTTAAAATAATCTATTCCTCTGAGATGTTTCTAGCAATCTAATTTTTTAGTACATTTGAAACAAATGTCACTCTTAGATGATATGAGCAGATTATCCTTCTACATTTCAAATATGGAACCTATGTATTTATCACCTATGGGCTAGAAAAAATATTGCCCACCTTTATCTTTGATGAACTGCCATTAGTGACTTTAGTTTATAATGACCTATACCAGGAATTTACATCCAGGTGGTATGAATGCCACTATTGGTCTGGAAACTGCTTTAAAATAGTGCTCAGCCCAGCACACATGAGTGATGCCATTTTATATCCCCACCCGTATATGCTGAAAGTTTGCCAGCTCTTGCTGAAGCAAATTCTTCCTTCCCAGTTCCCATCTGGCAGCTCTCCCCTGCTGTCAGAGGTCAGAACCATTTTAGTGAAACCACCTGAACTGATATGTGTGTCACAGTTCAATCTCACGTCTGACCAAAAGTGATGTTGTGGAAATCTGCCTTGACCTGGACAGAAAGACAGCTTTTGGATACTCAGAATTAAAAAGCTAGACTTAAGCATTAATATACTACATTTATTTATTTATTTATTTATTTATTTATTTAATTCTATTTATTTATTTTTAAATTTCTGCTCCAAAAACTGCTATAAAATCTGACACAGAACTGGAGAAATAGTAGCTGCAACTTCATCAGCCTTTGAATTTGGCAGAAAGGAGAGCTTTACCAAGATCAATAAAATGTTGAGGATCATGATTTATTCTGGAGCTCTGCTCAGGGGAGGAGAAAAGGGAAGGTGCTCTCGCCTCTGTAAGCACTGCTTGTGGATTTATTGGGAGCTATCATCTAGAGCTGAGAGATGAAATTCAGTGTGTATGGATACTCTTTGAAAGACTGCCAAAGGCTTTAGAAATAAGAACATAAATTGAAGGTGAACAAAACTGCAACTGAAACTATCTTCAGTAAATATAATTAAGAAAATAACCTAGTGAATGAAAAATGCATTGGATTTTTAGAAATTATACCATTTTCAATAATTCAAGAAAAGGCTCCTACAGGCAGGAACTCCCAAATTAAAGAGTGATATAAGAACCACTTTCAAGTAAACGGTCTGTCCCAGAGCCAAACTGTTACAGCCTTACCAGCAACAGTACCAGTACGTGGCAATAAATGTTCAGAGTCCCCTGAGCTATAGCACTGCTGTTTTCTCCTGGCACACCTTCTGTTTCTTCCACTTGTTTGGAGTCCTGACAGGCACCCTCTACTATGCTTCTAGCTTCTCTGTGAAAATCTTATGTATTTCATATCTTTTCATCATCTAATTCTCTCTCTCTCTTTCTTATTTTTTTCATTGCTATATTTCTACATATCTGTAATTACTGTCCATACCACTGAGATGGCATAAGCTTTTAGACAAAGGTGTCCTCTTTCCTGACAATGGAATGTTGATAATCTAATAAACAGTTAATAAAGAACTTTCTATTTTCCAATCACTTTCATTCATGAATTTTTTCTTTTGAAAAGTTTTCTCTTTTAAAGCACCAGTGTGTGTGTGACTAGCAGGGATGTATTCAGTTTGCTGCACTGAATGTAGTCATGTCATGATAATTCCTCCTTAGGCAACCAGTAGCTTCCAGTCTAGTGACAAATTCATCTTAATCCAATATAATGAAGTCCAAAACAGACTTTGTTTGCATTGAGCACTATATTGTTTATGTTTGAAACTACTTTCTTTTTAAAAACAAACAGAAATCATCATTGACATTTTGCTACCAACTACATAGATACAGTAGCCATGTCTCTGGAATTGAGGTCTTCCACCACACCATGTTTCTTCTCCACACATTACTGATTGGTGCTTATGGAATAAATGCATCTGGTTCTAAGGTTAGATTTGTGTCTTTTGTTTGAAATAATTGAGTGGAGCTGCCTTTATAGCACTGTTAGTTCTATCATCGATTGGTGTGTCCTTTCAGTCCCCCTAAAACAGATTCAAACAGTGGTTACAGTACAGAGCAGTGCCTCTCCTATGATCCCTATAGTTCATGAGCCTATGCACAGAACTCCACAGCACCTGACCCTGGGAAACTCCTATTCTATCTATCCATTAATTCCACAAATGATGTCCATTTCAAGAATTCTCTTTCTAGAAAGAGTATTTTGTGTTTTAAATAGATTGATTTTTTTCAGGCTCTTCTTTTTGAGCAACCTGGTGTGACCTGGCTTTGAGCAGGAGGTTTGACTAGAGAGCTCCTGTAAGGTCCTTTCCAACTTCAGTCAAATATGATCCTAAAATACTAAAATATATTTCTTTCCATTCACTTTTTTTTTTTTTTCCAATCCACAATTTATAAATTGCTTATTAGTAGAGATATGCCTGATTATTCAAATCAACAGTTTTTCAGCAAGATAACTGTATCATTTTTTTTTCCTACCTAAATTCCTAATTCCCTTTGATTTTAATTCACAGATCTAGCACTCACAAGTGAAAAATAAGACAATGTACATATTTCACATAAATTGATGCACAGGTTCAATTTTTTATCATTAATTTTCAATTTGGACTGTGTGCGCCTTCATAATACCGTATTACATAAACTAGTTTAAGCCCTCTTGGCTGCTCCAACAACTATTCAACTGAAAAGTTAATATTGTGTTGTATGGCTTATCAGCTGAGGGTCAGGCTGTGCTAAGCACAGACAGCTTTCAGCCAGCCTGGAGCACAGGTACAGCCATTCGGGAATGGGGTGAGACCGACCTCCCATATGTTTCAGTCAGTTTGTGGCTTCCACAGTCCTAGAAAACTGGCCTTTCTCCAACAATAATAACAACAACAAAAAACACTAAAGTTTCTGCTGTACTTTTGTTGTAGCCAGCCAGAGCCCTCCCAATGTGTTCTGCTTTTCACTCTCCAGCTTGCCTTATGAAGTAGTGCTAACAGGGGGGCAACATCTGCTCCCCTGCATCCTTCTCAGGATCAAGGAGCAAGAGGTGGTGATGGGATTATAGAAAAAAGCAGTTGTGTAAGGCACGTGTTGTGCTCTTCTGAGGATTGTACAACAGCTGAGGCCTGGGGATCTGAGGGGATGAGTCACTTAAGCCAGACACAAACTTTCCCCCACCACCTCCCCACCTCACATGAAAGGGAAGAGGGTCGGAGCCAGACCATCTGGACAGCTCTGTGGGAGCGGAGGCCTGCAGAGAGGATTGGGCCGCCTGCAATGCCTAGCAGAAAACAAAGCAAAACAACTTGCTCTGCAGTCTTCCTAGAACACGCTCATCAACAGCTATCAGCTGATTTTATATCAATGAGTGTTTGCAATGCTCAACTCTTATTTCCACTCTCCAAAGGGGAAAGAAGATTGAATTAACGAAGAAGGGAATGTTATGAAGGCAATTACATTATGGAAAAGGTTCACTGTGAAGAGGATTAAATCTGTGAGAATGTTTCAGAGACAACACCACACTGAAATTTTATACAGCACTGCTTAGAAACTGCTATAAGGATTCAAAGTGCTCTATTGACGTCACTCTTCCCGACTATATTCACAAAATGTTTAGAAGTTAAACTTAAAATGAAAATTCATAGGGCAGGAAACTGAACAAACAAGGTAATATGTGACTGGAAAATGAAGATTTACATAGTTATTGATTTTTAATGAAAATCTCAAGACAATTTCTTCATTGATGAGATTTTTCTTGCTATACAAATATTCCCTTGAACAAATTATTACAAAGCAGGCAAAATTAAGATTTGTTCCTTTAATATTAAACTAGAATTTTCCCAACTTTTATAGATTCCCCAGTTATTATTTTCCATTAGCCACATTACCCAATCTAACTACATATATTTATATACATATATATATGTATATATATATATTTTCTTCCTAGGACCATTTCAGAATTTTATTGGTTTTGAATCACCCAGCAATAAAACACACAATGGAGAGAAATTCGCAATTGTTGTATATAGTTATGTTATCTATTCAGGAATGTATGAATCTGTCTTATGCTAAATATACCATTAAAAGAAGTGGCTTAAAATTTCTGTCAGTGTTATCACAACATGCTATCCCCAAAACTGGCATATTCCCTCATCTTCTACTATTTTCTACTATTGTATTGCCTATGGATACTGTTAAGGGAAGATTTATAGTAGCTGACACAGTTAAGACAAAAACTTCTGGCTAAAACTACAAAGCATTCACTCTCTAAAAGAATAAAGATGCTTTCACAAAGCTTAAAAATAAATTACAGATTTTTTGGTTTATGCTTCCTATACTCATTTTTTCCAAGTAGATGAATTTAAATAAAGGACCGTTGATTCATCAAAATGATGTATACTTAATGAGACCAGCTTCGTTAATTTTACTTTTTGAGGCTCAGGTTTTATATAACGTATACTTTGTGGAAGTTTCAGTGGGATGTGACAACCATCAACCAGTTCCTTCTCATGAATTGCTGCAGAAAGTGCCTGTGTTGATAGAAAATGAAAGTACAAGTAGCTTTTGAATCTTTAAATTTTTGAATATTTAAATTTTAATGGCAGGAAAATTGCAATACAAATTAAAAATATTTTAATTGCCTCTGAAATGATTGTTATTGAAAGGATTTTAAGATACTAGAATGTTTGGAAGTTTTAAAATAAAGAGAATGCATGGACTGGGAAAAGTATCTTCACTGGTATTAAAAATATGTTTATCAAAGACACAACATTTGGGGAATCACATATAGCTAGCTTTTCTTCTAACACCCATGTTGAATTACCAAGTGGAGTGGGTTCCTGCTGTTCAAAATATCAAGAAATAAAAGTCCAAATATGTGTCATGATAGAGGCAAATTTCTGTTGCTTTTAATTTGGCAGAAGTATAGGAAATGTGGAAGATAGAGCTTAAAAGCCCCATAGTGGAGTTGGACAATGGTACAATTCCAAATCTTAATTAGTTTATTGATTAGCTCTGTAAAGATGCTGCCCTGATAACAAACAAACAAAAAAAAGATATGTTACCTGTCCTCTGCCTATTGCAGTGCTATAGCAATTCAAGCAAACTTAGTGTACAGATTTAAATATTTGTCTCCACAGCCCATTTGGATAAACAAAGAGCTCAGAGGATTTAGCTAACCCCCATCTGGTTACTTTAAAAGCAGAAGTACAAAAATATCAAAGTAACAGAACCAAAAAATCATTTTAACTTGTCTCCATCTGGCAATTTTAATGATGGAAATGCAAAGTTACAAAATGTGCTGGCTATCCAGGATTTGTAAAAAACAATTCTGGTTGAAGATATTGAACAGTTTCCTGCACAAGACAGGTTAGCTAAGAGTTTAGCTGAGCTTTGACTAAAAACTTCCACATGGCAGGATTCTAGGTCACAGTTTAGCGAAGTGTAGGAAAAACCTTTTTTCTCCTAAATGCTGGGGCTTACAGTGATACATAAATTACTGCCTTGTAAGCCAACTTGAAAATAACAGCCCCAATTAGGGTTCACTAACATTAACAGTAGAGCACCTTTCTTCTGGGGTGACTAAAGCCAAACAAGATTTCTAAAATACCTATTTCTACAACTGGTGATGTGACCATAATTTAAAATTTTAACACTCCATTGCATTCTCAGAAATGTTCTATTTTGGCTAATATATTTAGTATTTGAAAGTGTTAAGGTTGCTCAGGAAGGGCCTGGTCAAATGCTCATTGAAAAGAGAAAAAACTTAAACTATTTCAGTGGAAACCTATAGATCAGGCTTACTGAGAATTAAGAAATTTGCATGAGTATTAAGAAACTTGCATGTTAAGACCATCAGTGCTGCAACTTTTAAAGCAATATAATGCTGAAGTTAGTTCAAAACCTTTCCACAGTGGGTTTGAAATAATCATGGTTTGCAGATTTGCATTTTTCTCCTTCTCTCTCTCTCTTTTTTTTTTTTTTTTTTTTTTTTTTTGTTATTCCCACTTCTCACTTTTGTTTTGTTTCACTTTGAATACTTCACAGTGTTTGTATTTTGAAAGCTGGCCTATTTTCCCTTACAAAGCAGCAGATTCAGTTTGTGGTATAAATGCTAAATCAGCATGTGTCAAACTTGTTAAACCTTTTTTATGCCAAGCCTTGAAGGACTTGATAAAATAAAGCTGTAAAGATATACATTTTAATAAAACATTATTCATGCACTGTTAGTCCACAAAATATTCTCATGTACTATATAGAAATGAAAAGCAACATTTTTCTGGCCTAAAGCTAACTTTTTATGACTCCCTTGGTAATTTTTCCATTCTTTAATATTATTTTATTTATTTATTTAACAATAAGCCTTCAGAAAGGCATTTTTCTTGACACATTTGCATATGCTTTTTTTTTTTTTTTTTTTTTTTCCCCTCCCTTTTAAATCAACTATAGGAAAATTAATAGTGATATGGAAATCAGAAAGGTAACTGCTGGAAGCAATATGTGCTGATAAAAACCTAGAGACAACAGCTCTGTCAAGGCTGAAAGGGTGATTGTTTGGTTCAGACATTGGCCTGGGAGTTGGGAGATCAGGGTTTCCTTTCCTAATCTGCCTGACCCCCCTGAGTGCTATCACCCCTTTGTTTGCTCAATGGGAATGATAATACTTACATTCTCCCATTCTGTCATCTATTTAAATGAAAGCCAGCTTGAGACTGTCTCTTATAGTGCTGGTACAGTTTCTAGCACAGTGACACAATAATTTCAGCCAATGCTTTTAGGTATTACCATAAGATAAAACTATATGTTGGTCACACTTCCTTAGTGTGTGACCCTGCCCTCCTGCAAGTCTGAGAAAGAAATCCCTGAGACAAAGAGGACACTGGTGTTGGCTTTTGGGCAAAGCCAAGCCTTTGTGTGCTTAAGCGCTGGTGCATGAAGGTTTATATTTCCCAATCTGTAAGCCCTTTAATGCATTCGAGAGCCTCAGGTGTTCAAATACTGGCCGGATTCTGTAGGCTTTCCTATGATGTTGATGGATACGTATATTGTATTCAATGGTAGATGTATAGCTAGCTCTTGCTCTCATTCAATAAATCTCTTTTATTGGTGTGGTTTTCATATAGTTGGACTCCATTCATGTTTGTGACTTACTTCTCTCTGTAAGCCATCCATTAAGCTGTATCAGAGGACATGAAGAACACTGTGCTAATTTCCAGGATTTGTGAATATAAAGAACTCTAGGACTTCCAGAGTATGTCCCCTGGAAATCTGCAGGTATTGGTTGTCCTACAAAGGACTCTCCACTAGAAGAGAAGCTACCATTGGTAGATCAAGCCCCAGTATATGCAAGCTTTTTTCCCACCCCCACAGCAATCAGTAAAACTTCCATGGATTTTTGTAGCCTCTTATGCCCTGATAGTTCATGGTGTTGGTCACTGACTCTTTGTCTTATAGGGAAAGAGATCCCAGATGTGTGACAGCCATGTGGAACTTTTTCAGAGTCTTTCAAGAATACAAACCAGTTGAAGGATTGACCACAGCTTTTCAAAGATCTTGAATCTGGCCATGCTCTTGCTGACTCAATGACCAGCAAAGGCACCATCTGCATCAATACAGAGTACTTCATGAACAAACAAAAACTTTCTTCTTTGAGTAAGAACCAATTGCTGTGCAGATATCAAGGACTGTAGCTGGGTTCACTATACAACCATAAAAAATCATAAGGGCTGCAGGAGATAATAATCTTTAATACATCATGACAAAGTATCACTTTTTCTTATTAGGGGAAAAATGAGGTGCATGGAGAAAGACACAGAACTGCTGTTGGGAATGTAGTTTAGCTCCTCCACTCTAGGCATCGGTAGCACAAAGCAAGTTATTCTTTCTTTTTCTCCCCATGCTTGAGAATATTTTTTCCTGTCTTGAAGGAGTCCCACTGTTCTTCCCTGCCTTCCACACCTGCTCTCTTCTTCCCTGTCTGCTGAGCTACAAAGTAAAACAATAAACATTTTGAAGCACAACAATTCTTGTAGTTTGGCTCCCTGTACTTGGAAGCTGATGAACTAAGAAGGAAGGAAATATATCTGTATATATATATATATATATATATATTATATATATACATATTTTTCTAACTGAACCTCGAGTTCCTCATTCAGCTAATGAACCACTCAAATGTGAAGTTTAAATCTATATCCAACCATACTTAAAGTTATTTTGGACTGAGGATTTAACTGGAATTTTTGCCAAAAATGTGGACACCCAAGAAAAGTTGTGGAGAATTGTGATAAAGTAGGTAGAGAACTGTTCTAGGGTCTAGGAGGTGGGTTTTGCTGCACTAACATGCTGAGTGATTAATGCAAGCCACTTAACATATCCTTCCTCCCCCTTGCTGTGCCTTAGGTTCAGGAGGAACAATGACATTTTTCTCTTTTGTACTGATTTGAAAGCTACTGATGAAAACTGCTACTTAAGGATTAGTTAGTAACATAGAGAGGAAATTCTTGGGAAAAAAAAAAAAAAGAGTGAGAGAGAACAGTAAATATGCTTTTTAGACCAAATACATACCCCATGTTTTAAGACAGAAAAAAAAAAAAAGCCTTTTTGAGAAAAATGACATTTCCAGAAAGAAAAAAAAAAAAAGAAGAAAAAAAAAGCAAAATCTGAAAACAGATTAATTCCTTGTTTTGCTGAACATACTTCTAGAATATTATTCACAAGGAAAGACAAACCTGAAAGGACTGACTGGTTGATTTCCCATATCCCTGTAAGTGAAGCTGTTATTACCTTTGCTGCTGCTCAGAAAAATCTCAACAGGTCATAACATTTCACTGTGTGCTTTAGACCTGAAAGTGCAAGGGAATTCACATTCATTTAATGATACTGCAGTACTGCCTCCATAAATCCCCTCAATGGGACAAGTTGTAGGCCCAGCTTGATGAGATAAAGATAGTGTTTTATACCAAGTTTTCAAGCTTCATTCTAAATAGTTATTGATTTTGTGGATATACATCAGAATTTTACGTTTTTTTGGATATCATTGACTACAATTTCATCCTTTACTTTAAAAAGAGCGGCAATTGACTGTCAACACCAAGAATACATCCTACTACATTCATCTACTGTGTGTAATGCAATAAAGCACTTTTATTTCACATGAAGGATGATTTATACTGAAGTTAACATCTTAAGTGTAACACTTCCACACTGGGTAATGTTATCAGAGAATATATTTCTTCTCTGAGTCAATCTAATATCCAACTTGCTTTTGCAACGAATGTTTCCATAATGTAAAACAAGCACTTTGATACTAATAGAAATAAATGGCTGAAAGAACACAAAAAAATGAGAGCTTTTGCTTACTATTTAAATTGTTTCAAATAGCAGTGCTGTGTGAAATTTTAATGCACTCTCTCTGCAACAGTTAGATATTAAAATGGTCCAAAGATTAGAAAATCACTTAAAAATGTAATTAATACAGCAGCACAATTCTCTGTGGTCTGTAAGGTATGATGCATTTAGTGTAGCAAATAAAACATAGCATAAGACAGTCATCCACGTGTATTATACATCTAATCCATTTAAATATGTACATAGATTTACTCTATTTGCCTTACAAACTTTGTGTCTTCTGTCCTAGATATTAAAGAGTGATGTTGAATTTAATTTTATAGTTTCTTTGCTGCTGTTGGTTTTTCAGTCCATTTCTTTAGAAAATTTCATACAGTCTTAAACCAACAGTAACAAAGCTGACAAATATAAGAATATGCCCTGAAAAATTACTCTTAGCCATGTTTACGGGACTATAGGATCACAGGAAAGTTCAAACAGGAAGAAACCTTAGATCACATAGCTCAACCTCCTGCACAAAGCAAAGCCTGTAGTGGTTTTCTTTTCCACGCACATTTAGATTTTAGTACCTAAATTATCATATTGATACTTGGTTAGAGGTTCATAACTGGGAAGATATTCTTGCTCTCAACAACCAGCTGCATCCTGTGCAAATATGTACATTTGTGCTTTGAAATGATGGCCTGTTTTCTTGGGGGTCTCAGCTTTTGAAGCCATTATTGTGACTCACTGTCTCATGAAAGCTTTGCCAGAAGAAAGGTAGTTTCCTCCTCCCCCCCCCCCCCCCTTCCCCAAAATTTCAAAGTAGGATTAGGAACTCAGTTTTTATTCATTTCAAAACTGCAGAACTGTGAACACTTTTGAAAGTGACAGTTGCCTGAATCTACTTTACTTAAAGACTGAGATGCTACCACACCAAAAAATGAAGTTCAGGGCAACAAGTCTTTTGTGAATGACCAATAGCCACCAGGAACATGACATGTCATCCTTGGATCTCCCCTTTTCAGTCCTATGCATAGATTTTCATGTTCTTAACACTTTCCGTATCTTTATACCCTTATATCCACTTTCTGAGGCTGGTAAAGGAGAATCAAAATACAGAAAACATAGTTACTACAGTTTTACTAACTCCTAGGCAAGACTACTGTTATGAGTCCCAGGAAGGCACTAAGTTGCTAAATTTTTAAAGTCACACTGGAGACTTCCAAAGTTTTTGTAATGTTGGTAAAGATCAAGGCCTCTGTAAACTGTATTAAAACTGAATCTTCAAACCTTGAAGGTTTTTATTTACTTTCTAAAGAGAGAGCCTGGACACAGTGATAAACAATATGAAGTAGATAACTGCAAGATTAAGTCTGAGAACACACTCAGTAGCCTAATCACTTTTCATTGGACACTGGAGATTAAAAAAAAATATTAAGAAAACTGTCTAGTAAGTAAAGAATAAGCAAATTAATAATGGAAAACAAACAAACAAACGGAATAGAAAATAGATGGTGATTGGGAAACCACAATAATTATATATTTAGAATTACTTTCTGGTACTTGCAACCTCAAAGTTGTGAGTATGGTGAGAAAGTGATGGGGTGTTAGTGAGGAGTACAAATAAAAGGAAATCAGCAGAGCAAATAAAGTGCTCTACATGGAGTTAGCACTCTGCAGGGAAGCAAAAAGCTGTGGTACTCTGAGCAGTGCAGTGGCCTCACATTCAGTGACCAGTGGGAATGATCCAGTGGACAGATGGAGCATTCTTGTCACACCTCTGCTTCCATTCTGTTACTCAGAGCTATTAAAGCCCTGACCACCCTGGTTGGCCCTTGTCACTGACCCTGCTGTTAGCAGGAGGTTGGACTAGATGAAGCCCTATGATCTTAGTATCCCAAGGTAAAACCCACTTGGACATCTCTGTGGGATAAAGGTTGCAACATGCATAAATGAACTGAGAGCTCACTAAAATTGCACCTGAACTAAAAACAGAAGAAAGAGTATGAGATAGACTGATACTTGCCTAGTAAAATACATTGGTTGGCCTCTTTCTCTCTTTCTAACCATTTAGGTGCTTTCAGGCCTTAATTATAATATGTTCAATGCAACACTAATTCTGTGTGAGTTGCTGTGCAATGGGCAAACAATATATTCCATTAAGGTGTCGGGGTCAATGATACGGATAACTAGCTAGCACTGTGGTTCAATACATTAATTCTCTGTGAACTAGTAGTAAAATGTACGTTGCCTCTTGGTAACCTCAGTGTAGATGCTGCAACCTTGTAATAGATGTAGATGCAGTAACCTGTGTGAGCTTGTCTACTTGAGATAAGGTGTTTCCTTAAATGATGATGATGAATGTTACTCTTCTAGGAAGCCAGAGAGTGTCATTAAGCTGGCTAATATTTTGCTGCCCTCCCATGTAGAGCAAGCATTGCTAAAGGGCAACAGTGCTGCCAAACCCTTATAGGTTGGAACAGGGAATAAAGCAGAGAGAAAACAGGATGAAAAAAGTAGATAAAGGGCCTAAGGTGAATTCAGACCTAATACACAGTGCATGGAGTTGTTTTGTTTGCTTGCTTTTTCCTTTTCTCAATAGAAGCAGTTCAATAGTTATATTTTTGAGCAGTGGACCCCCCCTCCCTCCTCCAACCCTTCCCACACTCCTCTGTCACAAACAGAGTTCATCGTCTATCAATAAAAGCATTTCAGATCTCTCTAGACCTGGAGACACCAGGCAGAGTTATTAGTTCTACTCCAGCTTATTCTAAGGTGCCAGAGTTCAAAATGAAAACTCACAGATTGCTAGTAGGCATGCCAGAGCTAGAGAACTGCACAGAGCTATCCCTCCATCACTCTCTGCATCTATATAAACACAAACAAGCACTTACAAGGATATCAAATGGAAAATAAATGTGTGCAAAACATTTTTGTGTGTGACAGGCCTTAGGAAACTACAGGGCAAATTCTCTGCTGATGTAATTAGCACAGTGCTGTTAAACTCCATGGACCTGTACCAGTTCAGACACACAAGAGATTTGACCCTGTTACTTTATTTAGTGACACTTCTAGTGATTTAAAATTGTCAAGGATGCGTTGTTGTATTTCAACAAGTCACACCTTTAAACTCTGTTAATAACTTTTCCTCCTCAAAATATTGTGCAAGTAATTTCTTTCCTTTATGATTAAACCTAAGCCATGAAAGTAGATAATCTTTTAGTTATCTGTGTAGCAGTTTATATACTGAAGAACAGCAACACTGTGTAGAGACTCTGAGGCACAATTATGCACTTTGTGAAGACAACTGCAGCTAGGGGAAATGCAACAATCCTTTTGTATTGATACGAGACAAATGTATTTTGATAAGAAATATAAACAGTGAAGCTTCTCTTCTTAACACTCTAGGCATGTAGGAAGGTCTTGCTTCTTCATCTTAAACAAACAAGCAATACTAACAGTGTTGGATAATGTTTTGTGAAATTAGGAGAACAGAATCTTTGTTGATTTGGACGACAGTATTCTTTACATGGAATCACTGGATCTCAGTGCACGTAGGTTTTCTTTGGCTTGACATCATGGCAAAGTCTCCAAATAACACCTTGGTTAACTCAGAAGTTATTATGAGTTCATATCTGATGCTATGAGTTTCCCTGAAATATAGAACCTGATGTCATTAGGTGAAATCTGCCTATATAAACATGCTTCAGGAAACAGTTGTTAATGACTACTAACCAGATTAAAATCAATCATATGGCTGGAAGGGAATAATTTCCCACTGTAGGCTCTGATGGTTTATAATGGTGCACAGTTACTGATGGAGAAGAAGGAAACCCTTTACCAGAATAGAAGCTTTTATTGTACAGGGAACTGGAAAGGTCTTCTAGAGTTCCAAACCCACTACCTATTTCTGAGTGTTTCTCTATTGCTCTTCTGATGACTATACGCCTGTCTCCAAGCCAGACTACTTGAGATGACAGGTAACCTCAAAAATTTCCAATAAAGGATATTCTAGGGCTTTGTTTCTGTCATCATTTTAAACCACAAAAAGATGCTGTGTGCTTATGTGATCTTGAATTCTAAAGCAGAGCACGCTTCTGGTATACCATTATTTTTGTTAACATTTTAATATTCCCCTCTCTTCTCTAACCAATCTAGTCATCCAGTTCCTATATAATTGGAAAATAATATAAATTTGGAATTCTGTATTTCTACTAAGGAATGTCTCAAATTCATCTAACAATCCATGTTAAAAAAAAAAATCATTAAAATCCTTTGTCTTTACCTAATAGCATTGTAAGTGGATTCCTTTGTTTCATGCTTATTTTCACCATTGAGGAGGGCTGAACAGGTCCGTCCTGTGTCTTGTTCACAAAGTCACCTAGTTTTGGCTTGTTTGCTAACTTATCCAACAATGTCTATCAGTATTTTGAATGGTGTTTGTTATTATTCTTCCCATTTAATACTGTCAAAAGTTTCTCTGAGTAAACTTTAACTAGAGAAAATCCTCTGTCATCTGCCAATGTCCTTCTTATCCATTGTGCACATCATTAGCAAATGCATTCATCTCTGCAACTCTGAATAACAAACTTTTGTGTACAATGACGTTAATGTTTCAGAGAATTAAAAAAAGAGTGGGTGTAAAGAAAATCAAGGGGTCTTTTTTTTTTTTTTTTTTTTTTTTTTTCCCCAGGCAGCATCAGCTTTCGCTGAACTATTCCTAACACATATTTATCTAAACTGCTTTTAGAGTCTCTGGTGATGGAGATTCACAGTCTTCTCAGGCAATCTATTTCTGTGCTTAATTGTTTTACCATTAAAAAATTCTTCCAGTGTCTAACATAAATATCCCTTTCTGCAATTTAGATCTCATTACTTCTTGTCACATACAAAATAGGTATGTGGAACAATTCAGTCTTTCCCTCTTTTCAGCAATCTTTTCTGTGTTTGAAGACTACTTTTCCTTTCTCTACTCACTCTTCTCTCTTGAGCAAGCACAATCTCAGCTCTTTGATTTCTAATAGTTCATGTTTCTACATCCCTAATCACTCTGCTCTGTCTTTAGCTGACCCAAATCTTTCTTGAAATGTGATCTGCAGAGGGTACAGTGAGTTTCAACTGTGGCCTCATTTATACCAAATAGAGCAGAAAGATTGTCATGTATCTTAAAGATATTATTCCTACTTTTACATCCCAGAATAGCATTTGGCTTTTCTGCAAAAGTGTCACTTTGCTGATCATATTCATTTCAGTGATCCACTCTGATCATATTCACCATCATTGTTCTTTTCCAGCAGAGCTGCTGGTTAGTTCTCTTAAGTCATATGAGATGTTTCACCCTGTTTTTATACGTTGTGAAGCTCATTCTGAATTCTCACCATCCCAAGCAGTTAGAACTCTTTTCAGTTACTTGGCATCTTCTATATTAATAATTACACTTTATTTCCCTCTATAGTCCTTCAGTACACATTCCCAGACATTTCTATGCCCATCTTATAGTAGTTCATTCTAGCTAATATTTCCCTTCCTTACTATGACAGTGTCAGGTGAAACATTGTCAAAAACCTCCCTGAAGTCAAGACATATAGCATCTACTGCTTTTGCCCTATCTACAAAGCCTGTTACCCTGTCATAGGAGGAAATGAAGTTGGTTTGACAAGATTTGTTTCTGACAAATCCATGTTGGCTGTCACTCATCTTTTTGTTATCTTCTAGGGGCTTACAAATTGTTTGCTTGGTTATTTGCTTCGGGATTTTTCTAGGAATTGAAGCTAAGCTGACAAATCTATCCTCCTTTCCCCCCTTTGTTAAAGATACGCACAATAATTGCACTTTCTAGTATTCTGGAACCTCCCCATAAGCTTCCCAAGATAACCAGTAACAGCTCTGAGATTGTCCTGACAGCTCTCTTTCTTTGACAGTACTCACCTTCTGGTGGATACCATGAGGCCCAGTGTCCATGGAAATACACAACTAACAGAAGTACTTTTCTTGCTTAGCCCTAGTTTTTCTCCATTGTTCGTGTCTAATCATGCCATTTGATCACATCAATCTTTTTAGTGAAGACAGAAAGGAAACAAGCATTGGGCACTGTGGCTTGTTTTGCTGTTTCTGTCCACAGCTTTCCCACTCCATTTGGTAGCAAAACAAGTGTTTGCTTATTCTTGGACTGCCTGACTGTATAACAGTATGTGCTCATACTGGATCTGATTCTGCCTCTGACCTGGATAATATTGATATTTCTGACAAATCTCATGAATATGCATATATATTATGATATATAATAATTATATATAATAATTATCTATTATAAATATTATACTCTATATATCATATATATAGAATATGCATGAATTTATATTGAATATATATGTTCATGAGATTTTGGACAAAAACTCTGAAAAAGCCAAATGAGCTATGTAACTTCTGTTTATAATCATCTGGTATGGTGTGCTAAACACACTCAAATGCCATATTTAAAGAGTTAATGCATTTCATGCACTAAAATATTTCCATCTAATATCAAAAAGCATTTCTGAACACATTTCTTCAAACATTTATTTACATTTATTTTTAATAAGGACTATAAAACCTGTTTCAACAAGAAGCAATTTAATTACATCATTGCATTTGATCAGATGAACATATTATTCATACTAAAGCCTTCCCAATAAATAAACATAGAAAATACAGATTAAATTTCTATGTTAAAATGCATCCAGCTTAATATCTCAATTGTTTCCTTACATGTTGTGAATTGAGTATTCCCCTGGAATAATGTGTATACTGAAATGTTGCTATGCATATTTATATTCTCAAATAAATTCCACTAATACATTGCCTAACTTAAGATTTGTCCCCATTTCAGCCATCACCATAACCACTTTGATGCAAACCACTTATATTCTAGAAAAGCTGATGAGACATAGGTGAAAACTGAAAGAAAATATAATCAAAAAGAGTTCAATTTTGCTTATGAAATTTATATTATATTCAGTCAAAAATTTCCATGAACATATCAGTCCAAATTTCCAAAATTTAAATTACTGACATTTTTCTCCTCAAAGCACCAAACCATTTTAAGCATTCTGGTACATTAAGCTCTTATCAATTGCAATGGTTTATATTAAAATATTTTGTATTTTTCACTCTTTAAATTGCATGGATATTTTAGTGAAACCTGAACAGCAAAAATCTATACTTTCTGATAGTTGTTAATGATGTGGAGTGAATATAGGAGTGGGACACTAAAATAATCAGGGCAATTGAACATTGGTGAGTAGAAACCACTATATTAGTGCCTAAACTGTTCAGTGATCCATATCTCCTAATTCTGGGAGATAGTTATGTTAAATTGATTTGAAAATAAGTGGACAGAATCATTATGTCCACATTTATAGCTAAACTGATGGATATCAGATGGATTTTAGTTTTGCAATGCACCTCATAAATTGATGCTGAAGATCCCAATAGAGACTTCACTGCCTGCTTTCTGTCCACCCAATAAACTGTGATTATTGGATCCTGATGACATCTGTTCCAAGGCTATATAAAAATGAATTGAAATAAACCTACAGAAACAGCATGCTGAGGTAGCCTGAATATGGAGGATACTGTAGAGCTTATCATCATCAACATATGTGGTCTAAGGAAGAACTGTCATGGAGCTAAGGCTATATGCTGAAAAGCAAGACTTCTCAGAATATAAATTCCATTTAGCATTGCCTAGGATTGCTCTTGGAAAATGCTTTTTTTGAATATATATATATATATATATATTATTTTCCTTCCTCCTTTATTTTTAGCATTTTTAGAACAGAATAAAGCACTGAGAGACTTCAAAACAAAAGTGGGAAAACAAAATGCAGTAAGTCATAACAGTGTGCCTTTGTGGTTAGTGCTCGCAAAGCTGTATTATTTCCGAAGCACTAAAATATCCTAGTTTCACTAAAGAGCATAGAAGGGGTTCCCAGCAGAGAAACCTGGAATATCATGCTATAAATTCTACACATGTTAATGGTTTTATTAGGTTATTCTACACAAATTTCTGGCCCAAGGAAAAGCCCTTACTGTAAAAATAATGTGGAATATAGGTGTAAGTAATAAGAGATGCTTTGCTGCAGTATATAAGCATTCCATAACAGTCAGCATTTTTCACAATTTCCAGTTCAGGCCCATGTAATATGCTCTAAGTATTGAAGAAACTGTGATTTGATAAGTTTAAGGCATGAGGTTCCAGATCCACTGAATTATTAAGGACACTTTAACCCTTGAAATAACAAATATTTAACTTCAGTGTAACTCAAGATCTCATTGCCTTTGGGAAAGTGAGTATCTTAAATGTTTTTTTTTTTTTTTTTTTTTTTTCTCTCTAACACTTATTTTCCAAGTGATAATTTTAGGGTTTTCCTCAATATATGGCCATAGAGGAGGAATTTCTTGAATTTTCAAACTTCCTAATTTAAGGTTTGATTTCTTTGAACATAAACACAATTAAACAAACAACCAATCAAACAAAAAAACACCACTACCACCATCACCACAACAAAAACAAAAACACAGACATTTTTAGAGCAAACAGATAATTTTTGTATTTTCTCCATGTGATCCACCATCAAGCACAGTGATTATCAAACAGGAGAGAAGTCAGCGTATGGCTCTGATACATATCTGGTTTAATATGTGTAGTTATTAATACCATCTATAATTGCCCTTGTATCCATGCCCTTCTCCTGGGACCCATGCTGCCCTTCTACAAATTCCTGAATCTGCTCAGGTTCATACCTGGAAATTCTTGGGTCCACACAAAAGTGTAGCTCCTTGGCCCAGACATCCTTTCCTCTTCACCGTATTGCCAAAAACCTGTTAATATTCCTTTGGCATTATTCTACAAATCTCATTGAAATTAACAGGATTCTCTAGTTTTGTTTTCTATGTCTTCAGCACTAGTTCTGCATCACAAATGTCAAGTTTTTAGCCTTGCAAGACAAGTCATTTATAGCTCTATAGCTGTTGAATGACACCAGGGCTTTCCAACTGTTTGCACTGAGGAGCCACTTAAGTAGGTTGTATACCAGAAAATGCAGAGGAGCACATCAACTTTTTCATATTGGCTGATATGTTGAACTAATATGTTCTCTAATCCAATAAAAATACATATTTTTAATAGGGGTACATGGAGAAACTCTTATTAGCTTAACCACATGCATCGGGCATATTAGCTTAACCACATGCATCAGGCAGCAGCTACCTCGTTAGCAATTTGGTGTAACAGACATAAAGTCACTGGAACAGAACATGTTTACAGGGTAAATATCTCCCACTTTGAAAATGAATATCTTGGCTTTGGCTCAGCATTTATTTAGCAATGGAAAACTGCTGTCCTGTGACAATGTTCCATTTCATTGACATTATCTCCTAATGATGTTATAAGTGGAGACAAGTTAACCTCAGAAGGTTCAGAGGTTCAATTTTCATTAGGATAAGCATCTAGAAACTTTGAAAGCTTATGAGCCATTATCCCAACTTGGGTTGTTATTCTTATTTTCTAATAAGCACTTGTCTCTTTTTGTCCTAACCTTCTGAACAACCTCCCTGAGGTAATCCCTCTGTCACTGTTTCTCATCAGAAAATGTGGTTGGTGTGGTATAAGGTTCTGAGCAGATCCTGGCTGCTGAGAGCATGACATTTCCCTGAATTTTTCATTGCAATAAGTAAGATCACAAAAAACTTTATCTAAATAGCCTTCAGTCTGAGGCCACAGTGCAACCATTTCCTGCAGCACACATGGCCAGTAACATTCACAGATGGTGTAGGGCTGATGCCTTGGTTTTAAGCATTTAGCATAAACGAGTCATCTAGGTTCTCTGTGTAACTGCCAGGAAGAATCAGCTGGCACTGGAAGGGACTTGAATTTACCTGACCTTCATGAAGCTTGCTTAGAAAGGCTTTGTCCTGATTCTCACATTTTCCTTTCAATTAGGTTCATCTACCCCTTGTGTTCTCCAGGAGAGTCATCTCTACCCCTGTGAGACTATCAAAGTAAACCCCCCTTTTTTGTTACAGTCCAGGAGATGACAGGTCTGAAAGTACATCACTATCTGCTAATCTGATACTTGCAGCAGAAAGCATCTTTCTCCTCATTTTTCTGCCCTAACCTTTATTCTTTCCCCCATCACATACCCCCTGCAGCCTGTACATCCCTCTGAGCAAATTCAAGTAAGTTCTTCCTAGCTGCTTCTTTCCCTGTCTTATTTCAAATCTTATTCTATTAAAGTGCCCAATTCAATTCCTTACATCCCTCTTGGTCAAATGCCCACTCAGAGATTATTCACTATTATTTCTGACCCAAATTAGAAGTAATAAAATTTAAGCCAGACTGGTGATTTTGAGTGCCTCAGATCCTAGGAACCCATCTTATGAAACATCAATTTGCTGAATACTTCTCATCCTGAGCAGTAAATCTATCATGGAGTCTGAAATTGGATACCCCATCAGAGACATTAAAATTCACTGATCTCTTGGGGAAGTTTAGTCTACATAACATCTTCTTATTGTTCACTTATTTATTCTAAAAGTTTTGTTCTCTCACACACACATTTCACTTACAGGAATGCATGCATTAATCAAAATAAACAGCTAGTGTATGGGGCACACTGATATAATAAATCTACTTAACTCCAATTAAACCAAGCAGCAGGTAGTGTAACCTCTCTTTGCCAGTGCCAATTGAGCAGCAGCATTGCATACAGATTATGCCAAGCAGGTTTGCCTTTGACCATTCAGTACAGACTTCAGTGCTGGGCACTTAGAACCATTTCAGGGACTGGGATCCTTGGGTTTGACAGTTTGATTAAAAAAAAAAAAAAAAAAAAAAAAAAAAAAAAGTCTTAATGCTTAATGCTTAAATATCTTATTCCTAAATAAAAGTGTATAGATATAAAGGCCAAGACATATTCAAAACAACAAATTTAGGGACCTTGCTTCTGATCTTTATTACTCATGCCTATAAATTTGTAGCAATCTTGCCAAGTCCTGTGATTTAAGTGTGAGTCACATGAAAACAGAGAGAAACACATTGTTTATTAAAACTATGAATTTTCAGGTCCATAAGGCTTTGAAGAAAACCATGAAAATGTGACTCAGTTCTGGCTTATGGAGTCAAAAAAAAAAAAATCTTTTGCTTTGTCCTGAAGTCTTGTAATCAATAATATGTATTGAAATGCATAATATCATGTCTGTATAATGTAACATATTTTTGTAAGAGGGAGGTACTATTGGACTGGTGCATGATCTGAGTGTTGTCAAACACTGCGACCATACTGCAGACTGGCAACATCCTTTTATTTTTTATTTAAACTTTTTTTTTTTTTTTTTTTTTTTTTTTTTTTTCCTGCTACCTGACCTCCACCTCTTGTGTTTATTGTGCAATATGGTCTCTTTGAGAAATAAACTCATATACCTGTGGTTATTTTATCATTTATATGCAGTTCTATCATCACTTGTTTTAATCTCTGTTTTAGGGGGTGTTCTGTTTACTACACTGCAATGATTTTTGAATTAAGCTCAGCAAAAAGTGTTACTACATCAACTATATCTTTGAATATTTGAATATATTTGTTTGCTTAAACATTGGCTTAGTCAGACAGCACTGAGGATTTGTTTTTAAGTACAATGTTTGCAATTGACAGATAACTTTTCTCTTGGTGGATTCTAATTGCTTGTAACCCAGTGGGAAAATGTTTGTTATTGTATATATTGATTTTTTAAACTAAGAAAGCAGTATTTTTTAAAATAAAACAAGAATTAATACTTCATAAACCAGTAGTCAATCTGCAAACCCAGTTGGAAGTAATGGAACTATAAATTTAAAATGATGCCTGTAAGAAATAGATTCAGAAATGTTTGATGTGGTATAACTTTTCACTGTAATACTTCACATACAGCATTATATATGTTATGAAATTCTCAGCTGTAATGCCCTGAAGAACATGTTGAGATAGTAATGAAAACAATAAGAACAGTAACAATATTGAAAAAAGATGGTTTCTATACGAAAAGAATACCAAACAGTTTCTCTTGTCTGCAGTTTTATTACTTGTCCCTTTGATTCCATTTTTGAATAGAATAGAATAGAATAGAATAGAATAGAATAGAATAGAATAGAATAGAATAGAATATTTCAGTTGGAAGGGACATACAAAGATCATCTCGTTGACAGCCGTTAGGCTGTCAGAGCTAAACTTCACTTCAGAGCTAAACAAAAGTTAAACTGTGTTATTAACACCGTTATCCAAATGCCTCCTGAACACTGACAGGCATGGGGCATCAACCACTTCACTAGAAACCCTATTCCAGTTCCAGCTACCCTCACAGTAAATAAATTTTTCCTAATATCCAATCTGAATCTCTCCTGGTGCAGCTTTGTGCCATTCCCACATGTTTTGTCATTGGTGGCCAAGGAGAAGAAATCGGTGCCTCCCTCTCAATTTCCCCTCCTCAGGAAGTTACAGAGAGCAATGAGGTCATCTCTTGGCCTCCTTTTCTCCAAACTACACAATCCAAGTGTCATCAGCCTCTCCTCCATAGGAAACGCTTTCCAGCCATTTACCAGCTTTGTTGCCCTCCAACATCTTACTCTGTGGCAAGTCAAATCAACTTTGATAACTGGCATGTGGAAATTGTGAAGACTGATGAACTATAGTTGTTGCGCAGGACAAACTGGAATTGTGAAAGCATGGTATTCTGAACACACACAATGCTTTGTATAACAAGCACTAATTAATTTTAATGATAACTTGAAAATTCTGATCTTAATCAAGAACACGTAACAGAAACCATAGAAAGGCCAAATATTAGTAAGGTAAACAAAACTGCTTTTTCTTTACTTCCTTAAAATGTACATATGTACCCAAATTTCCACCCCCAAATTTCAAAAATAAGGAAAACAGAAAATTCCCAACAAAAAAAAGCTTCAAATAAAACAAGGATCTCATTTAGGTACTATGAGAAGCTAGAGAAAAGAAATACCATTGTCTCTGCCTCAAAGACCAACAGCATGATTATACTATAGACACCAATCGCATACGTATTAGAGTATTTCATTGGAAACTAAACCCCTTTACATTAGTTTAACTTTGTCTCACAATTCCTTACTTAAGTGTTTCTTCTGAACCATTCTTTTTAAGTTAACCAGAGTCTGAAATCTCAAAGACTCCTTTTGATTTATGAGAGCTTTGTATAGAGTACTACGGAGGTATAATAGTTACTGTAAACTTACAGTCACTAGTAAATCTTGTGAGGTATATCACACAGACAAACTGTGTTAATCCCACTACATTCTGTACATTCTCTAAAAAGGAGAGGAAATACTAGTTTTTCTTATTTATTTATTTTAATATACTGCAGAATACATATCTGAGATTCCTAC
Source organism: Heteronetta atricapilla (assembly GCA_011075105.1). Lineage (NCBI taxonomy): Eukaryota > Metazoa > Chordata > Aves > Anseriformes > Anatidae > Heteronetta > Heteronetta atricapilla. Next base: position 5,523,424 of record CM021731.1, on the reverse strand, counting down.
AGTTATTCAGAGACATGATGTCTGTCATTTCTGTAGGTTTTGGTGCCAGCCTGAAGTTTTTAACACAGGGATATGGCACCTCTTATAGACCCTGAGTATGAATAGGAATAAAAAGGGAAAAAGGGATTTAGTGACTCTGGGACCCATAGCAACCAACTCTGAACAGCATCCTGCTACCTCAGTCAGCATATATGACACCTTAACCAATTCTAGCCTAACTAATGATGGATGAAGAGACAGGAAGGTGACAATGCCATGCTCTTTCACTTCATCACAGGGGCTACAATGCAACTGTCATGCATAGACAAGCATCCTGACTATTGCTACCATTACCTATTTGCATTTCAGTTCCATACAAGTCAAATTGGTTTTACTGCATGAAAGTTATTCTGATTGTATGTTTTGCTGAAGCCTATGTTCTTGAAACAGCAGCTATTTCATAACTGAAATAATTAAAGGTACAACGACTTGAGGTGGAAATGCTGACTGAATGAATTAAAGCTGAATGTAACAGGAAAAAAAATCTTCTATTTAAAGAATAAATCTCTTCTATTTATTTTATCATAACTAATTCTCACACGCAACGATTACATTTACACCATTTTATAGGGGTTTTTAAATCTTATTCAAATGTGCCTCATCTTTTAAGACACAAAGCATGGTTAAAATCAAGAGAATGAAGGACCTTTGAGGAGATGTTAACTTCCTGCAGGATTAGCTCTCAGGGCTGAGAAATACTAAGGAAAAAATGTTGTTGGCATCATCATATTATTGGTGCTATATGGGAGGTGCATACAGCCTTATGTTCTCTCTCAAATGCTGTTTTCCTCCTCTACTGGGATTTTTCATCTTTACTTTATCTGAACCCTATTTAGAGAGAGGCAAGACTTGTCCTGGATCAGTATAGTATGTGTTGTAATCAACTGTGCTTTCTGAAGCAGAACATTTTCCATTTGAAGGTGAGTCATTACTGCATTATGTTAGCATCCAAAAGTGCTGTCCAAGATGAGGAATAACTTGTGCCAGGCACACACATTCAAATAGAACCCTTTCGTTGAAGTTTACAGCTGATGTAGGAAAGACAGATCAGGAGAAAAATATATAAACTCAGTATTGGATGACTCCCATTTTATGCTGATGGCAGATCTTTGGATGTAGATCGTCCTCTTCAGACCAGCAAAGCCAAATCTAGTTCCCTATCTTAATGTGGTCTGAGACAAACTTGAATGTCATCTTAGATATCTAAAATATGCATGTGATTAAGAAGATGTTTTGCACTTGTATGGGTGCTTATGCTCTTACTGCCTATACTTTTGTACCTACAAAAGTCTCATAAAAGGTAAAGGTAGCTTAGAAATCCACAGCCAATATTCTCAAGACTCACAGTTGTATTTTTCATATTCTCTTGCTTACAATTTAATTTCAGTCTATCCAAAGCCTATAGTATCAAAACCGACTCACTTAAAATATCATAAAAGAGATGTATGACTTAAATTTTTTCTTCCAGAACAAATAGACTCATTTTAATGTAAAGCTGCCCTCATTAAATGCTTTTATAAACATAAGCTTCTAAATCTCCCAGCCCATTTATAAAATCACAGTGCCAGAAAAATTACCTTTAAAAATATATAAAAATCACCCAAATCCAGCAATAACAGATTTTAGAATTTTTCCCTCCATTTTCAATTGAACTTTCAGAAATTAAGAGCTCCTAGCCTTAATGATATGGTTCATGAAAAGGTCTTTAAAAGTGATCTCTAACCAAGATTTCAAATTTGACCTGAGCAATGGTAGTAGGATTTAGAGTGCGCAATTGATAGGATTAGTACTTGTCTTTGGCTATCCATGTTAAGACAATTAAAACAGGAAATAGTAAAAATAGAGTAAGGTAGAAGATTTAGAGAATACCTCTAAAGCTTAGCTATAAAAACTATAATCGTTTTTCTGCCATGTTTTTCTATCCTCATATTTTCTGAACAAAGGCTAGACAACCAGTGGAAAGCTAAGTCATTTGTATCCTAAGCTATAACACAACACAGAGAAAGTGCAAATGGCATGCTTAGGGTGCAAGAGTAGCTGCAAATAAAAGAAGGGCAAAGAAGGGCAAAATTAAAAGAGAGGCTTGCTGACTGCTAGGTGAGCTCTGTTAGAGCCTGAAGAGCTTCCTCTGGGAGCTGGCAGGAGCTCTATAGCCTTGGTCATTTAAATCAGACTGAACATTTTAACAGAGAATATACCTCGGGGAGCCATCAGTGATATTTAAGACATAATTTGCAATACTTCCAATACAGCAGGATTTTGGAAAACCAATATAGTGTAGCATGTGAGAGAAACTAAGGAAAAAAAAAACAACAAAAAACAACAAAAAACACACCTGGAAACAAGCTCATACAGGTCCCAGTTCAACTAAGCACTGGAAAATTATGCCCCTCTCCATTTTGCAAAGATGGGGAGGTGATACTGCAAAGATGGTAGTGCTATATAGCTATAGCACTACCATAACCCTTGAGGACCTGCCTGCACATTCTTGTACTGTTCCAGACCTCCTGTGAAGGGGCAAGGGGCACTTGTTACAGCAGCAACCAAGCTTGTGTATAATCCAACGGAAATATGAGTAACAATCCACATATTTAACTAAGTTTGTCCATAAGGTTAAAGAGGGTTGTAGAATTCATCATTTATTTTGCATTTTCCTCCTTACTGTAGTAAAAATGCTTGCTGAAATGTGTTTATTACCTTACCTTTGGAGAGTCTCTGGTGTTTCTTTGGGACCAAGGTGGACTTAGACACAAATAAAAAGCTAACCAAAACCAGTTTACCCCTGCAATGCCTGGACAGGTCACATTCAGAGTCCATAGGTGTTTTTGCACCTGAAACTGACCTTCTGCTGCAAAACTGTATTTTTGTCATATTGCTAGTTCTCTTGAGAATTTAAAAAGCCCAAGATTCATGTTGCTGTGGTAAATTTGTATACAGTTTAAAATGCTTAAAAATAAGACAATTAGGCATAATTCACATAGTGAACTTTACATGTTAGAAATAGTCCTACCAAAGTCAATGGCATCTTGTTCTGTTGATAATTTCTGTAGGAACAGGTCTGGTAATAGGATCATCGTTTCCTTGGAGATCACATGTTTTGGAACTGCTTGAGCAGTATCACAATCTCCTGCCTGTAATACTTAAATCATTTCCATAGAAAACACTTAATATATTAAGATATCACAGGAAGGATGGAGCTTTTAGATAACCAATAAATAACAGGGATTTAATAATTCCTAACATTCTGGTTTCATGGGACTAAGGATGAAAGAGAGAAAAATGGAACAAAACGCTATTATCAGATTTTGCATTTTTATGCCTGAAAACCATTTAATTTCAGATTTCAAAATAGTGTAACATTTATAAATATAATCAGTGGAATATGCAGAAAACAGTCTACTCTAAAGAAGAAATTTGAAAAATGCATGTAAAGTAATTGAGAAATAATTTCATTATTGAGAAATATTTCATTATTACTCTGAAGGCAAATTAATTTTATTAATGTCAGACAAGAGAAAGTGTGTGATTTCCTGGTTTTATTTGGGCACAGTCATGTTATTAAACACCATAGAAAATTCTCTAGTGAACCCCTATCTGAAGGAAGCTTATTTTGGCTCTCCAGATTCACATCCCTGACAGAAGCAAGGTGACTCATAGAGTCTAATCAATCAAAGTTTTCTCACGGTTCCCATAGATGTGGGATATGGGAATCATAGCAGAGTATAAGCATTTCCAATTCATGAGAATTCAGACTCAAATATAGCTACAAACTTAACAGCTGCCCAAGGACTGTCTGCAAAATTCAAACGCCCTCCCTCAAAAAGCAACAGATGTAACTGGAGCCCAGTGTGAAAAGGGTTTCTTATTCACTGCTGCCTTTTGTCTACAGTGTTTAGATTCAAAGGCATGACCAAGGAAGATGTCCCACTGAGGCCAGCTGCCTAAATTTTTGCCAGCAGTTTACATTTTTCTTATGTAGCTTATGGGGGAAAGGTCTGGTACAACCTATTATGCAAAATACATAGTATAAGAAAACTGGCCAGAAATTAATTTTGTTTGCCTTCAGAAAAAATAATCTCAGAAATTAAAGCATTTTTGGGAAGGTTTTCAGTATTTTACATTTTATGGCTACAAAACAAAATAAACAAAACTGATTTTCTTCCATGTAGCCAAACCTTGCAATTTTTTTTACCAAAGAGGTACATTAGGTACATTACATCTCTAGCTAGAAAAAATCTACTAGAAATAGCTTTCAATTGAAAAAAAAAAAGTTTCAAAAAGTTTTAATAGTTCTAATTGAACTCCACTCCCATATTTATTCTAAAAAATATTATTTTATAGCTGCAGAAAATTACATTACTGGACACTTGCATGCTATAGTCCTTCTCAAGAACCTAAAATAAGAGCCATATTATGTAGGCCTCAGTGAAATGAGAAGTTTATCTATTCTGTCATTTGAGCCATTTATGTCTACAAAACATATTCTCTGACTGAAAAAATGCCATGGAGATGTAGTAAGAAATTGGTGCTTTCTGCTGAACTTCTTCGGTCAGATGTTAAAAACATGCTGGCTCCAACCAAATGTCTGTCCAGACTTCAGCATCCAGAGGCCAGCAGTCAGTGCCCAGAGATGAAAAAATGAGATGATAGAATGACAGAACACCTTCCAGACACCAGAGTTTACTATTTCAGTGAGCCAGATGTGATGTCTTGAGATTTCATATAGCTTGAAAACACATTTCATCTCTAATTGGATAGCTTCCAAGACGTGATGGCAGATATCTCTCTGCTTATTTTTCCTCTGGATTAGGACTATCAGACTCAGTCAATTCTGGAGAGTAGTTGCCTTCTAGGCATAATCTTTCGCCCGCAGATTGGTCAAATTGGTCTGGTGAAGCAGTGCCCTGACAGTCTGGGAAAGGGCACAGTAGAACTAACCTCAATTATCAGGTAAAAACATAGTTCAAGTTGGGTAAAACAGGACAGGTGCTATTTTCAATCAGTTCAATAGGCAAGGTAATTTTGCCTTCTACCAAAGAACTGTAGCTAATTGTCAGTTTGTGTAGCCAAACAGGGTGATTGGAAAGTTCAGTATGAATACGCAGAAGCTTTCTTCTTTTTGTGTCATCTTAGAGACAAAAGTGAACATTCTTCTAATCATGTCCAGGGAAGAACAAAAACAATTAAATATACTTCCAGCACAATTTGGGGAATAAAAATATGCCAAGCTCACAGATATCCCTGCTAGCAGTGAGCATGGGATCTCAGTAAACCCCAAGATAAGCCTAGGTTTCAGCAGAGCACGATCCACCTTCAGCTGAATTGATATACTTTGGTGCAACTTGGCATCTCTAGCACAACTCCCTAGTGGTATAAAGCAATTAATTAGGGAGGGGAAAAAAAGACTCATGATTTTCAGAAAGCAGGTATTTCTCTGCAGTCCTGGTTTCCAGCCTGTTGGGCTTACACGTGGAAAACAAGACATTCAATCAAGAGCAGTTATGTAAGTGCAGCTCTTTGAGAACTCTCCATATACAGTATAAATTCTACAGGCAGAGCATTTTAAGCGCTTGGAAACTGCACAAGATGGATATGGACTCTTTCTGAATCCATAACCTTTGAAAGCAAGAAAAAAACGAGGATCTGTATAAAAACATGAAGAGCTGAGAGGCAAGGTTTATAGAGAGAAGTAATATCTTTTATTAAAATAACTGATAGTGTTGGAAAAAAACCAACAAAGACAACAACAACAAAAAACAACAAACCAACAATCCTTCCAGGACAAAAGCCCCTGAAAGCATGTCTGTTTCTTTTCACATCTATCAGGTTGTCTAGGAAAAGACATTGGTTCTACCCATAAGTCCTGTCTCTCTTCTATGCTCAGACAATCACTTAAAGGAAGGTATTTCAGTTCATTCAAGTGCTTTTAAATAATGAAAGCCCTGTCCTCTGCTTGTCCAGAATGAGTAAGAATTTGCACTAAAGAGTAATCAGTGAGGGCAGTCATTTGAATAGGGCTGGGATCTGCCCTTTAAAGGGCAATTGGAAAAAAAGTAAGGTCAAAGTGAGTTTACAAAAACTCATTTTATTTTTAGGACTACTTTACTTGCCTACAGGCAAATAATAATTTTCACATACCTTTGCTCATTTTTTGAAGGTACTGCTCCTCAGGAGAGAAGGCCAAAGAAAGTAACCCTGAGTATCTTTCATCAAGGGAAACTCAAAGCATTCTGTAGAGATTAATTAATCAAGTTCTGATGTCCCTAGCAGCCTTACAAGTGTTTTCAAAGTGACACCATGGTAACAGAAGTGCTGAAACCCATATTTCAAAGAACATTACACAAGAGCAACAGGGTACACGAGAGCATATTCTCCTACTCATATTGCTGGATTTAATTTCCTAAGTGGGGTAGATCAAACTAAAATCCTGATAAGAAACAGGAGACTTTTCATGTTAGTAATATTTTTCTTTATTTTTGCTTATTTCTCTAGCTTTCTGACTGTTTTTAATGCTTCCTGAGATGGGGTTTTTAGTACCAAGGCAGGCTGAAATGCTACCAGCTGATGGTCACTGTGGCTGGGATACATTTCATTTGCCTTTTCATGTTTACCCAGCAGATGTCCACATCACCATAGGCTCTCTCCAGTGTTAATGGTGAGGAACAGGCTTTTTAGGCTGCATCTAATATTAACCTGTTTTAAAGATTTATTTTCAGAAGTGAGAAAGTGTGCCTGAGAAGCATCTTTTTCTTTATTGTCTATTAGGGTGGTGAAGAGTAGGAATGGATGGCTCACATGCTTTCTGTATGCTGTAGAATCATACATTGATCAGATGTATCCAATCCTCTACTGCCAAACTACATCAGCCCATCAAGGCATAATTTCTTCTTTACAGCTCAATCCCTTTTCATCTGCTCTGTCTGTGGTATTCAAATGTTTTATGCACACTATGTCATCCCTCTGAAAACCTTATGAATGTTATCTTTTATTTATGCCTTCAGAATTGCTGCTGATTATATTATGGCAGTGTCTTGAAGGCTTAAACAAGATCAGGGCCATGTCTGCTAGGCACTGTCCAAGCAAAGTGCAAGTATCCAATATTTCTGAGTTTCGGATATGTCCTCAGTTCAGACTTTGGTAAGACCTGTATATGCTTGAAGGCCTTTCCCCCCATCTACTCCCCTTTTTCCTATAGAAAAGAAAGTTTGGTGCAAGGGTCACACAGTAGCTGTACCATAGTCCAACCAGGACTCTATATATGTGACTGAGGGTAACAATATTGATCTGCCACAACAGGGGTGTGCAAGGCAGCTCCAATGTAGTTAAAAATGTGCCTACACCCAACAAACAAAATAAACTAAAAGATTAGTTTGTGTCACACTACTGGTTGTGAATAGGAATAAAACAAGGCACAAAATGATTGACCACCCCACAAAGTCAATAGAAGAATCTAAAACAGAAGTCAACTCCCAACCTGCAAGACACTCTTTGAATGTACAGATGTTTATTGTTTAGTATTAAACACCTTGCCCACAACCTTACACCAGCTGTGAGACAAAGCTATAATGCAGGAGTTACGACACAGAGTTTTAGCTGAGACTCGAGAGCTATAAAATCTGCAGACCTGTGGGAAAAAGATCTAAAATGTATCAAATGCATTCAATTCCTGAATTTGCTTTGACAACTGAAAGTTGGAACAGAAAAAAAATACTTTGGTAAGTTTCTTAAAGATAATGCAAAAACCCTATTTCTGTAAAACCTATACTGTTATATTAAAATATGGAGTTCAGAACTGTAGCGTGATCTATTGTGCACAGACATGAATGACTCCTGATATTTGATTGTTTTATTACTTCCATCTGAGCTAACCTTCGTTACTTGGATTTTACAAATTTAAGAACTTGCCAGAATGCTTGCCAGTTAAATAAAGGGCACAGCTAAGGTCTCTGAACATCTGGTCCAAATACTTTATCATCTTATTGCATGAAGGCTGGTATTTTTATCTCGTACCCTGATTGGGTCTGATTTTTTTTTTTTTTTTTTCACAAATTGGTATTTAAACCTCAAAACCTTTAGCTAACTACATCTGTCATTGATATTTTATTGTTTAATTTCTTTTTATAGAGCCAAATTACATCTCTCCCACATACAGCCTGCACTTTACATGTCTAATTTGTCGACATGTTCTATAATGATAATTTCATTGATTTAGAAAGTGACATTATGAGCAACATATGTTCAGTTTAGCAGTAAACCTTGTTAAAGCAATAATGTCCCATTCTTCCCTACACCCTCCCCAAATTCAAATATAACCCACATTAGGAGCCAGCTGAGTCATTTAACTGCTTTGATTCTTGTAAATATAGAAACCTTCTAGCTGTTAAGTTTTACACTTTGGCGGCATATATTTCCTACTTTGGGTTGCTAGTTAAGGATAGTGCAGCAATGAATTATGTGACAGTACCTTGTCTAAAAGCATGATATGTGTTAACTCCCTTTGGGAAAGACACTTGAAGATGAAATTACACCCTTAAAAAGGGGGAAAAATAAGACATTCACATAAAAAGAATATAATTGAGGAACATCAATTCATGAACAATAATGAGAAGACGCCCTATTACTTTCTTCCAAGTATCCTTAATATAATCATCAAGAAACAGACCTATTTTCATATTACTTGTGAAATAGCTGAGTAATAAAAACAAATTATTTTTATAGACTCCAGAGCTACTTGAATGCATTACCATCTGTACTGTTCTAGGGTCTTTCCCCAAAGTGTTGACAAACTGATTACATTTTGATCCGCTAAAACAGAGTTTAGTGATTTCAGCCTGAAACTTTAAACCAGAATCTCAGCTCAGTTTTTACAAAAGCATTTTACAAATACTTTAAAAATCACTACAAAACTCACTGAAGCCTATAATTCAATTAAGTAAAAAAGGCATAGATCTCTTCTGAAGAATGTAAAGAAAGGGAATAATAATAAACAGGAAGTAAAGCCTTGTTTTGATTTTGAAATAGGAATCCACATTAAAAATAGCCAGAGAGAGCAATTATTTCAGTGTAGAGGTTTGAGAAGAGGTCTGAGTCAGGACTCTCATCAACAAAGATGTTTATGTTCATGTTGTGAACAAGCTTGACCTCTGTGGACCACTTTTATCCACAGGTCAAGTATCGAGAATGGAGGACTGAGAGTCCTGTTCTGCTCTTGACCATCCCACTCACCCTGTGGTCACAGGTACAAAAAATAGTCACAAAATGAATTTTTCTGTTGATTTACTACATCCAAATTCCCTTCAAGGGATTTTGTAAGGATCAATGTTGGAATATACTTTATAGGTACAAATCTCTTTTTATATTTAAGAAAGCTTTTGCTCTGTGGTTATGTCTTTCATTTATGGCTATGTTTTTCACTACAAGCATGTTGTTATTAAGTGGAGTAGATGGGACTATGTTTCATTCACCATCTAGAATAATAAGTTTTATTTCTAAGAATTTTCAGATTTTAGCAATTGCATTTGAATGGACTAATAGCACGTATATCAGGGAAATATTTCTCCAGATAGAGGTTTTCAAACTTTATTCTCTCTAATCAGTTTTCAAATACATTTGATCATTACACTTTGAAACTTTCTTTTCCTTTTCAATTTTTTTCAATTTTTTTTTTTTTTTTTAATTATTTCTAGAGGATAGAGATCCAACTATAGGCTATAACTGTCCTTTTTGTGAAGAACAATCTACCCATGCTAGTATAAATCAAGGATTTCTTTTTGTTCTTACTCTGAAAAGAAGCATTTTATCAGACCTGAATAAAAATAAAATATTATTTATGATGAAAATAAATGACATTCATTGTGTTAATATAAGGGGAAAAAAAATTACTCTGTTTTAGAGAAAGCAAATTAGAAAGCTTAGACCCAGGCAGGTAACAGATAGCTGACAGTGTAGTTGAATGGACAGCATAATCTACAGCAAAACAGAAGAGTACCCATATGGGATTATAGTAGGTAAATTGCCTCAGTTTCTCCATTTTGAATGATATTGAGTGGTATTTAAATTTCTTTGGGATCTGTGGGCCTCATTCTCTTAGATCCTCTTTAATTGAACGTCTAGCAAGTCTCTCACATTATCTCACAAGCTGCATGCTATTGCTTGTATAAGACAAATAGAAAGTCATTTCTCCTTGTTTCAGCTAGAAGAGCAGCAAAACTATGAAAGTGTGTTATTTTAAGAGCATGAAAGCATGTTATTTTTTGAAGGCATTGTGTCAGGCACTGTAATCCATCCGTGGTGCACTAAATTCTCTTGGAAAATCCCTGATTTGTACAGCAGACCAAACACTGTAGTAGGAGACAGATTAACATTTTCTGTAGAAAAGCCTTTCACCCCAAGACAACAAATTAAAATTTTGGCTTGATAATGAACAGGATGCATTTCCACCTGAAACCTGTCAGTGAGTTGTGTGTAAAATAAGTTCAATGCACTTATCATGAGTTTTAGCAGTTTTTCCCATCTCAAAAATATCAAAATTTACAACCTAAATAGGGAAGAAAAAGGATCTAGGGACTGAGCTGTTGTTTTTCATGCCAAGATTGTTCAGGCTTGTTGAAAACAGTTTGGGAAAAGTGTCCAGCATCCAGCTCTAAAAGTGTGTGGGCATTTCTGTGAAGTATCAGTAGCTTTTTGCAGTCATGAGGATCTGGAGACAGAATTAAGGCAAGGCATGCAGAGAGGTAATCTTTTATTTTGCCAATTGATAAATTTCTGCTTGCATTTGGCTTTAACAGCTCCACACTGATCTTACAATAGTAAAAATCCTGAATCTTCCTTTTAACATGTCACAGATATTTATTTTGTCAATCAGAAGGGCAACTGTACCCAGAAATGTTCACATTTAAATAAAACAGCTGAAGGTCTACTGTAGTGCGATCATTTTCTGTTGGGTGTGTTCCTGAACTTTCAACCTCTTCCAGGATATTATGGTCAGCAGATTCTCTCATCTCATCCACATGAGATAATATCACTGCCTCTTCTTTGTGTGCTACAAACCCCATCACCTGTCAGTGGAACCCCTTGTTTAAACTCTTTCACAGAACATAATTTTGGGGGGAAGGAGAAAGAATCTTATTGAGGCTTACTGTTTATTTGCTGAAGTTGTCTAAACAGGATATCTATTCATTACCCTTTGAAGAATATGGCTCCAAGTCTCCAGTGCAGATCTTCAAAGAGTTCCCATAATGGAGTGATGGAGTGCTAGAGGGGGGCTCTTGGGAGCCCTAACTTAAGAAATCCTCCTCCACCTCGAGTTGGTGTGACTTTTCTGCCTGATGGAGTCCACCCCCTCCTTGTCTGCATAGCTATTTGCTAGAGAAGACTTATGAAGACTTATTCTTGGGGTTCTGAAAAATACTTCTGAAGATTTTTTTTTTTTTTTTTTTTCCCCATTGGAATAGCCATACCACAGAGAAAGATTTCACTTTCTACCTTAATTTCCTTAATTTCAAAGTGCATAAATGACTTAAGCAACATGTTTTACTGATATACAAAATAGACAAAGTTGAAGTGCATGGATTTCATCTGCTTGGCAAATGGTGAATTTGCATCATAAGTCTATCTCAGTTTTGAGGTATTCCGTGTATGCATGTGAGCGTGTTGTGTGGAATTCCCTTAAAAACACTGGCAGGACGCTAGTAATAAATCTACAATGCCTTTCACTGCTCAAAATTTTTCTATGATAGAGCTATAATTCTAGCTCACCTATTATTCCAGTTCCAAGAGCTTTGACATTTTTTCATGTTGTTTTTATAATGGGAATAGTAAAGGCTAATATCTGTATGGATAACTTTCATCCAAAGGTCGTGTGGCACACAAATGTCGCTGTCAGCAAATGTGTATTGGTTGGACTTTTTTGAAGACTGCCATCTTCCATGAAACATTTCAGACAAAGCATGTTTTCATTAAAAAATGTAACTAAATAAACCGAACCTTTTCCTTGATATTTTAGCCAAATTCTTGTTTAACGGTTAGTTCCAACCATAGAATCTGAATGCTTTTAACAGGAAATCTGTAGTCAGATCAACTTGAACTTTGCTTTACCCAGTCTTTCCAGCTAAACTCATTTGAGACCAGATCAGTTTTAGATAAAAGTCTAGCAAGAATAAGTGGAGCAATTGAAAAAAGATGTAGAATGTTTGAGAATTTGTTATTCTTACTTTTTCCCCCATATTCATTCCTAGTTGGTGTGAAGAAGTACAATAGGAGAGGAGAATGGCTGATTGAGCCCTTCTGTTCCAGGACGGAGTCTTATATTTGCACGTGCAATTTTTCTGCAGATCATTTGAAGCTATAAATGGAGCTTCAACATCCAACTGACATTTCAGCATTAGGACTACATTTGATGTCTGTCCCTGCCCATGGTTGGGGATATGTTTTAAATTGCAAGCTCTTACAAAGAACCTTTCTTAAAGAGATCTATAAAGATCATTGGATGCAAAGCTCTTCTTGCATAAAGAGGAACACAAAAATAGCTTTTCACTTGTCTACTCATTTGGTCTCTTTGTCTTCAGGTGTTAATTGGAGTAGTTTCTGTACTACTTTAACCTGGCTGTAATAATACTTTCACACTAGCAGCAGAATTCTTTAAATTTACCTGTACATATCATTTCCATGTAATCTTTTGTCTTCCTAAAATGGAAGAGTTCCTTTCTAAGTCATCAAAAAGCTCTGACAGGCATCAAATATGTGTGTAGTATGCTTAAAAGGAGAAGACAAATCATTATAAGGTACTGTTTTAATTTCAAAATTTTGGCACAAAAACATGAATCAAAGTCTGCAAACAGCAGGTCTGAGATATTTTTGTATGTATATATACAAACATATATGTATCATTTATATGTATGTATATAACATGTACTTTTTCCTAAATTTTAAGTATTTGGTGCTTGTGTATAGACTGTTTTTACCTTCCAAGTTATCTTGATGTCAATTAAATACAAACAAACAATATTTTTATAGTTGTGAACATTTTAGGTTTGCCTAAGTCCTTCTGAATAAAAGATTTATTTTATATCATTTCCAAGTGACAAGAAGTATGTCAGTTTTCATATTAAGTGATTTTTTTTTTTCTTTAGATAATTCCCTTGTGCTCTCTGATATATTACAAAACCCTTAAAATTGAGATCCAACAGGGGTGTCTTTAACAGATTAGATTTATGTTCTAGTGGTTTCACTGTCTCCAGCAGTAACAGTTGGATAATACAAGAAAGACCAGATAGACTTCATCTGCTTATCTTACATTAATTGGTGCATTATGTGCATTCATTAGTTATTTATGAAATGCATTGCACCTATATTCAGATTCCTGAAAAACACTCATTTTAGATGAAATGCCTCAATTCTTTCCACAGCCAGAACAGAAATAACACCTTTGCATGTCTGTTCCTCACACAGTGAAAGGCTGTTTCATCCTGCAGCTGTGGCTATGTGCATTGAAGTGCCAAGTCCTGTCTGATCTCGGTTTTGGCCCTGCTCTGGGTGGAGCAGTACTCCACAGCAAGGACAGCTTTAATGTCCCTTCTGAAGAAATAGAGACAACTGTGTAGGTTTTTACAGAAGGGAAACTTTGTCTGCAGATGAGCCACAGTCCAACAACTGCAGCAATCAACACTCAGATGAAAAGCAAGCTGACAGCATCAGCATCTTGACATAAGGCTTTTGGTCAATAGGTACTTTGCTAAAGGGCAGCAGAGCTCAGTGAGAGCAGAGGGATGTGAGCAGAAACCACAACATATACCCATACCTACAGCATGAAGAAAGAAACCTCCTGGCATTTCTTTTTACAGTTGCAATATACCTTGGGTAAAGAATGAGCTGCAGTTAGGCAGAAGGTCCCACTGTGAAGGAAGAAAACTGCATATGAGTTGTGTATGGGTTCTCCACACACACCTGCTGCACATGGGTTCTTCCCCTCTGGCTGTAAAGCCCTTCACATGACAGTTAATAATATTATGCATAGCCTTTCAAGTCCCACAGGGGTTGCTGACAAATTTGGGAGATAATCTTGTGCAGAGAGAATCACCCAAGCTGGTCAATCCTGAGCCACCTTCTAGGATGAATCCATGTGGAAGGGGTGAGGAAGAGGGGAAGCCACAGTAAATGGGAAATGGTTGTAAAAGATGGGAGTAAAAGATCCTACCAGCTTTTACTTAAAGACCACTCTGCTTCTTTGACTTTTTTTCCTCATATATAATATTCATTGAAACACATAGAGAAATTGTTTTCTACAAATAGAAATGCTCATTTACTAAACTTGATTGATTCCCTTAATTTTACAGTAAATTGAAAAGATATCTTGAGCATCAAGATAGACTTATACTTGTAGGTTATGGAAAGGAAATCTGGTGTTATCCCTTGTAATACTGAAATCCCCATATCCCTGTATCCCTGATGTCAAGTTCTTCTGCTCAAAATATGGATATACTTACAATTCTCATACATATTATATTTATTGGCAGTTATCTAAATCCTAAAATGTGTTGGATGGGGCCCTAGCAACATGATCTAGTGGGTGGCATCCCTGCCCACAGCAGGGGGGTTGGAACTAGATGATCTTTAAGGTTCCTTCCAACCAAAGCAGTTCTATGATTCCATGATTCTATGTCTCTTGAATTGAACAGTCATTTTATATTATAATTCAAATACTTTATTCTTCATATTTACTGTGCAAAGTAATCTCTCAAACCAATGTTAGGCTACTACATACCAAGACATAAATGTGTTTTCTACATATCCCCTTGGAATATGTTGCAAAATATTCTGCTGTCTTCTAAATGAATAGGAAAAAACATGTGATAAATAATGTATTTACCTGCATATACATAAGAAAGAAAGACATTATTGCATGCATTTTATCTATGGGTGCCCTACAACTCATAATGAAAACTGGTTGTATGCCTGCTGATAAGGGACAAAGGTTTAAAAGTGACTTGCTGGAACAATTTATTCATAAAACAGAGATACAGGTCAGTCAAATTAATCAGATTTATTCTTACCATTTTCCATCTTTCTAAATCAATTAGTCATCTAATAATTCCTGCTGATTTTATGAAAAGCTTCCCAACCTCATACTGGTGTCATGCAGCCCAGGGGTGAAAGCACTCTTCATGCTGCAACATTTGCTCAGGGTGCTCAGAGCAATCCAGTGTTGTTTATACATACAAGATGAAGTTCAACACGTAAACAGTCTGAAGTATGGTGTCAAGATTCTATGCAGATCGTTCGGGATCCAGCAAATACTTCGAAGTGTGGAAGCTTTGAAGATTTACTTTGATCAGCACTTTTATACTAAAGCTTATAAAAAAGAAATACTTCTAGCATCTGTATTAAGTAACCTTATGCATCGGAGCAGGGAGTGGTTACAGCATTTACAGATTATGATCTATGAAGCTAATGTTGATATTAAGGAGTATTTATAGACTTTATTTTCATAGATGGTAGATATTACTGAGTTATGACTTGGCAAGTACAGCCTGATTTTGGCATTTTTATTTTCTATATAGCAGTTTAAATTTGCCGAGTGTTTAGGATTTGAGACTGGGCCCTTAATAAATCAGGAAAAAATCAATGTGAAATGAATGGAAGCCATAAAAAGTAATATAAGAACAAGATAGACCATTAATGATATAAAATCATGTATAAGTAGTAAAAGATATCTTCAAAATACTGCACAAATATAAGCATAGGCCACTTTTGTTTGGTTACATTTTGAGACATTTTCTTGATTGTGTGTCACCCTCTCCCTTCTGTGTCCCCAGCATTTATAAAGATTAGGATTTCATCCTGCAAACCTAGCTGAGTCATAACACCCAGAACAGGGCAGCAGCCTGTTCTGCTATTTGTATTGGTCAGTTGTCATGGTCCAGACTAAAGGGAACCTCTGTTCAGGGGTGTGAAGCTTGGTCAATGCACACTTCTGAATATTTTAAAATTAAGAAGATGTTAGTACAAAATATTTCATCCCTCTTAAGATGTAAGGCAAAGATTGTTTGTCTGAATCTTATAGTTAGATTTCTATATACATCTTCCATAAAAGCTCAAAATAATTAATGCCATGATAATAACATCATGAAGGGTGTGATTTGCCATTTATCTAGAATCACTGAAGGCTTCAAATGGGGACAACCTGGTTCTTCCTCCCATAGCTGACCCAAGTTATGCATTACCACTGCTGACCTGCCACTCACAGAATCACAGAACTGTAGGGGTTGGAAGGGACCTTGAAAGATCATTGGGTCCAACCCCCCTGCCAAAGCAGGTTCCTCAGAGCAGATAGCCCAGGTAGGCGTCCAGACAGGCCTTGAATATCTCCAGAGAAGGAGACTCCACAGCCTCCCTGGGCAGCCTGTCCCAGTGCTCTGTTACCCTCACCGTGAAGAAGTTCTTTCGCATGTTGATGTGGAACTTCCTGGGCTCCGTTTTGTGGCCATTACCCCTTATCCTGTCCCCATAAACCACTGAAAAGAGGTTGGCCAAATTCCTCTCTCTCCCACCTCAAGTAGTTATACACATTGATAAGATCCCCTCTCAGTCTTCTTTTCTCCAGGCTGAACAGACCCAGGTCTCTCAGCCTTTCTTCATAGGGAAGATGCTCCAGGCTCCGTATCATCTTTGTGGCCCTCTGCTGGACTCTTTCCAGGAGATCACTGTCTTTTTTGCACCGGGGAGCCCAGAACTGGACACAGTACTTCAGGTGAGGCCTGACCAGGGCAGAGTAGAGGGGGAGAATCACCTCCCTTGACCTCCTGGCCACACTCCTTTTAATGCATGCTAGGATCCCATTGGCATTCTTGGCCACCAGGGCACACTGCTGGCTCATGGTCAACCTGTCATCTACCAGGACCCCCAGGTCCTTCTCCGCAGAGCTCCTCTCCAGCAGGTCATCCCCCAACTTGTACTGATATGTGCGGTTGTTCATTCCCTGGTGCAGGACTCTACACTTGCTCTTATTAAACCTTATTTGGTTTCTTCCTGCCCATCTTTCCAGCCGGTCTAGGTCTCACTGAATGACACCACAGCCTTCTGGTGTGTCAGCTACTCCTCCCAGCTTTGTGTCATCAGTGTACTTGCTGAGGGCAGACACTATTCCCTCATCAAGGTCGTCGATGAAGATGTTGAACAAAATCAGACCCAGCACCGACCCCTGGGGAACACCAACAGTCACAGGTCTCCAGCCGGACTCTGTGATTTAGAATCATAGAATCATAGAATATCCCAAGTTGGAAGGGACCCATAAGGATCATCAAGTCCAACTCTTGGCACCGCACAGGTCTACCCAAAAGTTTAGACCATGTGACTAAGTGCACAGTCCAATCTCTTCTTAAATTCAGACAGGTTTGGTGCAGTGACTACTTCACTGGGGAGCCTGTTCCAGTGCGTAACCACCCTCTCAGTGAAGAACCTCCTCCTGATGTCTAGTCCAAACTTCCCCTGCCTCAGCTTAATCCCATTCCTGCAGGTCCTATCACTGGTGTTTATGGAGAATAGATCACCCACCTCTCCACTCCCCCTCACGAGGAAGCTGTAGACCACGATGAGGTCTCCCCTCAGCCTACTCTTCTCCAGGCTGAACATTTTAAATGAAACTAACCCTGAAAGAAATGTTTTGCATCGATTCTCCTCTCTGAACAAGCTTTAGGCAGGGAAACGGGAGGGAATACTTATGAAAGACTAGGGACTGGGAGGAGGGATGGTCCCTTTTGGTGACCACCACAGATTAATTATAATATCAAGCCACACCGAGAGATAGCAGTGGGCAAATATGTTGATTGCCTCTTAGCTCAGTAACACAGCAGTTGTATCCATGACACAGAAAACACACTCTTAAACACACTTTCTAGTGAAATGAATGAACTGAGGAGGAACATAATTTCTGCTACTGTTAATTTCAAGATATGAGCCAAACATAATTTTAAATTTTGCTTCTGCTGTTAGATTTATGCTCATGATATCCTCTTAAAAATGAAAACAGTACTTTGCTCTCCCATAGCTCAACTACAGTCACATGCACGAAGAGATGGCTGAGGAATTCATCTCATCACTTTAGCTGTTAAAATATTTGGTGTTTTTTTTTGAGGTAATTTCCTAGGCTTACCCTATAGTCAATGGAGAGAGATAAACAACTTCAGAAGAAAATAATTCTGTCTATATCAGACAAGTATCCTAGCAAGGCATCAGCTGTCTCTGCAGAAAGCTTAGATTGCTCGTTTACTCCAGATACTGACTTCTAGATGGCTGAAGTTAGATTAAACAAATCCTAACTGAGTGACTATACAAGGGAGTTAATGAAGGTATGTAAGCACAAAGTTCTGACAAATGCTCAAAGAAATACTGAAAGATTAAAGAGACAGGTTTAAAAATACATTAATCCTTCAGTTATGGGAATCCTAGGTGCTAAGTGTAGAAAAAGCTGTGAGAAATTTAAGAGAGATATTGATGTTTTATAAAGTTGAAGGTATATTTTAACAAGCTAGATATCATCTACAAACCATCAGTGTTGACAATGTCACTGAAAAGTATTTGCAGCTCTGTAGTTGTGTGTTATTTTTTTCTTTTTGTACTAAACATTATTTTGTTTTAAACTAAAAAGTAAAAGTAGGAGAATATCTTGTAAAGAAATAAAAGCCCTGCTGTTTTGAGTAAGAAAGTTCAATCAATTGGTCACAAAGGTAAAGGGAACTGGACTGGAAATTAGATACTTAAATTTGGTCAAGCTTCGTGTTTTCTTTATTACCTTCTGACAGACACAAACACCATTATTCTCAAAGGTCTGGTACAGAACAAGAATTTTGTTGTGCACTATATTTTAGCAAAGCAATATAATTATTTGAAGATCTTTCAGATTTAGAACACCAGTAGCATATACAAGTTATCTTAACTAGATTTATTTTAACCTGTTTTTCATCTCCACTAGCAAGAGATGCTCATTTTAAGATTCATTAGGTAGTCTCATCGAAAAGGGATGTTTTTTTCTTGCTCATTGAAGGAAACATCATGATACTAAACACAGATTTTGAGAAGGTTTCAGCACTTTTAATGAAATAAGAGGGCTGCCATGAGAAGCAATGACTGAGGCTGAGAAAATGTTGTTCCTTGTATAGGAAGTAAGTGTTCAGCTTGCAAATATGAAAAAGTACAGAGGTTTTTGGTAGCCACACTAACATGCTCAGCTAGATGGAAAGTGATCAAAGGCACACTGATAACTGGATCAACCACAGTGACTAGTTAATGAACTACACTGGTATAGAACCTGAAGTATCCCTAGGGAAAAAGTTAACATTTAATTATAAATTAATATAGCATGTTGTTTGGATGTGGTGGTGATTCACAATTAAGATTTATTTGCTCAGATTTCTCTTCTCATTTACATTCAACAGTATCCTACCACCCGCAACTACTCAACGTAAGGAGTTATCTCCTGAGATCTTCCAGGCTTAGCAGGGTGTAGGCTAGATAGTTTGGTCAGTATGTGCATGGCTGTTCTCTCTATAAAGCAGCAGAACTGCTAAATTTAGTAGCCACTGTTTCTCTGTTGTAAAGCCTGAGGTAAAGTTAGGAGACAAGAGGCTGCTGAAAATATCTTTAAAAAGGAAGTGTAATGGGAAGTTGGCCACATGCTGTTCTTAAAAATCTGAATCACTTAATATGGAATACTCTATCTATATTAGATACAGGATCTTGGCTGATTTCCAAAAGGATAATTAGTTATATACTACAGGGACAGAAGGTGCCTACACTTTCTGTCCTAAATGGTGTGCTTTGAGCAGCTCCCATCATTTACACTTGCTCAGTGGATGGAAGAGATCCTTTAAATATATAAATCTCCCTGGCACACAGCTTTGTAAGGATGTCTCCCAGTTTCTTGATTCTTTCTGATTTTAAGGCACCGTTGGTTTTTCACAGTGTCATATAGGTACGAAAATCTTACATGCATATGACCCTGGATTGACCTATATACTATACTATACTTTCAGATAATTATAGATAACGCTTTGGTATAGTGGTTCTGCAATACAACGTTCATTTGTATTAGTGAATGTAGTACTTAGTAAGGCAGATAATTCACAAATGTGGGCTCCTGTAAAAAATGTGCATCAGTATAATACACAGCCTGAGCAAAACTTAGTCTACACTAGACAAGTGAGCACTTTAAACTCAGTTCCCATTAGATTAGACATAATCAAAAGTAACAAAAAATAAATATCTCAAGTACTCGGACCCTCTTTTTGAAATATATCACTTGGAATAGAGTAACAGTCATGGAGATGAGTAGAAAGTGCCGATTCAGAAATTTGAATGAATAAATTGAGGAATACTTGTTCTGTAAACACACATGTCCCAACTCACTTTGATTCTGTTCCAAAGCTCAGAAAAGTATTGTGATGTGATGCTCACCCGATGAACAGTGGGCAAGACTTATCCCAGGAAGGGTGATCTCTGTTTTGCAACAGCTGGGGAGACCCATAGAAGATATCTCCTGTTCATTCTGTCTAGTTGTTGCACCAAAGGTGATCTCTGAGGTCCACCAATCCAGGTGGCTCCATGTGGATTCACCTGCAGAAACAGCAGGAAGGAAAGCTCCCATCGGAGGCCTTAATGATTTTGTCTTCTCTAGTCTCTATTCAAGGATTTTTCATAGACAGATGCTACTTACTGCCTGCCACCTCCTTACTGTTCCTCAGGCAGGGCAGCCAGCACAGGTGTGTTTATGTCAATTATTTTATTTTATTTTATTTTACTGATTTATTTTGTCTCCAGAGCAGAGTACAAGAGCCCTCTCTCATCAGCATGGCCTCCTCTTGTAAATTGGTACAGACCACTATAGGCAGTGATGCAGGAAGACACTGGAAGGAGGTCTACCAGTCCTGGATGTAAAGCAAGCTATTCAGCATGCCTAAGGTCAGTGTCATTGCAGAATCATACCTTGTCTTTCTCTCTTTCTCTTGTGTTTCTCTCTCTAAAATTAGTATAATTAAAACTTCTCCTGTTTACCATCTACTTTTCATAGCTATGCCAAAATTCTGTACAGAAAGAATTAATCTTCATGCATTACTATAGTACCTGATAGTATATTGTACCTTCAGATTTGCTGTAATACCAATGTTAGTATTTTGTTTATTGCTGTAATGAACCAGTGTTGTCTGTGGCAAAGAAATAAATGGTTGTTGCTTCATTTTCCAAATAGACCCATTCCTGGTCATAGTTTAACATAACTAAAAAAATGACAAGTATCAGTATGATTTTTTTTTTTTTTTTTTTCCAAAACTCTATCTTACATCTCCAATGGCCATCAACAAAAGATGGATGATGGATCCTGTGGAGGTAAACCATTCTTCCTAAGATATCTGTCCAAATACTTAAGCTGCCTGTGGCAGTCCCATTGCATCTGATCAGCTGCATTTTTCTACACTGAAAGGTCATTGATAATTAGAGAGCAGAACCCTGTAATTTTTCATGCAGGAACTAAATAACAATAATTGCTAAATATCACTTGAAAGAAAAAAAGGAGTAGATTGAGCACATGAAGCCCATACTCAAGAGTCAGAGCATATCTGTTAAAGAAAATAATTCTGCAAATTTCAAAATAGATGTAAAGACTCAAAGTGAAAAATTAAATGATAGGTCTTACACTAATCTGTTTCCTCTATAAATGCAGAAGAAATAAAAATAAACAAATATTTATCCTTGAAATGTCTTATCTTCTATTAAAGACAATGTCTACATTTGTGTTTAAGAGATTACAATACTTTTAAAAACACCCACAAGAGTCCTCAGAGAGCTGGAGTCTCACTGGGAATTAAAGGAGGAGCATAACTATCTGTGATGCCCATCTTTAGACAGTTTATATGTCCCATCTGAATTCCTGAATTTCCTATATGTGCATTATCTTTATGCTAAAGTCTCATTTTTGGGCACAAGTTCCACTTTCATTCAAAATTTATAGGTTGATTTTGCACAACAATTCTAACATGTTGATTTTATTTCCCACCAGTAAAGCTGGATCTTTCATTTGCATCTCTGTTTCTGTGATACCAGTTTTTTTTTTTTTTTTAACACACACAATTTTAACTTGCTATAGCCACTTGGAATGCTACTGCAGACACCACTTTCTAATTTTGTTATTTTGCTCACTAACCTATTCTCTTTACTTGTTCCCTTCCTTGGCTTTCTCTTCTAAAATGTATCAAATAGGAGCCACTCCCTTTACTTTCATGATACTTCAACTCAACCACTTGCAGTCTTGCTATATATCATCTCTCTGTTGCAAAGTTGACTCTTATCTTTGAACTCTATCACTGACATGTAAGCACCCTCTTCTGCCCTTCCACTTGCACTGCCATACAAGCTTTAAATCAGGCTCACATAAATACTAAGTTACCTTATTTTCCTTCTCAAAACTCTCCTTTAACATATTTACAACTTGGCACATACTAACACTGCTATCCATCATGCTGACTAATACTGTTTTATTGCTTCCTCATATTCCACTATCTGTTGACTATTTTCTTATTTTAAATTGCACATTTTCTTGGGGACATCAAATGTCTTTTTTGTTCTCTTTGTGTTTTGCTTTGTACAGCAAGTGGCCTGTTTTGAATGTCCTATTTGTTTTAATTTTCTGCTGCCTTTTACCTTCAAGTTCACATAATATATGTCAGAAAGATACATTATTAATTCTGTTTTAGGGCCATGAGGGAGGACTTCAACAGTTGTGTGACTATCCACTCAAACATTATACCCATGAGCAAAGAGTAAGATATAATGGAGTAGAATCAGTTTGACCAGAATATCTAGTTATAAAAAGGGAAACAGACCACTGGGCCTCTGAATCCAATCTGCTCATCACAGACACCCACACCATATAATCCCTTTCAAAAACTATTTAAAGCCCTTCTAAAAACCAACTTGTTTCCACATTTCCTTTATTATTCTTACTGGAAGACTGCTTCAGAATCTTACTCCCCAGATGATTAGAAAACTTTATCTAATTTCCAGCTTAAATTTATTCATGGGCAATTTGTTCTTGAACCAACATTGTTCTTTAGTTTAAGCAGTTCTTCTCCCTGGTGTTTACCCACTTTACAAGTTTATAGAGAACAATCACATCCTGTCTTTGTCTTTGTTTTGCAAAGCTAAACAAGCCAAACTCTGTGTCCTTCTGCAAGGGAAGCACTGTTTTTGTGCTCATCCTAGCAGCCTCTGCTTGTGTCTGCTCATGTCTGAAAGGATGTTCCTGATGTAGAAGTGATCAGCACTACACCCTATTAGGTTTTATCAGTATCTTTGCCAAATGGCACAAATAACAGAAATACTCCTCACATCATTTTACATGGCTGTATCCAACCACGCCAATAATCCTGTGATCCACTTGTAACATCTTTCCATTCCCCTTGTTTGTTCACTGAATGGCACTTTGTCCTGACTTTCCTTACAATTTCTGTATTAATTCCCACTTTTTTTTTTTTTTTTTTTTTTTTTTTTTTTCCCAAGAGAAGTATTTTTCCATACATTACCAGAGAAAATAGTTCAGTAAATTCCAAATGTCTCTTAACTAGGCAATGAATTATCTTGCCATGAAAAATACCATATTTATATAGTATTTTCATCTCAGAGGGAGTTATTATTTTCTACAAAATAGGCTCTGAAGTATTAAATCATCTTAAATTTAGAGTTTTCCAAGATCAATTTCTTAATTATTGGGTTAATTATATCTGGTGTCTAACTATATTGTACTCATCTAACTATATTGTACATCACCAAATGGCCCCTCCCAGTTGGGGATTTGTTTCTTAACTTTTATATATGTGACAGTATCGAGTTTTAGGTCATTATTTCCATCAGCCAGGTTTTATCTGCCCCTGTATTCAACTTCAATACCTGACACAGCACTAAGCAATTTCATGAGTAGGAGGTTGGGTTGGAGACACCCAAGGTCCTTTCCCACCTGAATTATTCTAGGATATTTTCAAGGCAAAGTATAATAGGAGCAGAAGAAAAGGTTTTGCTTAAACTCCTGAAGAGTACAAAATATGTGAAGACCATCATAAACATTGGTCTCAGTGCCCACAGAGTTGGATTGCAAAATCTCAACTCACAGTAAAGTTTTTGGCATTACTTTTGGAGATAGTGCCCAGAAATCCAACCTCTGCTCAGCTTTTTAACTCAAACCTATCAACATGCAGGACAAATAACGCATGAGATTAGTTATTTACTAAATCAGTTCTACACTCCCAAACAACTTCACTTACAGTTATGATAGATTATTAAACCACTTCTGTGAAAGGTGTTAAGCTATTTCTGGGAAAGGTGGGAAGCAAACGTCAAATTAACATGAGTTCTACCAGCTGAAATTTATTTAGGCCCTGGACACAGAAATTAAAAAAAAAAAAAATATCAGCAATAATTCAGCCGAGTTTGGAGATGAAGAGAGATGCTGATAGGGACAGCACTTGCAAACTTTTCTATGTCTGGGACTCAAACAGATCTGGAGGTTCTGGGTAATTTTTGCAAAACAGAGCTTTTATAAAAAGTTTTACCAGATTTGTCTGGCAACTGCCTAGGCTGGTCAGTGTTGTTCAAATACTGCATTTAATCTCAATCTCTATTTATTTATTTATTTATTAATCTGTGAAATGGACTGTGTTGGAATTATTTTGACAAATGCTTCAGCTGACTCAGCCATGGACAGCTTACCTAGCACAGTCAGGATCAAGAAAAGACCCACAAATGATAAAAATGTGAAAAGCTATTTTTTTTTTTTTTTTTTTTTAACTCTGCATTACTAAACTAATACAAGAGGGACCTAATTTCTCCACTAACCCCGTCTAATGAAGATTGAAATTTAATAAACATGTAAGAAAGCTGCATCACCGTGAACTAAGAGGCTTCAAAATATGACATTTAGTTCATTATTTATTAACCTATCACCCAGGAACCTGATAGAGGGAATGCAGACTATCCATATCAGAAGCTGTTTCATCTTTAAGAGATGATACAGACCGTATTTCCTTTGCACAAGATTTATATTCTAAAGAGGAAATGAGATCTAAGATGCAAAATTTATATCACTCATGATTTTTTTTCCCTATAGAAGGTAGAAAGAACATTCTCCTACAGATTGAGTGTGCTTTAACAGTGCATGTTAACATCAAGTGTTTTAACAGTACTTGTTTATAAAAATCAGAATTCCCCATCCCCATATTTCAGATGCATATGGTTACTCTTATTTCTCTTCATTGTCTGTAATTTTTATTTCCTGACTTAAAAGAAATGCAAGACCCACACCAATGAGAATCACAGATTATGGACCATAGCCATAAACTGGAGTAATTTCTACTCATTCTGGGATGACTCCCAGTTTAAGCAGTGTGACTGAGACAAGAATCTGGTGCACCCAATTAACGTCCATAACTGTATCTCTCTTTTCAATATTACTGTCTGTGTTCTGCAAATGGAGCCCAATTGGCAATATTTATGTCTACTGGGAGTACCCCTGAAATCTGCAGAGTTTCGGTGAAAAGGAGAAAAGTAGATGTTGACATGCATTAAAGTGCAGGTTGCATCCTAGACTTCTCAAGTTTTTGGAAATGGTTCTGTGGCACATGTTAAGTAGACCTGGAATCTCAATGGAAACAAATTTTGCCTCATTAAAATACAGTTTATAAAAAATGAACTGGAGTCATTAGAAATAAGTTCATACATAGAGATGTGCTAGACTTCCTTGTTCTTACAGGGCATTATTGACGATGTAAAAACTCATCCCAATAAACTGCTTTATAATATTATGGTCCATAAAAATACTCGACTTACTTTTTCTCATTGACAATGAAAATGAGACAGCAAATTAAAGGTGTAATTGTAAGACAAAGTTACAATGGCAGGACATGGATTATTTTAATACCTTACCAACTGAGCCACTGTTACTTCACAATTCATGAAGAAATTTTCTATTACTACAGAGTCATGCTTTTATTGACTAGTATAAAAACACCATTTGTATCTTTTTTTATCCTGCTGTGTTTCTATTTTATTGGAAGTGTCCTGTAACAGGTATAACATCAGCTCAGATTACCAAGAAATCTATAAAATAGCTTCCTGCTACTACCTTTGGTGGAGATTGAAAGAATACATTATGATCCCACTGAGTAAATGATAAAAGCTGTTATTCACAGGCAAACATGATTTATCCTCACCTGTTCAAAATTCTGAATGTACCCACCGTATTATTAAATTATGAAAACATTTCACTCACATTGATTAGGAACACAGATACGTTATTAAAGGGAGGCTATTAAGAAACATTTGTTGCAAATTTAAGTTCTGAGGTTTGTGACTCGTAGTAGGATGACATATATTTCATGCAAATAGAGGTGGACAGACACAGCTTCATAAATGTTTTATTGTGTCACCAAAAATACATGCAAATATTTTCTACTATTGATTAAAAATCAAGAAATGGAACTGCCTTAGGTTTTAACTCAATGCTTTTTGTACATTAAATGCAGGCAAAATAGTAAAAGAAAATTAGATTTAAAAGAATTATCATTTCCATTCCTTTATCATGGAAGAGATTTTTTTTTTTCTTTTTTTTTTCTTTTTTCTTTTTTTTTTTTTTTCTTTACTACAACATAAGATTATCACACATCCATTTTAAAAGATATAGTTTTGGTATTTTCCTGTTCTATGCCAGGTTATATTAAGACTAGTTACCAGCTCCAGAACTATTTTTTCTGTTGATTGCCAAGTATTTGTTTAACGTCTAAGAAAACTATTAGAAAACATAAAAGGTATGGACACAGATGTGGGCTGTTGCTCTTATATATTGTTGTTCTTATGCATATGTATGTTCTTACATACATGTTGCTCATATATGATGGCTAAAATTGTGAACAATAATTCATTTTAAACAAATTTTGTTCTTAATAAAATCAACAGATCAAAATGCGAGAGCTTTTGAAAATGTCACCATAGGTACCATTTAGTCACAGCCAGACTTAGCATATTTTTCTGTTTCTCCAGACATTCAGGACAAAAGATTTACTATTTACTATAATGCCATTGTGCAGAAAATCGGGCTAAGCATTTGGATTATATTTATATGATACTTCTTTCAAAGATACTCAGGCTTGAAGGGTTCATAGAAAGTATCTATATATGTGTATGTGTGCACATGTTTATATTTTTTTCCATTTTTTAAAATGGAAGCATATGGAAAAATGTTTTCCCTGTATACTGAATAATTTATATCTTGCCTGTCTTCTTCTGGTTCCCTTCACACTAATGACTGGTTTAACAATGATGCACATCAATTTACAATGTAAGAATGTAGCTTTGGATTGCTTTCAAGTCCAGATTGCTTTAAAAAGCAATAAGAATACACAGAAGCACAAGAGCTTTGCAACTAGAAGTGACAGGATTCATACCAGGGCCTGGACAAACTGTATATTATTCATTTTGATTTCTCTCTGGTTTTATTGAACATATTCTTTTAATATTGCATTGGGTTTGAAGGATAAAATGTGAAAAATAGTTTAGTATTTTCTTATACATGTAAACTGCTCAGAAGCTGGCAGCTGTGTCCACATTCACTCCTTGCCACTTACCTGTTTTGTACCTATATCTTCAACATTTTTATTTTCCTTTCTTCTATATGCCAAAAATTAAAACTATTTCTGAGGACTTTGTATACAGAAAATATTTCTAATGCCCAATGCTAAAGTTTTATGGACACATATGCTCTCTGTAACCTTTAAAAAATTTGTCTGATGATCTGTGATGATTATTTGCCTCTCGTCTTTTTGATGCAAAAGCTTCTAAATCCATTTGATGAGTTCCCTGGAAGTTGAGTCTCAACTCTGTCTTCACAAATGCAAGATAAAACCTTCTTTAGTTCAACTCATAAATGGCAGAAATATTACTCATCATTTAAAGGCTCATCATTGTTATATAAAATCTTAACTGAGTTCATCTATTTCCACTGAGATGTATTACATTTACAATGATTTTATGGACCATAGTAACTTAGCTAATTTATTGTGCCTTTGGTACAGTATGTGGAGAACACTAAAAGTCATATTTAATGCTTGGAGCTAACCTTAATCTCTGAAAATGACTGGAAATATAATCTTATTCATTTAAATGATTAGAGGGTAAAATATATAGTTTATTGCTTTTAGGCTTATTTCATTTTCCTGGAGTATGACACAAAGGTCTGGCAAGGTATCACTATTTCTACAACAAAAGCATTAGAGATAAGTATTATTTGCAGTTTGGTACTGTTAATGCTACAGCAATCTTGCAGAAGACTGCTGTGAAAGAGGCATTATTACAAATGTAAGTCTCTTCATTTTTGGCAGAGTAACATTTTGACCTATTTAACCTATTATTTTTCTTTTATAAAGAGAAATGTCAGATTGCAAACCTACTGTGGAAAGAAAAACCTATACAGGCCTAGACAAGTCGCTATATGTATTGGTTTAAAAAAATGTTCAACTCATTAATCACTTCCTGTAACTAAAAAGGAGAAAACCCTCCCCCATTTCTGCCATTGCCATTGTGATTGTATGATCCACACTTCAGTTCATGGCACCCCCTTCCCACCCCCAATAACTTTGGGCAGTAGTCATTAGTGTCACTTGAGTTTTTGTGATGTTTTGCATACTGTGCTCAGGAGGACTGGTGGAAGGCACAGGGAACCAGAATTGTTTCAGGGAAAGAAAGGGTAAGTAGGAGAGAATTCACATAACTGGCTCCTCACAGTACTGAATGGGCAATTTGTAGCTAAGGTCAATCCTAAGCAGGGTGCTGAACTACAGTATTTCTTTGTTGTCATTCAGATATCTTTATATGATGGGAAAATTGCACTTTCTATGCTGGGGCAATGCAGAAGAAAATCAAGCTATCATTTCAAGATTTTGTATTACATTTGGACTGTTGTGAGAACAAGAATGCTCTTTCAGTGGGCTGAAATTTATTTACTTTATGATCATTCTTTCCATCATTATTTTCCCTCATGTTAGAGAGATGCAGTGTATTCTGTGTAACAATATTATATAGCTTAAAAAGCAGTTAACAAGTCTCTCTATTCTGTAATATTATCTTGGTGAGGAAAATTCTCATCACTGCTCTACCTAAAAGATTGAGGCACTGATGCAATATTCCACATTCCACAGGGATGACAATAAGAAGTTCACCCACTTCAAAAGGAGTTTTTGGAGCCAAATATTCAGCCAATGCAAATCTAGCACGACACACTTCAGTGAAACATGGCAGTTTATAGTGAAGTATTTCTACAAATACATATCTAAGGATCTGAACAAAACAGAACAGAAAACAGTGACTAACCATTGACTAATGTACATGAAGAAGATAGAAATCAGAAGAGATAAAGCCTAAGTGGAACAAGGCAAAACAAAACCAAGTCTGGAATGAAAACTTAAGTACATCTTACATATTGTTCTATTGAAGGAGCAAAAACTTTCATAATTTTTATTATTTTCTCAAGTTAGCAGTGCTCCAGAGACATAGCTGAATCTTGACTATAACTTCAATTAGTTTAAAGCCTTTTTCCCTGTATCAGTATACATAAAGTTTGTAAACTTGATGAGCTCGAAAGACACAAAACCAACATATTACTTTCAGTGCTGGTTTTGAAACCAACAATAGAGCAAAGATTTCTGGAAAACACTGAGTTTACTAAAACACACACATCAACGTGAATATAGAACACAGGTACAACTGAAGTTTAAGTGTAACACAGTACGTTTCATAAAGTTTTCTTTTAAACTGATAACTAAAGCATTTTTGGAAGCCAAAGTTCCTGGCTGTCATGGTAGCTCCTGTTTACCTGATTCTTAGTTGTAATCTAAGCTGAAGCCCCAGGCTAGAGTATTGCTTTGGGTTATCTAAGAAAAGAAACTCCACAGTGGTATACCTAGAAATACATCATCAGCAAAAGGAAGAGTATTGTGGGCCGATTTCTGAATGAGGAAGGAGGCATTTAACCCACCAGAAAGCCATCTAGAATGGTATGACTTGCTCAGTAGATGAGGGAAGAGAAGTGGAGCTTGTTTATCTCAATTTTAGTAAGGCTTTTGACACTGTCTCCTATGACATCCTCAGACAGGCTGATGTCTAGTTAAGTGGACAGTGAGTGGACTGAAAACTTGATGAACTGTCAGGCTTAAAGGGTTATGACCAGAAGCACAAAGTTCATCTGGAGGCTAGTCATTTGCGGAGCACCCCAGGGGTGTACCTCAGTGCTGTGTAACCATTTAATTAATGACCTGGATGATGGGGCAGAGTGCATTCTCAATAAATTTGCAAATACTATAGAAATGGGAGGAATAACAGGCACACCAGATGGTTGTGCTGCCATTCAGAGGAATCTCAGTAAGGAGCCAGCAAGAACCTCATGAAGGTAACAAAGGGAAATGCAAAATCCTGCACATGGGGAGGAACAATTCCATAAAACATTACATACTGAGCTCCACTGATTGGAAAGCAGCTTGGAAAGGAGGGACCTAGGGGAACACCTGGGTGACACTAAATTAACTATGAACCAGTGATGCACCCTCGTGGCAAACAAGGCCATCCTACATTAGGCAGAGCTTGTCCAGCAGGTCCAGGGAGGTGAATCTTCCCCTCTGCTCACAACTGGCTGTACACATCTAGAGTACTGTGCCCAGTGCTGGGTTCCCCAGGCATGGACATAGTAAAGCAAGTCCAGCAAAGGTCTGTGAAGATGACTAAGAGATCAGCGTATGTCACACAAGAAGAGCCTGAGAGACCTGAGGTTGTTTAGGCTTGAAGAGTAGACTCAGAATGTGTGTCAACAGTGCACATAAAACTTGATGGGGAGGAGCCAGACTCTTCTTAGTGGTGCTCAGGGGCAGAACTAGTGGCCATGGACTCACACTGAAATACAGGACACTCCATTTTAAGCCTTTCATTGTATGGGTGACCAAACACTGGAACAGGCTGTGCTGGAAAGCTGTGGAGTCTCCATCCTCAGAGGAGGTCAAAACCAGACTGGACATATTCTTAGTGAATGCTGTAATTGACTCTACTTCATGCAAGGGGTTTAAACTAATTGAAATACAGAGGTACCTTCCAACTTCAACTACCCTATGATTCTGCAATACAAAACACTTTAGTGTGAGGAAATAAATTAATTAAATTTAAATAAGATTTAGCGGTATCTTTTATCTCCGGTTTATTTACTTTTTTGCTAATGTTTTGTTACCCTAAAAGTTTTTGTATTGCAGAATGTCCAAAGTGAAATCTGTGTGACTAATTTAAAATTCCCAAATCCCATATGCTGAAATATAGCAATATTCTTCTTTAAAAGTATAGGAAACACACAGGCCAGTACCAAAAAATTTATTTGATAAACAAAATCAATGACACTTCTGAAGAATTTAATGAAGGCTAGGATGAAAATATCAGTTTATTTGTTTGTTTTTGTTTTGTTTACAAAATACAGAAAAAAAACCTTAATTTGTTAAAATATATTTTGCAGTGATAGGAGATTTAGGAGGTGTATAGTCAAATTTACTTGAAGTTAAATTAGGCATGCGTCTTGATTCTTGGTTAAAATTCTTTAGCTGTATCTTCGTAAACTGATGCAAGTAATAATAATAAAAAAGTCAGCACAAGCTGAAGCCTGCAGCTTATAACCCATTATAAATTACACTGCAGATTTTCTAAACTAATTGTTAAATTTAGACTTAGCAATTAGCACTGCACAACATTTACCAACAAAATTAACTGTATCACTTGCTATCAAGATGACATTTCAAGCTCAATTACATTTTCAGATGTCCCAGTCTGGTAGCTCTGATGCATTCTAAGAAATGCAAAATAAAACCTAGAAATGGGCCAATTGCAAATTGTCACGACAAGATTCATGGTAAGATTTTTTTTTTTTTTTTTTTTTTTCTGTTTTGGATGAAAATTCAACCGTATTAAATATAAATGTAATCTTATATTAACAGTGTGAATCAGTGGTAGAAATAAAATGCAAATAGTAACCTTAGAGTTCCAAAATTTGAGATTTTTATCTAGCAACTTTACAGTTTCCAGGAGTCCTTATTAGCAAGTACATTGGAGTTCTTATTAGCAAGTACACGAACATTGCCAGGAGATGCTACCTAGTGTTACTTTTTAGTGTGATGGGGTATGTATCTGAGAACTTCAAAAGATATTTTCGACAAACAGCCAAACCTACAGAGAAACTCACAGCTGGATTTCATGTTGTGTTTACTTAGTAGAAGCAACCCCTAGGAAGTTTTTCCTCTGCAACTGTATAGAGACTAAAATTCAAAGCTTCTAACTCCTGATAACCCAATCAGAATTGCTGAGTTGAATGAAATTTATTTGCTTTCAAGACATAAGTAGGGAATGATCTTAAACTTTCAATATAGTGAGTCAGTCATACTTTGATGGAATTGTATCTACTTGCATTACAGTTTCACAATGGGAAAGAGCTTATTACAGTTGCTATTGAGGTATGGACCTCACTATTCCTCATACATCTGACACCACTCTCACCTGTACCCCTTTAAGCCCACTGACTTTTGGAACAAAGTAGACCATACAGGGCAGCATATGATGTTGCTCTGGAAAAAGAACAAAACTGTATTTAGATCAAGAATGACTATGCAATTCTGTTTTTCTTTTGGTGAGAATCTGGAGGCATTTAGGATTGTTATAACTTGCTCTAACCTCTTTTGTGATACAAGACAATTAATAATAATGTTTCTCCTACTACTGTTTCCTCTTCATCATCCAGCATCCTTCTCTTTCTCTTGGTTGTATCACAGTATCAACTATAGTTTCAATGCCTGTGGCTCTAAACCTAACACTGTTTAATACCTCCACTTTTCCCTACTCTGGCTCCCTATTGAGAGAGAAATCTGTGCCTTGAAAGGTTTGACATTCTCTTCCAAATCCTTTGCTGACTTTAAAAAACTATTCTCTCATAATGAAAAGAAGCTGTATGACCTTATGGATAACATCTTTGCCCTTTCTCCTCATCTATTTGCTGTTCTACCTATGAGCTAGGGCTTTTCCAGGGTGTGAACCCTGGGAGCACATTTTCAGCAACAGGGATGGGATGCAGGTTCCTAACATTCAATCACTTAAAATGTCAGCTAGGTACCCAAATGCCATGTGTGCACTCCAAAGCATTAACGACATATTCTTGTTCTGACCACTAAAAATACTGATGGCACTTCATATATGATGTGTTATTTTCATATTAAAGGTTTATTTGGGAGAAATGTTTTGTACAGTGTTTTAAAATGTTAGTTCCTTTATTTATTTATCTACCTGTATGCTCATTTATTTATTTATTTATTTATTTATTTTTATTTTGCTACTGTGTTACAAAAGCTTTCTGTCCTGTATTAAGGTGACAAATGAAAGATGCAAGCAATACTGTATACTATTCATTTACTACCATTCTGGGATGTCTTCTGAAATATTACTGGATTACATCTGGTTCTGTTCATCCCTCATTAATTTGACCAGATGAAGAAGCTTGGTATGTTGATCTTAAGATAAAGACGTGGAAAGTTTATCTGACCTAACTTCAGATATTGACAGTGTCAGTATCTAAAACCCTAATTTCCTTAGTTTGACTTTGTGGTAATAGGGAAAAATAGGTATCATTAGAATACAACTCCAATATATAATTCACAGTGGAACATTACAGGAAATGAATAATGCCTTATAAACAATTATTCTCCTAAAGAGAATTGAAACTTCAGTATAAAACCTGATATAAACAATATCTCAGTCTGTAAGTCCTTCTCTGTTAGACAAGATGAAGAATATTTTCGCATAAGTAGAGAATTGTTTCCAAAGGTGTCTGAAACAGGCATAAATTAGATATCTAATCCACTGGTCTGAATCCCACTCTTAAAGCGCATGTTGCAAACACCCCACTGCTTTTGTCAAGCGTAGAGGTTGTTATTACTAAAGCCTTTCCATTTAGGAGTCAAATACACATTCATGGTCTAATTTCATGGTCTAATCAACCCCTTGGAACAGAGGCTATGTTTTGACAAAGTGATAAAATCACCTCACAGCATTAGTTACCTGTACTTTACAGGCTATTCTACTAGATATTATTATTGGTTCTGTATCATTTGCATCCTTTAGTGATACAAACTGGAACTTTCATGGAGGTCTTGCATACAAAGCGGAAGAATGAAGCTCTACCACATGGAAGATGTGATGGAGACAACTGAGGGCATGACAGCATTCAGCTATACACATAGGTGATATCCAGCAAGGATTGTTGTAAAGCTACTTGTTCTTTTACATAATACACACCAGGAACTCAGCCTAGCATTGCAACAAGGTAGTGCATTATATTTGAACACAGTGAATTTTTAAGAAGACCGCAAGTAGTAAAGAATCTAACACATCTGTAGGTGTATCACTGTAGGTGTTACACTTTGAGTATCTCATTTTTTACCTCTGAGTTTATCAGCTTTCATCTTCCATTGCCTAGATTTTTTGTCTTCTTCTGCTAAATTAAAGTCTATGATTATGAGAGTCTTTTTTCTACAAGTATTAGACTCTGATCAAGTCAGTTACTAACTTCTCCTTAATGAGTTAAATACCTTGAGATTCTCCCACTTTAATTAATGTACAAGCTCATTCTATGCACTAAACACGTTACATTGATTCAAATTTCCAAAACAAGAACAACAAAATCTTGTTGTTGTGGTCTCCACCACAAAAAAAAAAAAAAACAAAAAACACACACCAAACCTCCAAGATAAACTTCCACGCTATCAAAATGCAGCAGTGCAAAAACAAAAGGAATCCTGCCTGACAGTCCACCAGTCCACCTTTTTTTTTTTTTTTTTTTTTTTTTTTTTTTTTTTTCTGAATAGCAGAATTAGAAAATATATGTCATACAACAGAAATCTCAATAGTGACAATAAATGAAATGGAAAATTTTACTATGTACACAATCTAAGAAAAAGAAACTCAAAGTTACAGGCAGACAACACAGAAAAAACAAAACGGTTTTCTGTTCATGAATGTTCTTTTCCAAGTTAGGACATAATTCTAGGCAAAGGATGTACCTAAGGACTGCATATTTATCAGAAGCAAGAGATACTGGTGTATCTCAAGAATGGTAAGAGAAATGTTAATGTATTGTTTCCAGTTTCACATCTAACATAAAGAAAATAAATAAATAAATAAATATATATTTTTTTTTAAAAAAAAAGAAACAAAGAAACAAAACAACAAAAAACAACTGAGAATAGAAGCATGATTCAACAAAACAAAAGTTTGGCATACCTTCAAGATCTTTTGATGGATAGACAGATGAAGCTTAGGTCCAGAAACCTAAAATTAGTGCCCTAACAGTCATGAAATATGACATATAAGTCTTGACATATCCCAGTGTTATGCAGGCAAGAACAGATAGACAGATGGAATATGTAGCTCCTCTTGTCCTGTATGTACTGTTAGTCATATTTTTCAGAGCTTTAGTTTACAGGGTAACAACGTATTTTCATAAAGTCCTAAAATCAGTCCAGATAGTTAATTTATAACCAGTCAAAACTTGATATGGCATAAAGATTTGAGTTACATGTTTTAATTTGAGTTTCATGAGTGTTTCTTTTTCATTTTGTCTCCATTGTCACTGGAATGACTCAGGAAGAAGAGTGCCTAGGTTACTAAGAGATACTGCAAATCAGAGACAAACTATTACGTCTGAAGAGCACATCAGTGCTGGGTGAGAACATCAGCTCACATCTCAGCAGGGTGATGGATGTCATGTGAAGGATTTCCAACGGCTGCATCCAGAACCAACAGAAGTTAGCAGGAGTCTTTGATACATGTTTGTTTGGGGTTTTGGCTATTGGAAATGGCCATGCAAAACCAAGGAGAAAAAATAAAACATCTGGATTCATTTAATCTCTTATAAACCAGAATTTACAGCATAGTGATTTAGCATGCAGCAAATGTCTCAAAATCCATTACAGTCATGAGCCAGTCAAATTTTGGCATTCACGAACAACATAACACTCCTTAATAAAGTTTTTCATTGGGTTAGTGTATGTTTGGATCAATAGCAAAACACATTTTAACCTCGATAACATGTTGGCATTATGGTAATAACAAGCCTCTACGAGCATCTGGGTAGTGTTTTGGCTAGTGGAAAGGCAAGGTTGGTAGTGAGCAACCTCAAATGGCTGACCTCGTTTTGACATCTACATTGGAAGTCATCAGCAAATTTGACTGTAAGTGCCAGAGCTTCCAGCAAGCTGTTCTGACGTTGTTTGGAGTGCAAAATGAATAACTTTAGTATGTCTAATTCCTACAGTTGCACATAACATGACATAGTTGTAGCTAACATGATTTGTAGGAAATTTAAAACTCTGTTGATCACACATTGGGCTTCCTCTATTATGTCAAGCAGAGTGATTTGTCTAGGGAGAACATGTGGGAATAAGTTTGCAAGAAAGCTGCTGCTGGTTAGAAGATAGATTGAAATGGTTCATTTTTTTTTCAGTAACTGAGTTAAGCCCTTTTTAACATTAAGCACTGATCAGTAAAAATTTTAACTTTTGGATTTAATTTTCAATTATGATATTTTCAAAAATCAACAATATTTTCAAAATCGTTCATCTTTGTTTCCTTCCCCGAGACTCTCTGGGTCCTGGGTGGGAAGAGCATTAACACATAACACGACACCTGAAACTTCTGTTGGAAAATAACAGGAATCTAGATAATGCAGTTATGAGCTCTTTCTAGACATTTTGTGACTAGAGACAAAAAAAAAACAGATGTGATTTTCCACCTACACAAAAAAACAAACAACAAAAAAAAGCCACAAGTGTGTGTGTTTACAGAAGATTTGAAAAAAAATGGAAACATCAGAGGCACAATAAGCTGGCTTAAAAAAAAAAAAAACGATCAGCATTCACCTTACTGTATTGTATTTAGCAGTTCAAGATAAATTGTGTTTGGTTAAAAGTTTATGAAGTTGCACCTCCGTTTTGAATTGTGGTAGAATAAACTGCTTTCAGTGGCTGGTGTAAAAGGGTGGTGTTAATTCTTTATTATATAAGAACATAACACTTGAGACACAAGGGCTTAATTAAGTTACTTTAATTACTTGCATAGCACCATGTGATCCTCAATATGGTGCTGCATTTGGTGGCCACTCTAAAAGCCATGGGACTCCCCTGTGTCCTGCAGCATCTATGCTGATCCCATGAGGCTGCTTTGGTTAATTTATGTCTTCTCAGGTAGCACTAGTCTTGAACGTATGGGCAAATAAATCAGCCTCAAAAGGTCATACTGAGCTCCTTACACCTTAAAAGTTGAAAATACAGAAGTAATTTGTGCACTGAGTGTGTAGGTTCCCACTGCAGCCAAGGAAGAAGCAATCAGTAGAATTAGTGACTCTCACCTGGGTGCAACAGCTTTTAGTTACTAGCAACTGGATACAGATTATATAATTAAAAATGGAATCTTAATCTCACATTGAATCATAATCAAAACCTTGCCACAAAACAGATTACATTGTTTTGGTCTTTTCACTGTGCACAGATAGGTACAATAATAATAATAAAAATTATATTTCACATTGTTAATCTGGGAAACAGTAGATGTGTCTACAATGTGAAATTGATTTGTGGTCTGTAGAAAACCACTGGTGGAAGCAGTTGTTGTCAAACACATTTGCCTTTGAATGGAACTAAGTTCAGCTTTTCTGTTCAAAACACTATCTGAAGAGTTATGTTTCCACTGTGATTGTTATGCTGATCCCAAGGCAATGACGTGTTAGGCCTATCTTTGTCACTATTTTGATAATGGTTTTCATGTTTGGGTCTGTTGTGCATCTTTGTTTTATGCCTACAATATGCCTATGACACTGAGTTTGCAAAGATCAATAGTAAAAAAAAAAAGATTATTAGTAAAAGTAGGCAGAGTAGAAGTTAATACCAAGAGATATTTTGGCTGAAATTTGTATTGCATTGCTATCCAAAGTCTGGGCTTATGAGAAGAATGAAATTCCTATTTAATAAGTTACATTAGCAACAAAAATAAATATATCGATAAAACAACCCATTCATAGATCATAGCTGAACTATGATAATACAGAGTTCAGAAAATACTGTCTAGTCTGCTTAAAAATCTGTCCATGCTGCTGTGTTATTAAGCAGGAAATGATGGAAAGCTCCACTGATCTCAAATAACTCCATTGTTTTTCCTTTTCTAATCAAATATGCTCATAGTGAGGAACCAGAAAGGCATCATTCAACAGACAGCATTGTTGTGAAGGCATGAAATATGGCCCTTTGCTGCTGATGTAACATTAAGGATTAAAAATGTTTATTACCTGATATTCTTCTGTTAATTGTTTTGTGCAAAGAAAAACAGAAGTTGCTGCCTTAAAGTGCAAAAAAATCACAATGTGCATTCATAGTTGAGAGCAAAGGGTTGGGGCTATGAAAATTATGTAAATGACGCATTCCAGTGACAGAACTTTCAAACCCTTAGGGTCTTCAAACCACATTAATTCAAGAAATTAGACACAAAATCTAACTTTTTCATGGTAATAATGATTTCATAAGGAAAAACTCGTTAGCAAAGGTTACAAATATGAAGTTCTATAGAACATTTAAATTCAGGAATCTTAGTATGTGCCCCTGGGATATATTTACACAGCCAATGACTCTCTGAAGTTATTAAGTAATTTATTTGAGAAAGTCTCCATTCATGAGTTTACATAAGAACAATATCAGGTTTACAAAGGCTTGTGTTGTCAGTTTAGCAAATACCTAATTCACAATGACTTTTGCTTAAGATTTTCATTAGGTTGTTCAATATTGTTTGATCATTTAATGTCAGCTTCATAGGATCATAATTTCCCCTATATAAAAAGAGGAAATTAAAATGAGAAATAAATTAAAGAGTGAACTAAACTTAAATTTAAATCAGCTTCACCATAAAAGAGAGGAAAGCAGTGTCACTGCTTATGATTACACTTTGCCTGGGTACAAACTATCTACATATGGTAACCTGAGGTTTTGCTACAGTGTATTTCTGTGCCAGCAATGCCAAAAATAATCTGAAATGTTGCATATGGTTCACTCATTTGGGGCTGATCTGTGATGTGACAGTATGGCACCATAAGTTAGATAGGCCATCAATTAGATAGGCATAGAAATGAAAGCACATCAGATATCTTTTGATTTCTATGCCAATTTGTGCTGTAGTCTACGGCCTCCAGCTATTGTTGCAGGCAATGTGCAAATATAACTAAAGATGACAATTCCCGCATCAAGGACTAGAGTAGATATGACAGAGAGGAGAAGCACAAGATCCCTTGATGCTGAAAATAAAGCTGGTCAAAACTGTCAACAGAATATTTGTCTTCTTGTGGAAAATGCTGATTCATCAATACAGAACTATTTTCCAGGAAACGTGTTGATTTGCTCAACTTGCTAATGAAATACAGATGAGCCTTGAAATCTTCACTGTCGCCTGACTAGGTCATTCACTGCCATTCCTCAGAGACCTCCCTTGTCCCTGAGCACCATCACAGGCCTATGCTGGTGGACGTTTGATCCAATGAGTGATTGAAATAACAGCTGGTTCCTGCTACAACCTCCCTCTGGCACTCTTTTTCCTTCTTGGGATGGTATTTACTCTCCCATCACTGTGCGTCATGCACTCAGATGTCTTTCCACTGTTTTCTCTCCTACTCATTCAGGCTAAAACCACAAAACATCACTCTGTTTCCATGAGAATATTCAAACTGTGCAAGCACTCTGCTCCAAATCTAGCCTCTCAGTATTCCTATATACTTTGTTTCTGTTCTCTTCAGACAGCTGAAACTTTAAAAACCTATGTGTTAAATCTTTTTTCTCTATGGTAGCATGAATCTCTGGCCTACACATAACCTTATGCCAAAAGCAGCGTTCAAATCAAAGGCAATATTACTGCAACTACTAAATTGTATCACATATGACTCCAGTACTAGCTGCTTTAAGAATCTGATTCTCAGAAATGAGAGGGCAAAAATCTTTTTTTTTGAGGCAACAACTGTGAGAAATGGAAATATGACTTACAAATAAAACATG
Organism: Heteronetta atricapilla; assembly: GCA_011075105.1. Lineage (NCBI taxonomy): Eukaryota > Metazoa > Chordata > Aves > Anseriformes > Anatidae > Heteronetta > Heteronetta atricapilla. Next base: position 5,483,204 of record CM021731.1, on the reverse strand, counting down.
CAGAATTATGCAACTACTATCTTGACTGAAACCTGTCTTACCCCAAGCCTAGGTTACTATTCAGTCTTTCACTTCTGTTCTTTACTGAATATATATACATATTCATATATATACATATATATATTATAATATATAATATAATGAATACATATAATGTGAATATAATATAATATTCATATATATATAATAAAAGCGAACAGGAACAGAGAGACAAGATAAGATTCAGTCAATCATATTTATTACATATGCAGCACTCAATGGTAGCTGCATTTGTACTGTGGTTCTCTGAAGTTTTAAGGACATCTGAAATTCTGAAGGAATCTAATATATATATATATATATCTAAAAGGTCCACTAGTAACTAAGGCGGCCAGAAAGGTAATCATTTTGAAGGCTTCTTGTAAGTAAGGAGCTCTCGAGAGCTCACAGCGAGGTCCTTATAGGAAAACTGAGAGCAAAGGTGATGAAAAATAACACAAAATTAGGTAACAGTTCATAAGCAAAGAATGCTGGTGCTATTCAGCACTACCCAAAAATCTTGACATCACACATATTACAAACTCTATCTCATGAAATGTGTTGAAGTAATATAAGATTCATATTCCAGGCTAGCCTTTACCTCCCAGCATCACCCTGTATATATTGTACTCCTCTAGCAACTTTAATTCAGAAGCCATGGCAAAAGAGAAACTGATGTACTAGAGGAGGAAACTAGAAAAATGAGAATGGCCATAATTAGCATTAGTATAAAATCATGGAATCACAGAATGCTTTGGATTGGAAAGGATCTTACAGGTCATCTAGCTCCTCTGCCATGGGCAGGGACACCTCCTACTAGGCCAAGTTGCTTAAAGCCCCATCCAACCTGACCTTAACTTTAACTTTAGTAACAGCAACCTGGAAACAGTGGATTTGATGACTGGAAAATACAAAAAGGCACAGATGGAGATTTCAGATTTTGAAACTCTGAAGTTTGACTGGATCAGTACTAAGGTGCAATTTGCCTTAGTAAGCGAGAGAAAGCAGTTAGAGATGATTTCCAGATACAGACATGAGAGACAAGAGGGATTTGGCAGTATAATCTTTGAAGGGAGGTGAATAAGACAAAGTGTCTGGAAGACAATAACAAAGTTTTAATATACGTAGTGCTTCGAAATGTTACCAGTTACCAAGAAAAAACAATATCCACATGACTGATGTGCTAAAAATAAAGGCAGCATTTTTGTAATAAAAACAATCTACACATTTAAGGAGATTATTTTTATTCCTTCAGAAATAGCACTGAAGTTTTTCCATATTGAAACATTGGGTAAAGCTGAAGTTTACAGCACAAATAGATGTGGAAGGGCTGGGTTCATACAAATTTTGAGAGCATGGGAGAAGTATGTTCCTAGCCTGCATCCAGAGGAGTGTGTACAGCAGGTTGAGAGAGGTGATCCTCCCCCTCTACCCAGCACTGGTGAGACCACACCTGAAATATTGTGTTCAGTTCTGGGCTCCCTAGTACAAGAGGGAATAGAAGTTCTAGAGAGGGTCCAGCATGGAGTCACAAATATAATTAAGGGATGGGAGCATCTGTCCTATGAGGAAAGACTAAATGAGTTGGACCTGTTTAACCTAGAGGAGATTGAGAGGGGATCTTATCAACCTCTGTAAATACCTCTATGTTGTGGACACACAACAGGACACTCTATAAATACTTTATTTATAAGTAAATGTAAAGTGGATGGGGCCAAAATATTCTCAGTGGTGGCCAGTGACAGGGCAAGGGGTAATGGGTATAAACTGAACCACAGGAAGTTTCATTGCCATATGAGAAAGAACATTTATGGTTCAGGTGACAGCACTGGAACAGGCTGTCCAGAAAGGTTGTGGAGTCTCCTTCTCTGGAGATATTTAAAACCCATCTAGATGTGATCCTGTGTATTATGATCTAGGTGACCCTGCTTAAGCAGGGAGGTTGGATGAGATGATCTCTGAAAGTCCCTTCCAACCTCAACCATTCTGTGATTCTGTGATATTCTATATACTGTAATAGCTTGTGGGCTCACAGGGACTACAGTCCTGTGAGATCCCTGTTTTGTGTACAAAGCAATTGTATTTACAATATTTATTAGAAAGAGATAAGAACCCATCATTCCCTTCCCTTCTTCAAGTCTAATGGTTGGCTGGTGCTGTTTGCTATGTTTCTATGAATGTCTTTAAAATCTTTAAAGTTGTTTTTCTGATGACTAGGATTGGACAATAATGGGGGAACAAAGTTGGGGAACATGCTTACTCATATTTATAAGTGACCACACCATCATGCTATTGCAATTGAGTTGTGGAGAGCTGCTCCTCAGACTCAGGATGATAGGATTGATTTAAGAGGAGGACAATGAGGTGGCATTATCTCTCTCCAAAACAACTCTCCTCATTGTAAAGGGGTCACTCATTGTAGAGAAGGACACGGCTACCAAAAAATAAGGTGGCTACATGGGCAACTTCATTTCCATTTTTCCTGGTTCCATGGAAGAGAAAAAGAACCTGAAATGGTGCCAAGAGAACATAATCCTCCCTGTGGAAATGCTGAAATTTTTTTATAGTGTTGTTTTCCCATGTGATGCTGAGACATTCACAGATCACAAGACAATGTGGAAGAGTCACAGTTTCTGCACAGTTCCAACAAAGACACAGAAAGAGGGAGATGAAGTAAATTACAATAAACATTGGATTGGGACCATAGATACCACTGAGGACCATATCCTTAAACATCCGTTGTGCCTAGGTCATCTCCTGAAATCCTGTGTTGCCTCCTTTGTGCCATTTGTTCCCAAAAACATATGATGAAGTTCTCCACTTAGGCCCTTACATTTCCAGAGAAAAGGAAGCCTTTCCTACACAGTTCATAGCCATGAGTTTAAACAAAATACTTCTTGGCTCCCAGTCAACAGGAATCAAATGCATCTTGACAATACAGTTCTTACACTACTGTGTATCATCTTCTTGCTTTGGTGACCTTGCAGTACATTGGCAGCTGATGAAGAAATTGTGTTATAACTGAATATTTCACAGCAGTAAGTTTTGCTGTTTGATACCAAATGAAATTATACAATGTACTGAAAAAGAATTATGTCAAACTGATTTCTTCATAGTTGCACATAATATTTTTCTATTTTTTTTGAAAACAGTCTTGAAAATTGCCCAGGAAGTATTACTACTAAGTGAAGATAAAAAAAAAAAAAATAATAATCTATTTCTTGAAGGTAAGACAAATAGGTCTTACATACAATTTCTCTAGCTTCAGATACAATAAAAAATAACAGCAGACACACTGTACAGGGATATGTAACTACAAGCTTTCCTTCCTAACTAAATTGCCAACTGCGTCACTTCTGAATAAAGAGCTGAACATATACAGTATGGATATCTGTACAAAAGATCTTTAAATGTCATTTTGATTATATTGCACACCTTTTAAAATTATGAAAACTGATATTTTTGACCCTTAACTTACGGAGTTAAGCAAAATTTGACTTTACAAAATTGCTTTCTCTGGAGGAAAGTCATTAATATGGGCCAGGGACAATTTTACTACAGACTTTCTTCTTTAGAAATATGTACACAAATGCTCATTTCAAGAACATAAAAGGATAAGAGTAATAAGCATTTTTCCCTTCAAATGTCTGCTACTTCAGAAAGATTTTATTAAAAAACAACATTGCTTATGCATCTTAAAAAGAGAACTTCACTATTTCCAGCCAAAAGACAATATCCAGCAACAGAAAAATATCCCAGAGACCACCTGATTTAGTTCTGATACAATTTTTCCATCATCCCCCCAAAAAGTGTTGCTTCGGTGTTAAGACTTGAAACCAAATCAAGCCTAGCAAATTGAGGCTTGGTAACCTGTGCATAATTCAGTTTTTCAGGAACCCAGTGCAAAAAAAAATCATGCTAGGAAATGATGCTTATACATAGGATGAAATTACCAAACGCTTTCTTGCAATATTTGTCCTGAATGTTTTTAGACCAGTTTCCCATACTGGATATTATATATGTATATGAAAATTTCCTTGGCTTATAGCTTCTGAACTGGTGCTTTAGTCTCTCCTAATCTCAGTTACACATGTAGAAACCTGACCTTTTCACATTATGAAGAGAGAAAAAAAAAGAAAAGAACTACAAATCATAATTACCTTGATTTTCAAAACCATTCTACAGAGTTATCCTGTCTTTACTAGTTTATAGCAATATAGCTAGGTGTGGATTTCCCAGAGCAGTGAAAGTAAAGTTATGCACAGCTGCATACTTGGCATATAAGCTATGAAGATATAATTGGTAAAACAAACATAAAAAAATAGGAAAAATATGCAGAATTTGATAGTTTGATAGTCAAAAACATATCTAATATATATTCAGGGTACAATTCCTAAGCAATAGAAGTGGCAAAACTTTCCCAGAATTTATTTTGTCCTGTGCTGCTCTTAGCAACAGTTAATAACTGAAGCCATAATCCTCAAATCAGGTACTTTGATACAGATTCCTGTGCCTGTGCATGTTGAAATCACAGGGCTGCAGACAATTTTCTGCACCCCTTTTTGACTGCACTTGAGATTGGCATGTTACACTATTACCTCATGCAACTCTGAAAAGAAGCATATGCTCAAGCATGTACATAAATACATGTAGTCTGAGAGAAAATATTGACACTGACCTGCATCCATGGAGGATTTTATATACAGGGAACAAAAATACAAGTGGAAAAGAATGGATTATTCATTCAAAAGATACCTGGATATGGTCTTGAGCAGCCATGGTCTAGGTGGCCCTGCTGGAGCAAGGGCCTTGGACCAGGAGACCTCCAGAGGTCCCTTCCCACCCCAACTAGTCTGTGATTCTGTAATTATTAAGATGGTATTGTTTTTCAGACTTTTGTGCAACATAGGAGTTTACATTTCATTTTATTTTCTTTCAGACTATGGAAGTGAGAGATTTTCTTATATTAAATGTTTGATGGAAGCAGTTGTGGAGCTTCTCAGTGCAATCACAGTGGCTTCTGGGGGTCCCTCCTCAGTGTTATCACTCATTGGGAATCTGGGGTAATTATACTGCCACATCTGGGACTCATATGAAAGTTAAGTGACTGAATTTGGACCACAAAGTGTTATCAGTTCCCTATCAAACTCTTGGAATGGGTGCCGGGATTTGCAGGCAAAGTAGGAGAAAACAAAAAGACTTACAATAGCATGCATTTACAGAAATGTCATATTTTTAGCTAGGTGGCATTACGCTATCTAAGGAAATTAACAGTGATTTATAGCAACATATAAATAAGACAAAGCTTGTTCAATATATCTCAGCATTAAGTATCTTCTGCATTAATAGTCTCTAAAGTCTTCCATTTATTATCTAACAAGGTATGCTCCATTATTATTTTTATCCAGTTCATTGCTTGATTCCATCTGTCCCTTCAAAATTAGCTTGTCTAATCAGAAAACACATTTGATGGTACTTCATTTCACATAAAAAGGAGGTATTCTTGTTTACTGAGAAAGTAATTGGATTATAATTTTGAAAAGAAAGAAATATGAACGGTAATAAATTATTTCTTTAAAAACAAATGTGAGTATGAAAACCAACAAACCCAAAACAAATTAAAAACTCTAATGAATGAAAAAATTTTAAATAGAATATGCAACTGGAAAGAATCATTTATCATTGTAACTTACCTACTCCTTGTTATTCAGTTAGAAAGAACTGAATATCTAAGAAAAGAAGAAAAGATTTATGTATTTACTAAATGACAGTCAAATAAATATTTAACTAGCTGTCATTTATCTTTTAGCTTTTCAGCCCTTGTAAACAGTAATTAAACACATACATAAATATATTTTTAATAGAAAGAAAAAAGTATAATTTAACTTCAGTTTGTGTGTCCACTATTCCATTTTGGTTATTGATTAAACTGTGTGGACAAAGTTCTTGTCATGGCAGGAAGACTATTGTAAAGTTGTGTGCATTACCTCACTGCATGCATTTGTGAATGTTTAGGTGAAGCAGAGAGAATGCAGAAAGTGTGTTTAAAACTCTGGAAAACACATTTTGGATACTTATGCTGTTGATCTATCCCATGGATTTTATTGTTTCCCAATATTTAAATTCACGTAAATCTATGATTTTTTTCCTGTTATTTTTATTTTGGTTAGTTAACTAGTATTTTATTGATAAATTTGCTTTTTAGCTACAGCAAGGTAAACAACAAGTATTAAACATATTAGAAATAACTAAAAGGAATTAGTAATTCAACAATTGTCTGAAAGAAGAAAAAACACATAGCAAAGAATGAGCAATATCAGAGTAAAGAAGATTATAAAAATTGGAAGCAAGATATAATGATTAAATTATAATCTTATAATTTTATTATAATTGTATATTTTTAAAAGTAGAAAAAAAATAATTTGAAAAAAAGGTAAAACTTTACTCTTACCTGTTCAGCTGGTTAACACCTTGAGATCTTTCTATTTGTAGATCTAACAAAGAAAAGTACAAAATTAATTCTAATACACTGTATTATGTGAGAGGAATGGTAATAGATTTACACTGGTGTAGCCTGATTTTATTTACCTGAAAATCATTCAGGTATTCTTTGTTTTTGAATTTTATTTATGATAAAAAGTCAGCCTTTGATCCTTCAATTACATGTTTGGGGTCTGAAGTGATAACAATTTGGGATTAAAGTTCTTATGCAGATCTTATCTAGTTTATTGTACACTTTAATCAGTTTGTATACTGAACTGATGTAGATGGAAAATGATGAAGGTAATCACCAAAGACTGAATTGGCTTAGAATATGAGAGATTCAAGCAAAACACACCTAACTCATCAAAGATGGGAATGAAATGCCAAATTACCCACATAGGTGTGTCAGTAAAAGGAAGTGTGTGCATAGGAAATGGTGGAATAGTCATTATAAAAATGGTCAAGAAAAAAATTCTTAGCACTTCCATAAAGCACAGTGTTAAAGCATATGTACAGTGTAACATATGATTTTTCTCAGAATTTTAAAAGATCTATTTGCATGCTCCAAACCAGGATTATAAGTGAGCAATATGAAATCAGAAGTTTCAAAATGCAATTTAGTACTCACTCAATGTTTCTACTCCAAATTTAGGAAGCAAAATTTTTACATGCCGTCAATATCGCAAGATTCAAAAAGGCAATGTAAAATGACAGGATTGGATTTTATTTATTTTATTCACTGATGTATATGTAGCTACTGAGGACCATAGCTGTAATTCAGGTAGTAAGCATGCCTTGCCTGTGCTAGCTGCATGGAATAAAAAGTATATACTATTATATACTCAGTGATTTGTACTGTTGCTATCTCTGTGGCGACTTGGTTGATGTCTCATCACAGAAAATGAGCCTGAGAATTGGAGTCCTGATTAAACCTGAGACAATGGATACATATATATATACATTCGAAGAGTATTTCCTCCATAATGTAGAGAGCAAATAGCATTTGGATAGGAATGACACTGAAAATCACTCTTGTCCAGTGAATACACAATATTTAAAATTGATTATTTTCTTTTGTTAACTTAAATGAAAAGTAACACTGCACCTGCTCTCCAGATTCATATCAGAGAAAGGAGTTTGATAGTGATGTGCAGTTTCTCAGGCTGTCCCAATCATAAGCTATGGGTTTCTGATTCAGGACAAGAGCATAATCCTACTTGAATATACATTCGGCTAAGTGACAGTGATAAGAAAACCGAAGATATGGACAAAGTAAACTGTGAACAGTTGCACAAATGTTTGGAGTTTTGCTATTTGAGATAAAATGATCCAGCCTGAAAACAGTAAAAAACAAAAGTAGAAGTACTAAGGATTTTCTTGGGAGATTTCTAGTACTCTGCTTCTTCTTAGAATACAGATAGCATAAGATTGGCCTAAACTAGTTGTTTCTACTTTTTTTGCAGGCTGAATCTGGAAGGAAAAGACCATGTAAGCACTAAAAGAAGTTTAGCTTATTTGAAACCCAATACTTGGGTGAAAAATACAGAATACGTAATATCAACCTCAAAATTATTGGCCTATAATAGTTCTTAGACTGGCTTAAAATTACTACTTTTTGTCTGGGTATGCACTGTTGTGTCTTGAAAGGCTCATAAAATGAAATTAGATATGTTGACATTAAAGTTCTCAAGCTTCTTATTCCCTTTGACATTAGTAGTTTGATTTGTATCTGGGATCGTGACCTTGTAACAAATTTAATGCTGTTAAGTTAACTCTGCTGGTTCCATCTTCTGTCATTACTGCTCAAATTCCATTTGCATTTGGTCAGGGGAACACTTATGTAAAATACACCCACCCATCACAGTATGTATTTAGGTAAAATATAAAGATCTGTTGGGAATGAAGGCAATTCTTACTCATCCCACATAAGGCTACAAAGAAGTGAGAAGGTAAGTTACTTTTGGTGTGAGGCCAGTGAATTGTTTCTTCCTTTATTAAGCAAACCATGTACCAAAAAAGCCATTTTTCTACATCCAGAGGGTGTTCACTTTGTGCATATTCAATTATGACCATCCCCATTTGTCTCATCATAAATTAGGAAAAAGTTCTTCTCAGAAAGAGTGGTTTTGCATTGGAATAAGTTGCCCACAGAGGTGGTGGAGTCACTGTTCTTGGTGGTGTTTAAGGAAAGGTTGGGCGTGGCGCTTAGGGACATAGTTTAGTAGGTGATACTAGTGGTAGGGGGATGTTTGGACCAGATGACCTTGAAGATCTGTTCCAGCCTTAAGGATTCTATGATTCTATGATCTCTGTCTGGTATGTTCTGTCACCTAAGATCCATCCTCTTCATTTCCTGCCTATAAAGAACCAGGTCATCAAATGAGCACTTCAATGTCACCTTAATGGAAGTTAAACTGAGCTAAATAATATAAAATGAAATAAATAAAATAAAATTAATTTGCACATAAAAAAGAAAAGAAGAAAAAAAAAGTTTATTTTGAGGGTAGTACATATTTATTTTTGACAGACTCACATCAGAAATCAGATGAGAACACCATTTACATTATTAAAAAAATACATTATTTTGTACATTAAATATATATTTGTTATATATATTACATAGCTACTATATTATATATACACACACATATGAATATACATATATATATATATATATGTATATATATATATATATGCACAAACAAATAACCCTGGACAATACAGGGCTCTTAAATTCTTTAGAATGGCACCTCTACTGTAAATTGACCTGCCTGCTTACTACACTCAACAAAAATTGATTTTCTTTTCCTGGATGGAGTGTTTTCTTTGAAAAAAAATGAAATAAATCTGTAACTCACACTGTGTTTTCTCCATGTGATTCTGAAGTTTTAGACCCTTCTAACTCAAAATTTAAACCATTTTAATTTGGCTTAACTTAGTAAAGTATGTGCATTTGTAATTCTGAATAAATGTGAGACAAGCAAGTATTACAGGCCTGAGACTAAATCCTCTGAATCATTTGGTTTTCTGGTTTGCCTTTTTGTGGCTATTTACTCTTTCTATAACTAGAAAATCCAACTTTTGGTTAGCCTCTCATAGTTAGGAAAGGTCAAGCTTTTGCTCAGAACTGGATGAGTCCAACAGTCTGGGAGGAAACAGCAACATGTTATTATAAAATATAAATTTTCCAATAACAAATCAGGAGCTTTAAAGCTATAGTGCTTGGGGCTATAATGTACCTCCTATAGGCTCTACCATACCAGTGGATTTTGTAATATTTCCATTCCCACACCTCTTTTTTCAACAATCTGTTTTCGCTTCAGGTAAGTCTTTCTTTTGCAGCACTAAAAGCTAAATGCAGTTCAGAGACACAGCGAGAGAGAGTTAGCGAGCCTGGGCTACAGATATTTTCATATAATGCTTTGGTGTGGGCACCCTATTAATTAGTAATTGAATATTATGTATACTAATATTCATTAGTAAATGAAATCCCTTTCCTTTTAAATAAGAGTTCCTACATGTGAGAGGCATCACTACATCAACACAGTGGTTATTCCACCTGTTTTTCTGGTTACTTTGCATGTTAGATAACACTATTTGCAAATCTTTAACACAATTCAGTCATTAAATCACATAATTCATAGAATCCCAGAAAATAATAATAATAATAATAAAAAGAATATGATGGGAGGAACCTCTGGAAGTCATCTAGTCTGGTGCTCATATGTTGTTGTTCACTGTAAATGACAGTTCTTTGATAAACTTCCACTAAGTGCAACACTAATCACTTTCCTACCTCTTGTAAATGCAAAGTAAAATGTATTAAATCATCCAAATGTTGATGTAGTCTGTAAACCAGACTATTTGCTCTGGTTTACAAATGGAATAAGAGTGAAGCTTGCAGAAGGTCTTATAATGTGTGTCAGCTGACTGTAGTTGCTGAAGCACTTGCAGTTGTGTAAGGACATCTATAACATACACCTAGGGAGTCTGAAGATGATTTCTCAGTCTATATATAGGCAACTTTATAGTGCTAAAAATTTATAGCAGTTAAAGGTTAAGCAACCACAATTATGGTGATATAGTCCTTTATGCTTTACTTAACTAATTGAATTTGGTTAACTTCACAATTTCAACACCTTGAAAGAAAAATAATATATGCTGTGTTGTTTGGCATTGTGCTGGCACCAGAAACAGCTTATATATCTGCTGCTCCATATTAACTGAGACACGTTTTGGATGCAACTGCTGTTAACATCTAGGTAATTTTTTTTTTTTTTTTTTTTCTGGAAAGCTCTGTTTGCTTGACTGGAACTTTAGTAAGATGTCTATGCTCACTCACAAGTGAAAACACATGAGGTTCATAAAATTAAGTAATGTTATTTTTATTATTATTATTATTATTTTTCTGTAAAAATAAAAAAAATATTTCTCAGATGCAAAAGTGAGAGACAGAAAGGCTCAAGTATTTCAGATTAAAAGCATACATACTGGATTCACAGAATCGGATTGTTTTGTCCATAACTAGAAGGCTGGAGAGCAAAATCTCATTAAGATTGGTATATGGAAGTAGCTTTACAAGCTGTGAATATCCATGAATAGGTTCGTTTAAATGTCTGGGAAATAAGATGGCTTTTCAAATATCTATCTGACAGTGTTGGATTCAGAAATACAAACTAAGATGAACTCAAAACATGATACTCAGAAATCTGTCTGGAAAGTGATGTTATAAAGAAATGAATCTACATTCTAGAAAGACTGATTTTAAAAAACTGTTCTGATCTGCCCATGACTTGGCAACATGCATTTATCCCTGGCATTCTTGTGGATTTGGATATAGTGCATGTGTTCTCACGTGGCACCTCTGAAAATCTAATTTCCATAAAGTGATGTTTGCATAAGGTGTTTAAAAGATTTGTCAACAGGAGGAATATTACTGCTAAAAGAATATGCAAAGCTTAGACTTTCATGTACTGCATAAAATCAGATATGATCATAAAATTAAAGCACACCTTCTCAGTGTTTATTTGCACTAACAACTACTAGATACAATTTTTGAAGCTTGTTTGGCTTTGTGTCTATAATGTTTTGCTATGTCTATTATCTGCCCTTACAGGTTTCTGAACCTTCTGAATGCTATACAACTGCGTACATGAATAGAAGGGAAGGGAGACAGAAATTATCCTTGATGTGTGTTGCTAGCCTTAGGTTTGTCCTTAAACCTAGGAGAAAAACAAAGTTAGTTTCTGATGATTTATATTTTGGATTGCTACCTCATAGGTGTTTATCTGCTAATTCATCTGAAAGATAAAGAATAGACTTGTTGAATGAAACTCTAAGTAGTTAAATGTTGATCTGTGTCCTAAAACCACACTTGTCTTGATCAGATACTGAAAGAAACATAGATGTAAATTCATTTATACAGTTATTAATTCAAAGTTAGATTATGAATTCAAAACTTGACACAGGCTATTACTATGAAGATACCCAGCATTCAAAGTATGCTGTTTTTATTCTGAATCAGCTATGAATGCATAGCACACAAACAGAACTAGGGAGAACAAAAGACTCAAAATCATTGCAAATTAAACCTATTTTTCATTAACTTTGTCATGCATAGATTCAGGTAGTTCTGAACGTGGCGGTCATTGTAGTCCATTCAAAAAATAATAATGAAAAAAATTTCCATGTCTTCAATACAGTCCTGTTGTATTAGTAAGTGATCTCTCCAGTGGCCAAAATAATATCTGTAAATTCCCATGAATTTTAACCAAAAACGTGGCAGCCTGGCATGATTAAAAGCTTTAAATTCTCGGAGAGCAACATGTTTAAAGCAGAACTGTAGTCTTGAGTGGCACCTCACTGGTTTCATTTCCCAGTATTGTTATTTTCCAAGGTAATATTTGATTTACAAGAAAAATGCTTTTAAGTCACACAGTAAGTCCTACAATGTATCCACAAGTATAAAATCCTCAAATTGCCTTCATTTATCAAATGCTAAAGCCCTACCTGAGATTATTCAGTGGCAGAGTAGGAATCTAATGATGGCAGCAGGAAGGAGGAAGGCTAGATTTATAGAGGTTTTAGAGGCTATACTTCTCTCCTTGCTTGTCCCCCTCCTAACTCCCTTTAATTCAGTACTTTGACCACAGCAATTCAGTTAAGCTTCATTATATGGCACAGATGGCTCATAAGTCCAGTCACCCTGATTTTACTGAAAACTGTCTTGTGATAGTAATTTGAACTGACTTTAAATTCCACATTATTAGAGAAGATGATGAAATACCAAGCCTCAGCTTTAAGCCATCTTTCTCCTTGTGCTACAACTTCTTGCCCAAACTATTATGTTTTGCCTTTGCTTACACTATAGTTATTTTCATTTTGATATTTTTTGGATGTGTACAGCTAAAGATCAAATACAGAGAATGAAGGTTTTTATTTTTTTTATTTTTTTCTTTGAATGGAAATAAAAATGGACACTGTCTGGATTAGGAATAAATGTGAATGATATGTTATGAGTTAGGTGATTACCCATGCTAATGTCCTCTATCTTTGCTCATCTAACACAAATCCAAGTTACCAGATATTGTCATTAAGAAAACTTTGGTGGTCTTATTTGGGCTATGATCATGGAACTGTCACAGTGCATGTCAGGCTATCACTTAAATCAGTGCTATGCAACAGCTGCAGACTGCCAGCTGCAAAGACATGATTTTCCTGGATAAACCAAGTATTGTTTGTAATAGTTAACTTCATTTTGTAAAGAAACTCTCTCAAGTACAGTCAAGGTTTTGTCTACCATTTGCTTGGAAAGTCTGGATCAGATCCTTAAATCAGAGCCAAATGTGAATAAAAGCAGTAAATTCTTGGGCAATAAATCCTCAGTGATCTGCATTACTCAAAGACGAGACCTGCTGGAACATCTTCATAACATTCTTTTTCCTTCCTTCTCCTCATGTGTAACATATTGCAGTAATCAATTAACATGATAGAATATTCCTGCTCTGAGACCTTCTTGTAACTCCCATATGGTCAGAATTCCATCTTAATAGCTTTTTTTTTTTTTTTTTTTTTTTTCCCCTTCATAGAAAATGAACTCATTCTGTGCATTAGTGATGATGGAAAAGTAAAACCAAGTTTTCAGAGAGGAAAATGTTCAGATGGATATTTTCAGTCCCTTGGTATTGGGTTTAAAAATTTGGAGAAGCCTGGTAGTCAGAATGAGCATAATTTCACTGAAAGCAGTCCCATTTCCATCAAACAGGGAAAGCAGAAATGGAGGTACCCAGTTTGATTACTTGCATTTGTAAGCATGGAACTTACTGTTCCTCTCTAGAACAAGCATATAGGCAACATTCTTGATCTCTTGATCTTTTTAAAATGATTTATCACTGTCCATTTTTTTCACTTTGTTTGCTTTTATAACTCAAAATACTTTGATTCAACTGTAACAAAGCAGAAAATTCTGTTTTACAGTGTGAATAATACCAAGTAGAACTTGGCTAATGTAAAGAAAGAACAGTTGCTGGCCTAGTGTCTCTTTCTGCTTAGCTGCTCTTTGGTGGGGTTTAGATGTGTTGAAAAAAGTCATAATTTGAAGCTTGTTTAAGTACCCTCAAAATACTTGAAAAATTTGAAACAACCAAGGAATACCCAAATGTCCACCACTCTGCAACCAATAACACCAAAACTCTCTAATCTCACTCCACGAAAATTCTCCTTTGACAATGCTATTAGTTTTATAAAATTTATTACAAACAGACAAGAAAACTGCCATTTTCATTTTTTTTAAAAGTATGATATTAAATTAACATTCACATGCCTTGTTTTTAAAATACCTGACAAGAAAATATGATGCAATTCATAGTGTTCTTTTGAAACAAACATGGGGGAAGTGGAGAAATTGCTAGGTCCATATCTGTTCCAGCAGGGGGTAGCAGTACACCACAGCACTCCCACAGTAAAAGAAAAGTTTTACAGTAATATTTGTGGCTTGTCTTCAAAGGAAGAATACACTATGCAGATGAGTAAGTTTTGGAGATGAGACGGGAATTGGGTAAAGTAATCCCCAAATCACTTCAGTGACCTTGCTCAATCCACTCAATCTCCATCTCTTTTTCATCTAAAATATTTCTTCCATAATTACCATCAGCTGATGACTGCAGACCATAATACTCCTGAGCATAATCATCTGTGAGAATGAACACTAGGGTAGCTGAAAACAGGGTTCTCTACTGCTTAATTCATAACACTATTAACTTCATCAATAACAGCAACTTGTTTACTTTACTTGGTAACTTGGTTAAACTCTAGAGGATGAAATGAGCCACACCGTGGCAGGGTGAGCTATATTTGCAGTTCCATGGTACTATGCTAGATTCCTTTTCCTGAGTCAGGTTTTGCTACTGTGGTGGCAGAGTATTCTTCAATTTTTTTTTTTTAATTTATTATTATTATTATTTTTTTGCTGTCTCTTCAGTAGAGAGTGGATTTCTCTGGTACTTTCTGGGACTTCTCTTATTGTTAGTATTTATTTATTTATTTAAAGTAGAAACCAAATAGGCCAGCAGCAAATACGTAGACCAGCAAAAGATGAAGGGTGGGTTTTACCCTTTGCAATTCTTTTACAATCTAGTTGAAAGAATAAGTAGTAATTAGTACATCCTGTTTTAAGTTACTCCAGTGGAGGTATTTTAACACATTGTCAGACTTAGAACTTCCAGATTCAAGGCTTTATATATATATATATATTTTTTTTTTGATGTGAAGAAATATTTCAGTGAAAGAAGCAAGCTGTGCATAACAGGAAGACTAGTCCTTCATTATGCAAAAAATGAAAAATTATTTGTATACAGAGCATGATTTACTTAATGCGCTTTTATTTTCCCTTAAGAATTTAAACCAAAGGATTATGAGGTCAAGAAGAACTTGAAGAACAAAAGCCATTTGTGATCAATCTCTCAGTATAGATTTACATAAATAAAAACATTTGAATAACATTTTTATAATAGTAATCTAAGTAGCTTATGTTAACTTCTCTAGTAACCAAAGCCAAACGTAATTTTCATGCATTCTTTCAGAAGACATTTTTAAAAATACCTACAATATGGAGGCAGTGTTCTGGAACAGCTTTATATTAAGAGAAAGGAAGCTGGAAATGATGCCAGGAATTTTAGGTAAGGGAGGACATGTTGTCTCTTAAAAATAAATGAGTTCTTCAAAGAATTATTGAAATTGAACCATTGTCACCCAGAACCATTGTCAATAATAAATCCTTACTACTACCTTAGTAGGTTTCAAAGAGTTTAAGATCTATAACAGCATTCCATTTGTCATAAAGAGACCTAGTGTGCAATCCTTGAAGTTAGATTATTGAATAACTCATTGTGGAACTAGTAGATGCCAGGTACCTAAGTATATTTGAGGAAGTAGAACTTGTGCCCATTTACCTGTTCAGCAGTTGTTAGAGCCAAG
The DNA here is from genome assembly GCA_011075105.1 of Heteronetta atricapilla. Taxonomy (NCBI): domain Eukaryota; kingdom Metazoa; phylum Chordata; class Aves; order Anseriformes; family Anatidae; genus Heteronetta; species Heteronetta atricapilla. The sequence continues at coordinate 5,467,229 of CM021731.1, read as the reverse complement.
AATTGGGTTCAGTTCTTCCACAGCACTTTACATTGATCAGTCTCTCATTGAAGTCTTTGGAAAGCCTCTAGAAACCTTCAACAATACCGACCACAAAAAATCCAGAAGGTGCTGTAGTTGTAATGGAGAGATTTTGTGTTAGGGAGGACAGGACAAAAATCACATCAGCTTAGAAACACTAGTGCTTCCAGATGCTCAATTTTCAATGATTATTTTTTCTTTTTAAATGAGATCTCCAGTTACCAGGTGAACAAGCTTTCTAAAATCTGGGAATATTTCAGCTGTGTTTTCTAACCTGTAAGTAGCTTTCTCCATAATTTCTTATAGCATATTTCCCCAGCTATTCCTCTAGGAGGTGATGAGCTTTTCAGCAGAGTTTGCAAGTAATTAACTAGCATAAAGTGATGGGGAAAAAAAAAAAAGGCCAGGGTGATCAGAAGCTCTAAAACATCACTTGGTTATCACTGGGACTATTTTATGTATCAGTTTAGAGGGAATATATTTTCTACAGCTAGGGAAACAACTGTCCTTAAAACACCTTCCACCTTTTGGCTGGTTTAAAGGGCTAAGGATGAAACTGCATTAATCACTGAGTTTTCTGCTAGCAAAGAGAGCTCATTTCCCCTGAGAGTGGGAAGCTGTTGGAGATAGATGAGCCATACTCAATACTCCTTTACTTCCCAGCTGCAAAGATGAGACTACAGCAAGACCCAATAAATGGGAAACATTTGTGGAGTTCACTGGGAGAAATGTCTTCTGGCTATTGGCATCCTTCAAGCATCTGATAGGTCAAGGGCCAAAACTCAAAAATATATGGTGAAAGGCCTGGAGGGGAAGACGTACGAGGAACGGCTGAGGGCACTGGGCCTGTTCAGCCTGGAGAAGAGGAGGCTGAGGGGAGACCTCATCGCAGTCTACAACTTCCTCGTAAGGGGGTGTCGAGAGGCAGAAGACCTTTTCTCCATTAACACCAGCAACAGGACCCGCGGGAACGGGGTTAAGCTGAGGCAGGGGAAGTTTAGGCTTGACATCAGGAGGGGGTTCTTCACTGAGAGAGTGGTTGCACACTGGAACAGACTCCCCAGGGAAGTGGTCACTGCACCGAGCCTGACTGAGTTTAAGAAGCGATTGGACTGTGCACTTAGTCACATGGTCTGAACTTCTGGGTAGACCTGTGCGGTGTCAAGAGTTGGACTTGAGGATCCTTAAGGGTCCCTTCCAACTCAGGATATTCTATGATTCTATGATTCTATGATTCTATATTTAGGCAAGCATGTTAGTCAAGCTGGAAACAAATTTGCTCTCGATACTGATTTCACCCCACAAGATTTATAGGTTTTATTAGGCCACAGTTCCAGCTCTGTCATTCACATTAAATCATTGGGTGGATGTTCTGGAGGACAATCTACATATGACTGACTCCTGTCAGGAGGTATCTCCTGGGGACACAAACGGCACAGATTATCTCTACAAGTGTATGTCCACTGGTAGATGAGCACTTTTAGACACTTTCTTCATTCCCTGTTTTGGGGAGAGAGTTGCATAGAGGAGATGAAGGTAGCTGCTATATGAGATGTTTTGCATGAGAGAAGTGAAACAGAGGGGATAACATTTGCAAGATGCAATAGTGGTGGGATAATATGTTCATATCTATATGTGCTGTGAGAAAGGTAGAGTGGCCTTTGAGGGAGATTTGAATCCCTTTGAACAAAGATTGTTGTGTTGATATTCTAGAATGGCCCACTTACACTTTTGAATCTTTCCCTAACAGCTAATTGAAAGCCTTGTAATAAAATGTGATTTGAGAATAAGATGGACTATGACAGAAAGGAATTATTTAGAACTCTGGTTTTAATGGAATAAAATATCTGGGAAAGATGGAGAGTTTATTGAGGAGGATCAGCTTCTCTCAGAGTAGAATAGATTTAAAATCTGTTTCACTGATACAACTCTGAAAATTCACGATTGAAAATTCTAGCCTTGAGAAGTTACAATGCATCATAAGAAAAAGGTGAGTCAACATGTAACATTTCAATTATAGGGTTCTCAAGAATACATAGGTGGTGTAATAAGTAAGGTCACGGTCTTTCCATCAGCAGTATCCCTGCTATTTCTGCAGTTGCTATGAATGGGAAACAATAATACTTATGATTGTGAAAAGACCAAAGTTCAGAGCAGATCGATCTAATGTTCTGAGAGGTAAATAGATAAAGATTTGTTATGTAACAAGTGGCTATGATTTATCTCCTAGGCTTATCTCTGTGTGATTGTTGCCCAGACCAATGGGGGTGATCAATATATGCAACACCAGGTAACAACACTTAAAATACCGTCCCCCTCTCCAAGCACATTATTTCAAACAAGTGTCTCTTAATACTAGAATTATATTTATTTGTATTTAATTCTAGACTGGTTTATGAAACATCAACAAATTGGACTGGATCCCAGTATGAGCACTCACCAAACTTGCTAGATTATGCCCAGAACTGGGACTCTGTGGAGCTGAGCTGTTCCTAGCTTTGTCACCATGTAGCTGTTTTTTAGGCTATTTTCCCACATCTGTATTTTTTAGGCTATTTTCCCACATCTGTATTGCATTTTGCCAGCTTTATTTATTTATTTATTTATTTTTTTTTCCCACTTTGCTTTGTCCATTTAGACAAAGCTCCAACAGACTTGCACTAGTTCTCATCTTTCTCTGCTGTTGTGACTTTGGCCTGAACACTAGTGTTCAGCGTCCCAGTTGGGTATTTCTTTTAGGAAAGAAAAAAATATTGTAAGTTCAGGTTCTTTGATTTCTTTAGCTCAAATGCATCTTTTACAAATGACATGCTGACCTACATAATATAATAACCAATGTTACATATACTAGTGATGTAATAGAGTTCTTCATGACACAAAGCTTATTCAGGAGTGGGAAGATTGTGCTCCAATGGAATAGGAATGTAACTTTCAGGGACTCTAAAATAAAAGGAGCTCCTAAAGAAGAAATTTGAACAACTAGAAAGGTACGAACAGACTGAGAAAAGAAGTGATAGAGAATGTTAATTTTCCATTCCTATCTCAGTCAGCTTTATTTCCTAAGCACTGAGAAATTCCACAAAGAATATCACTGATATAACAGAGGAGTGAAAACACCAACATTAAAGGAACACAAATTCAATCCAGATGAAAGTAACTCATCAAGGAATGCTGCACTGGTGGTTTATTCAATCAGTTTAAATCTATCTTTCTTTACAGAATCACAGAATAGCCTAGGTTAGAAGACACCTTTAAGATCACCAAGTCCAACCTCTAACTTAATGCTAACGAGTCCTCCACTAAACCATATCCATAAGCTCTGTATCTAGACGACTTTTAAAGACTTCCAGGGATAGTGACTCAACCACTTCCCTGGGCGGCCTGTTCCAGTGACTAACAACCCTTTCTGTAAAGAAGTTTTTCCTAATATCCAACCTAAACCTCCCCTGGTGCAATTTTAGTCCATTCCCCCTCGTCCTGTCACCAGGCATGTGGGAGAACAGACCAACTGCCACCTCACTACAGCCTCCTTTAAGGTACCTGTAGAGTGCGATAAGGTCTCCCCTGTGCATCCTCTTCTCCAGGCTAAATAGTCCCAGCTCCCTCAGACACTTCTCGTAAGACTTGTTCTCCAGACCCTTCACCAGCTTCGTAGCCCTTCTCTGGACTCGCTCAAGCACCTCCATGCCCTTCTTGTAGTGAGGGGCCCAAAACTGAACACAATACTCAAGGTGCGGCCTCACCAGAGCCGAATACAGGGGAACAATCACTTCCCTGGACCTGCTGGCCACGCTGTTTCTTATACAAGCCAGGATGCTGTTGGCCTTCTTGGCCGCCTGAGCACACTGCTGGCTCATATTCAGCCGACCATCAACCAATGCTCCCAGGTCCTTCTCTGCCTGGCAGCTTTCTAACCACACATCTCCCAGCCTGTAGCTCTGCTTGGGGTTGTTGTGCCCCAGGTGCAGGACCCAGCACTTGGCCTTGTTGAACTTCATGCAGTTGGCCTCAGCCCATTGGTCCAGCCTATCCAGATCCTCCTGCAGAGCCTTCCTACCCTCGAGCAGATCAACACATGCACCTAACTTGGTGTCATCTGCAAACTTACTGAGGGTGCACTCAATCCCCTCATCCAGATCATCGATAAAGATGTTGAAGAGGACTGGCCCCAGTACCGAGCCCTGGGGGACCCCACTAGTGACTGGCCTCCAACTGGATTTGACTCCATTCACCACAATTCTCTGGGCCCGGCCATCCAGCCAGCTCTTAACCCAACGAAGTGTATGCTAGTCCAAGCCATGAGCAGCCAGTTTCTTGAGGAGAATGCTGTGGGAGACGGTGTCAAAAGCCTTACTGAAGTCAAGGTAGACCACATCCACAGCCTTTCCCTCATCCACTAAGCGTGTCACCTTGTCATAGAAGGAGATCAGGTTCGTCAAGCAGGACCTGACCTTCATAAACCCATGCTGACTGGGCCTGATTGCCAGCTTGCCCTGCAAGTGCCACATGATGACACTCAGGATAATTTGCTCCATGAGCTTCCCTGGCACTGAGGTCAAACTAACAGGCCTATAGTTCCCTGGGTCTACCCTCTGGCCTTTCTTGTAGATGGGCATCACACTTGTTAGCCGCCAGTCGAGTGGGACCTCCCCTGATAGCCAGGACTGACAATAAAATGATGGAAAGTGGCTTGGCCAGTTCTTCCACTAGTTCTCTAAATACCATCGGGTGGATCCCATCCGGCCCCATTGACTTGCGTACATCCAAATGCTGTAGCAGGTCGCCAACCATTTCCTTGTGGATTATGGGGGCCACAATCTGCTCATCCCCTTCCACCAGCTCAGGGTACTGGGCGTCCAGAGAACAACTGGTTTTGCTGCTATAGACTGAGGCAAAGAAGGCATTAAGCACCTCAGTTTTTTCCTCATCTCTGGTAACTAAGTTTCCCTCCACATCCAGTAAAGGGTGAAGATTCTCCTTAGTCCTCCTTTTTGTGCTGATATATTTATAAAAACATTTTTGTTGTCTTTAACAGCAGTAGCCAGATTGAACTCCAGGTGAGCTTTGGCCTCTCTAATCTTAGCCCTGCACTGCCTCACAACATCTTTATAGTCCCTCTGAGTGGCCCGCCCTCTTTTCCAAAGATTATAAACCCCTTTTTCTCCTAAGCTCGAGCCGCAACTCTCTGTTCAGCCAGGCCGGTCTTCCGTGCCGGCTTGTCTTTGGGCATGTGGGGACAGACTGCTCCTGAGCCATTAAGCTTTCTTTCTTGAAGAGTGCCCAGCCTTCCTGGGCTCCTCTGCCCTTCAGAACTGCCCCCGAAGGGACTCTGCCAACCAGTGACCTGAACAGCTCAAAGTCAGCCCTCCGAAAGTACAAGACAGTGGTTTTACTGGTCCCCTTCCTGACTTTGCCAAGTATTGAGAACTCTACCATTTTGTGGTCACTCTGCCCGAGGCAGTCCCCGACCACCACATCTCCCACCAGGCCTTCTCTGTTTGTGAACAGAAGGTCTAGCGGGGCACCTCCCCTGGTAGGCTTGCCAACCAGCTGTGTCAGGAAGCTATCTTCCACGCTCCCTAGAAACCTGCTAGACTGCTTTCTCTGGGCTGTGTTGTGCTTCCAGGATATGTCTGGGAAGTTGAAGTCCCCCACGAGAACAAGCGCTGGCAATTTTGCAACTTCTGTCAGCTGCCTGTAGAACTCCTCACCCGTCTCCTCATCCTGGTTTGGTGGTCTATAACAGACCCCCATCAGGATGCCTGCCTTTTTGGCTTTCCCGCTGATCCTAACCCATAGTGACTCGACCTTATCATTCCCAGCCTCAAGTTCAACGACATCAAAACACTCTCTAATATAGAGAGCCACTCCACCACCCCTTCTGTACTGCCTGCCCCTTCTGAAGAGCCTATAGCCAGACATTGCAGCATTCCAGTCATGAGAGTGGTCCCACCACATTTCTGTGATGGCAACCAAGTCATAGCCTGCCTGCTGCACAATGCCTTCCAGCTCCTCCTGCTTGTTGCCCATGCTGTGTGCATTAGTGTAGATGCACATCAGTTGAGCCTTTGCCTTCTCCCCCAGCCTTGCCATTGTTCCCCCTGGCACACCTCTAAAGAGCTTTGTTTCATCCCCATCCCCCTTCTTATGTAGTTTAAAGCCCTCTCAACGAGCCCTGCCAGCTCCTGGGCTAGGATCCGTTTTCCCCTTGGAGTCAGTTGGGGCCCATCTGCTGCCATCAGGCCGGGTGCTGAGTAAAGCGCCCCGTGGTCGAAGAACCCAAAATTCCTGTGTTGGCACCAGCCTCTGAGCCACATGTTTACCAGGTGGGCTTTCCGTGTCCTCTCAGAACCCCTCCCTGCCACTGTAGGGATAGACGAAAACACCACCTGTATTCCCACTCTGTACACTAACCGTCCCAGCCCCCTGAAGTCACGTTTTATTGCCTTCAGGCTTCTCTCATCAGTGTTACCACTGCCAGCCTGGACTATTAGTAGTGGGTAGTAATCGGATGGGCAAACCAGGTTGGGAAGCTTTCTGGCAATGTCGCTGACCCTGGCCCCAGGGAGGCAGCAGACTTCCCTACGGGTAGGGTCAGGCCGACAAATAGGGCCCTCTGTTCTCCTGAGAAGGGAGTCGCCCACAACAATCACTCTTCTTTCTTTCTTGGTGGAAGCAGTCTTGAGGCATGGAGCAGACCTCCTCGCCCTAGGCTTCCTGGGTATACTTTCTACCACATCCTCATCCTCCGCTCTCTCAAGCTCCAGGGCCTCAAATCTGTTTCATAAGGGCACCTGGGAAGGTGAGGTAGGTGGGCGGGGGGGGGGTGGGGCATTTCCTGAAACATCAAGTAGGAACCTAACTCCATTCCTCCTCCACTCCTGGGTCCCCTCCCTTTGCCCCATGGTGACTGGACAGGGGGTCCACCCCCAACTGGGGAGTCTCACTCTGGTGCCTCTGTTTCAGGCCTTGCAGGGAGTTGTTCCACCAGTCTGTCTCCCACTCGCACTGCCTGATGGCCCGCAACCTCTCCACCTTCCCCTTGAGTTCTGTCACTAAGCGGGCCAGGTCATCCACCTGCTCGCACCTCACGCACACAGTGTCTCTGCCTCCCTCAGATGGCAGCAGCAGGCTCTGGCACTCCCTGCATCCAGAGACCTGAACTGCCGCATTTTGGAGCGGGCAGTCTGTCTGGGTGGCTATAGACTTTCTGGAAAGAGCTTTCTGCCTAGCGTGGACCATCGCGGCCTAGCTAGTGGTGGAAAGCCGTCAGATGAGTTATTCTTAGGGGCTGGGGGCTCGCTCTGCCTCCCCCCAGCTCGCCCAGCCTGCGCGAACTACCGCGCTAACTGCCGCACCCCGCCCTGTTTGCCAGTTCTGGTCGCTCGCGCTCCCTAGGGGCTGCCTTTGAACGGCCGGGGAGGGGGCGCTGTTGGCTCCGCCTACGTCTCGTCAGCGTCCCTCACGAGGGCTGCTGGGCCGTGGTGGCTCCCTCGGCTGCCTCGGGTGGCGTCGATGCCGGGAAAATCGCCCTGACTGTCCCGATCCCCGGCTCTGCTGCAGAACGAGTCTGCCCCGGATCCGTTCGCCTCGGCAAGTGGCTGCGAAATGGCGGTGGAGCCCGATTTTAGGGGATATTCTCTTCAAGCAGGAGAGATGCATGATGTCAATGACCATTCATCCATCATAATGATAGATTTTATCTTTTGCTGAACTCTTTCTACATCTCTTAACTCAATGTACTAGCAAATTGTTTGAAGTGGAGTCTATACTTCCTTGTTGGTGCTTTCACAGAGAGCTTCTGGAACACGTCTGCTCCATTTCTTTAGTGGACACAACACATGGAGAAACTACTCACAGAAGGTTTGCAGTCAGTCATGCAACTGCCTCAAGGAAAACTCTCATTACTATTTGGTCATATTCAAAACTGTAAATGTAATGCAAACAGAAATTTCTGACTCCATGAGTCTAGCAAGTGTAGTTGGCCCATAACTTTAGGGTATTTTTAATGGGTTCAGATACAACATCTATCACTCAAGTGGGTCACTGAAAACATACATCTGATATACACTACTACTAAAAGAGCCTTAGCTTTCCATTTTCTGATCTTATGCCTTACAATTCCTAAATTTAATGTTGTAATTGCTTTTTTTTTTTCTTTGCATTTTAATATTTTATCTTCATTTAAAATGTAGTGAAATGAGTCACTGTGATTTATACAGTAATCTAATAGTATTGTCAGATCCATTTGGTGTCCTCTTACCTCTAAGGCTCTTCTCTAGTAAATTATCAAATGAGAGTACGTTTAATCACCTATTGAAAGCTAGCAGTGTATTCTGAGAGTTAATTACTATTATATCATAATTCAGAACAGATTAAAAAATACCATTTTGTAATCATTGATCTTCTATACCCCCCCAAATCCCAAATATTCTTAATTATGCATAAAGCTAGACATGGCTAATGCAACTATTTGGCACTATCAGGTCTTGCAGCAATAATGCTACTCTTCCCCTGCCTTGCCTGCTGCAGAAGGGAACCAAGCTCTTTCATTCTGTGAAAAATACATGTCAAAACTCAGAGAAAGTCAATAGAGATGGTGTTGTCCAACTTTATCTACCTGTCATTAAGATTTTTGAAATGAGACAAAAAAGTTGAATTTCTTTAGACATATTCTAAATCATTACTGATTTGTTGACACTCACATGGTTGCTTTGGTGGCAACAGAGGGAAATTTTCAAAGTGGTTGTCAGACAAGAAGAAGATGTATTTGTGAGTGGAAGAGACAAAGGGGAAAATAGATTTACAGAATTTACAGAAAGTTGCTTTCTTTTTATTTATTTTTTCTTAGTATATGTTTATTTTAGAAATGTGACATGCATGAAAGAAATGGAAGAGGCAAATGAATGCATACACACATAAAATTTCACTTCTATATTTCAGTTCCAGGGATACCTTCTTCATCACAGGGATGTTAATTTGATCTGAATTATAGCTATAGAAATAACCTACATATTTAAGCACTGAAAACAGAGGTAGCAACACATTCACACAATAGTCTATTTTCTATTTGAATCAAAAATATAAGTGCTTCCCCTTTAAAGGAGATCTTGTTATCTTGATAAATAAAACTAATGAGGTGGCCTTTCTAGGGCTAGTCACATAATAGCCATGGTGACAAGGACCTCTATCAAGAAATAAAGCAGAAGATAAATGAGATTTTTCTAATATCCATTTCACCCATTGTTCACAAGTGTCATACGATACCGCTTCTATTTATCATGAGACAGTAGATACTGGGCACAATTTTGTAAAGGAAGTCTAAATTGCAGCATTGTGTTATTAACAACCTTTAAATCTCTTTACCCCTTCTTTTCTTTTCCTAACTTTAAATTTTATTTATTTATTTATTTAGTGGACCTGAAAGAAATTACATTGGATGTCCATACAACATTTTACAGTGAAATGTCAGTTTCTGTCCTCTGGCCTGAATACTTGTTTCATCTATCACAAGAAAGAGGTTATTAGACTTAGAGCTCCTTTTATTGGCTTTTCAGCTTTCTTTCCCTTATAAGTTATTTTTAATAAACTGGTCAAATTCTGATGTATTTTCAGTTTGACCTGGTATTCTGTAAAGAAATCTTCCTCATACTGTACACTCCCAACCAGAAGGTACATAGGAAGCCATCCTGTTTCAGAGATATTTTTGTGAAGATGGGGAATCTGGCCTATCACTCTGTGTCCCCAGCGGGTTTCCATTTTCAGCTTGGAAGTATGTGGACTTCATAGGTAGGCTTGAATCTAGTTTGCAACAAAGACACTTAAAAAAGGCATTATCTATCACAATGACCTGCAATAATGAGGGGCTGAAGAGACTTGACTATCTGTAAGGATGGAGACACCACAACTTTCCAAACCCCTGACACCTTGCAGCAAGTACTGTCTATCCTTCTGCTGCAACTAAATGCTTGGAAAAAGCTGAAGGAAAAAAATATGTTGCTATTTCATAGGATGGAAGGGTATGTACAATCTGTGCAGCTTTAGTGCTATATGGTCACCTTTGGGGTGTCAGGCAGGCCAGCCAACTATCAGCAAACTATTTTCCACATAATTTGAGAGGAAGGGAAAAATTCTAGCCATGGATCATCTCTCTCATAAAAACTGCCACTGAATCTTTAATGTCCAGGGAGAACACCTGGAAAAGCCTGTGCTCAAGTCACTGACTTGCAAATTGGTGATCTAGCTATCGTGGTTGATTTGTGTGTCTCTATTTCCCTAGAATGGGAATTAAAGATTTCTGTTTCCCAGTTCTACTATGTTACCTTTTTTAAGATGTAAGCTCTTGGCATTTAAAGGTGGAAAATATTTTGCCTAAGTAAAACACAGATAATAACAGCAGTAATAACTGTCCCTCAGGCAGTGTTTTTCATCTGCAGATCTTAATATATTGTGCAAAGTATCATTATTCTGATTTTCTAAAAGCAGAAATTGAGGCAAAGGTAGGGAAAATTACATGCCCAAGGTCATGACTGGAACATCAGTCTGATTTTCCAAGTCTCATATTTCTGTGCTTTGTCCCACAGTGATGCCTTTCTGGGACACATGGAGTAATAGTGATGATAACGAGCATACAGATGTCTCCCTTGAAAAGTCTGATCACATACCTGCCTTCATGGAACTCAATTTATACGTTTTGGAATGATTAAGGCCTGAGTCAATATAGCTATAATGTAGTATCCTGATGGCTGTTAGCTTCCAAGACATTTTATCCCATTTTTCTGAAGGAACAAGACTTTGAAAGGAGATCAGTCACGATAGAGGTAAGTGTCGCCTTTTAAATTATGATCAAAGCTGAAATGCATTGTAAGTTACCAGGAGACCTATATATAGGTTTACAGACTGTATTTAATAAATCTATTGTTTCATATATGGTGTTTCTAACCTGTGAGCTAGTGTGTTAGGTCAAGAGGAGAGGAATTGCCTTATTTTTCCTCTTGGGACATGAAATGTAACTCAGGACAATGATGCAGTCCAGCTTCAATTCTTGCATCTCATCTTGACTTACAGGAGGTCATAAGCAAGTCAACAAGAGTGAGATTCATAAGTACCTTTTGGATCTGGGCCTCCATGTCTTCTTTGTGCCTCTGTTAAAGACACATTTGATTTCATTTATTTCATTTCAAAAAATGAAATAATAACATTTATTTCCCTACCTAATGGGCTTTCTGTGAGAATAAATGAAGTATAGGTTTCATAGAAACTCAAACTCTAATGAAATGGAGACAATGAAACATAGAAGTGAGCGGGACATCTGTTTTCTCTGAGTTGGGACCACCTTCGCTTTACATGTTTCATGGTAGATATTTGTCTGATCTGGTGGAGGCTCTACCCCCTTCCTTGCTAATCTGTTCCAATGCTTTGCTTTGGTGCTTCCAATGTCTAATATGAATCTTCTTGTTGTGGTGTAAGCCTGTGATACCTTGTTGTGTCCTTTGCATTAGCAGGAAAAATGTTATTCCTCTTCTGCTTCAAATATTTACGCTAAATAAACCCAGATCTCATAAATTGTCCTCACCGGTCAAACATTTTAAACATTATCATTACCATTCTTTGGGATCTTTCCGGATCTAAAACTCACCAAAGAAGCACAACTTTTTGAGATATTATACTGTCCTTCAGTGTGCTTTCTGTCCCTCTGGGATTTGAGATGCCTGCAGTTTCAGTGAATATAGTCTTTAGTACCTTGTTGAGGTTTCAGTGGATACTCTCACAAACTGTAATAGCTGAACTTCCTGGAAACTCTACTTGCTACCTCCTTCTTATTTGGTAACAAACCACTGCTGATGAATTACTCAGACAGTTTTGCACTTTTCTCTCTTTCAATTTTCCATGTGAGAACATCATGAAAGACAATGTCAAAAACTACAAAAAAAAAATCATTTGTACTAAAAAGTCAAATGGTCTGCTTTCAGATTCTTCCCTTCTGTCCCCAGACCTTCCCATTCTAGTGGCTGATATATATTAAAATTAGTTTGACATTTTAAACTCCCTAGATAGGTGTGTTTGCATTAAATAGTTCCTAGAATATAGCAATGTCTGAAATATTGTAGGTATTGTCTTCAGCAGCTGGGTCTTGTAGCTCCTTCAGAGTGTTCAGGAGGAGAAAAAGAAATAAGGAAGGGTGAGATGAGACTGAGAACAAGAGGATTTACCACCGACCTGTGATAAAGTGAGTAGGGAAAATGATGATGGAAAGCACCTCTGGAGCTAATTTAGGAGAAGAAATTAGAAGTTGCTTAGTTTTCCTGAAAAACATTATATGAAAGATAGCGAGCAACAAATAATATGCTAAAAGAAATACTGTGATTACCAGTAATGAAGTAAGCCTGAAAAGCTATGGCTGGTGAATACATGAAGTATGTGGAGTTCCAGGTATTGGCTAAAACTTGTGAATCACAATTCTTCAGGAGCAAGAAGAATTCCATGTGCAGTATATGTCTCTTTGAATTTGCTTCCTTTAATAAATGTATATATAAAACGTCTTCTGAATGCTTACAGTGCAAAGCAAGCATTCTACTGCATATACCTTTAATTCAGGGGAGTGTTGAACACAAAATACATAACAAAAGTTAATAATATTATTGGATGTGTGGCTGGGAGACTTTCAAATATTATGTTAGATGTGATATAACAGACATATGGAATTAGAGAGTGGTTTAGATCTCATTTCCAAATAAATCTTCCCAGGGAAAAAAAATGGCAACTAAAGGTTTTTTCGCAACCTTGCGGAAGATTGTCATAATTAAAAATACAACATGTCATGAGTTGGAAATTATATTAGCCGTTAAAAACAAATCAATATATTTAGGTATTACGTTTTGTTACCCAGTGAGACTTTCATAACTTTCATGCCAATCACCAAGAGATAGCACAAAAAAGCAGTATTTGCTCCTAGATTATACCATTTTTAGTGGTTTATGGCTAATTATAAAATAAAAAGTTGCCTTTTGTAGCACTAGTGAAATATATTCATCATAACAGTGTCAGAGGAACCAATTTCTGAAAATCCTGTTTGTTACTTGTATGTCTTGAATTATAAAGCATACTAGCTAACCATTTCAGACCACCCTTAGGTTGCACAGACTTCTGAGCACAGAAGAAATATTGCTATTATTTTTACATGTGCAATATGTCTTGAAGAGATCTCTTAGCAGGGCAGACAAGCTCCAGGCTACCATGGTGGGGCTGTTATGGCATCCAAATGATCATTGTAAAGCTACCTGTTACGTATCTGTGCTATATAGTAGTCTACACTAAGAGCACTGTGATTTCTGCTGCAGTCACAAGGTAGATCAGAGTTAACAGTCTTTCAGGGTGTACTGTTGGTGACATAAAGCACTGTACATTGATATTTCTAGGTGAAGAAACACTTCTACAAGGCTGTCTGGAGAATATTTATTGTTATTGGCATGCAATATTTGTACCCATGGGTGATTCACTGGGATTTGTGCTGGTGATGATCAGAACTGAGAACTGCACCAACAAGAGGTAACGAGGCAAAGCTCCCTGTCTACTGTACCACATCCTCACTCTTACAACTCTCTAGAGCTTAGTGCAGGACTTATTTACATGTATTCAGTTGATTAAACAAATATGCACAAGAGGGAAAAAATGAAAACAGCATTCAGATGGAATCTTGTCTGAAATCATCATGCAAGGTATACTGAGACATATTGCAAGATGCCTATTAGAATGCAATAAGACAAAAAGCTCTTTCTACAAAGAGTTCAGCATTGATTGCATTTTCCAAACTCTTAGAAGAAAATAATATATTAAAACGTAAACAAGCAACACCACTAATTCTCAAGGTTTTAATCAAGTCTTGCAATATTTATTTAATTTATTTTTCCCTAGCTAAATGGCTTATGTGACTTGAAAAGAGTATCTGTTTTCATTTCTTTATGGCTATGGGAAAAAATTTTCCCCACCCCAAAGAACTTTAGAACTCTAATATCTCAGGAACCGGGCAGGAAGCAAAAAGCTCACAGACAAAAAGACTATGAAAAGAACTTCTTGGAGTGAACTCATGATTTTTTATTGTTTGGAGTCAGCAGCATGGGGAGATATTGTGTGCTTTTTCAGAACTTAGGAACAGTTTCTTTCTGTACTGACCTTAGTGATTTAGTAAGCTGCTGTTTCTGAAGCTGCTAATAAAACATTATCCCAAAAACACAGGTTAACAAGTTTTAAAGCTCTGCTGTAATTACAGTCTTGGGGTTCTGTTTCTCTGAAAACGTTACCTAAGTTTGCTTTGAAAGAGTTAGGGTGGAAACCACAGTGCTAGTGTTTGGATAGGCAGTGCAACAGCTGTGATGCAGCTTGTGTCTGGTGTGAAAGGGTCTGAAGTCTCCCAAGACCAATAGAGTTAGTGAGCCGCTGTGGTCACAGGGAGAGCCTAACAACCTGAAATCTGCTATGCATGGGTACATGGATGTTGTGAGGCTTTAATTAACACTTATAATGTATCCTGAGGTCTTCAGATGACAAGGTTTACAGAACTCCAAATGACTGTTATTATATCCCCTCTGTGTTTGTAGTGGCAGATAGCCAACAATAAGAAATGTTCAACCAAAACCAGGCTTTTGTCCCAAAACCTTTGTTATTTCTAGGCTACTGCTGGAAAAAAGGTGGATCTGTATCCAATTTAGAGAGTGTAAATTACAAGTGGCTTTGTTGAGATTCCTCTGTACTTTTGAGCATGATATATGCAGCCAACAGCAATCTGTCTTGTTTCCTGAGTATACTTATTACCCAGCTAAATCAGAGAACTGGTTGCAAACTAATATTTGAACAAAACCCATCTATCTGTGGCACTTCTTTGATAGAGAATACCATAAACAAATCATTTCCTCCATCTGCAACTTTGCTATTTTTGAAAACAGTGTTCATCTTGTCAGACCTCAGCCTATATGTTGAAAATAAACCCCAAACAAAATAAAACCCCCTCAAAACAATGCACTCTAGTTCACACTCTGTTCTTTCCTGGGAAAAGTTGAGCTATGAATTGCAGATCTCCATCACAGATCGTAAGGCCTGATTTGAAAGTGCCCAGATACTGTTGTGATGACAATAGCATTAGAATATCTGTATAAGAGATGCTTCCATTCTAGATGCACCTACACATGTATGCACACAAAGAATATACACAAAGAATTTTCTGGCAAAAGAAGTGTTTAATATTTGACACCTTTTTAACTCACATGCTCAAGAAGATTTTGTCGTGAAGGACAGAGAAAACCCATTGCTAAGTTTCCGATTAACTACACTATAGATACTGGCAAAATGACCAGAATCAGCAAGATTAGGTTTTGTGCACCTTGACAGATCAGTAACTTGTATTTTCTCTATCTGGTTCATCTATGTTCTGTTGTGATTTTGGCTCCTACAACCCCACTAACAGATTCACCATGTGACAGATATGAAAGAAAGAACTGTGTCACTGTCCTGATACCATTTGCTACACAAGAACAAATGTTTCTGGGTAGCATTAACCTATAGTGATTCATGTAGGCACATCTAGGCTGGGTTTACAGCCTCAGCATCACACCCCCTAGCAAGCATGAACAGTACAAATATTTAAACATTTTCTTTATTTCCTGATCCCTGTGCTGCACTGGGTGCATCTAGCAGGCACCCATTTGCTGACCTCAGTAGCCATCCCAGTAGAGTACATGTACCCCAGATTGCTCAGCCAGCCACAGCTTGAAGTGCTCAGAGGTGCTTGGGCAATGTTACTGCAAAAACATTATTGACATTAATAGTAATGTTGTGGTGGCACCCACTAACTGCCTTCCAAAATCTCATTGATGAAGTTCATGCTTTATTTTCAAACTGTGCCTTTGCCTGGTATCCCCAAAGTTGCAGTCCTAAGGTGCACTGTCAATCACACAGGCTTAGTGTCAGCTGTGTGTTAAGATAAGACTACATGGACCTTTCAATAGCTAAATAAAACTGTTTTCACATGTCTGTACATTTATTTGTTGTCACGACTAGCTATTTGGTATTTGGAAGGTAATAAATAGAGAGTAAAACAGCAATAGGGTTAGCCACGAAAGGGGAATCCTGACATAAAGAGGGAAGGGAAGGGAAGGAAAGGGGAGGGGAGGGGAGGCGGAGGGGAAGGGAAGGGAGACTGAAAATTCTACTCTATCAATTGGTTTCTGGACTTTTAGTAGAGAGATACTTCAGACAGCCAGAACTAATGATAAAACTGACCTCATATGTGGTCCCTTAGGTCTTCTTTTTCAGGGGCTGAGTTGCACTCATTGACTGGGGAGTTGAATATGTAGTAATTATTTTCAGTTCTATTTTTTAATAGAGGTTAGGGAGAAAGACATAGCTAATTCATGAATATATGCTATCAGTATGTGTATGTGGAGAGCATTAAATCCTCATTTCCACCAAGATTCCTTACACAATTTATCCAGCTT
Organism: Heteronetta atricapilla; assembly: GCA_011075105.1. Classification (NCBI taxonomy): domain Eukaryota; kingdom Metazoa; phylum Chordata; class Aves; order Anseriformes; family Anatidae; genus Heteronetta; species Heteronetta atricapilla. Next base: position 5,450,718 of record CM021731.1, on the reverse strand, counting down.
AAGTGATATTAATGTGAGTCATATGTTTCTATTGTGTTTTTATGCTAAAAACTTTCCTACAGTGTAAACACATACAATTATATTGCAGATGACTGATTCATCTATTTTTTCAAATTGATCTATACCACCGCCATGCAAGGCTATTAACGTAACCAAACTCTGCATCTGATTTTATTGCAAAACTCAAAGCTGCTTTAAAAAAAGTAGATAGAGAAATGTTAATATATGCAGCAGAAGGTGTTTTAAATAAATATCTGTCAGATAGTTAAATCAGTGACTCCCAAGTGTTAATTATGGAGCAATCAGAAGAGGACAGGCAAAAGAATATTTATTGCAGGTTGAAAAGCCAGTTATTAGGTCTGTATCACAGCAAACCATGTGGACTTACCTTTAAAAACTGTCTTTCTGATGATGGATGGAGTTCTTTATAAATATTTTTCCACCCATATTTAATTTAGGGGTAGTGATAACTGACAGGGAACAATTAAAAAGAAATTAAAAGCAATGGGCAGAAAAAAAGTATTGGTCTAACGTAAAGAATGTTACCATTTGCCCAGCTATAAGCACAAAAATAAAGTCTAGGGGAGTCAATGACAACCAAACAAGCTGAAAGCTGTATGCTCATAAAACTTAAAACCATAAGGCATTTAGACAACTAGTTCCCATTGATTTCCATGGGACTTATGACTCGAAACACTTCTATGAATTCAGGCTTGAAAGCTTTGCTAGACATCAGAATTCAAATGTATTGGTGAGAACTAAAATGTTAATCTGTGGAGTCTAATTCTCCTTAGCCCACAAGGGGAGGTTTAGCATGAAATTAGCATCTCTTCCCCCAAGATCCTTACCATAAACCACTAAGTTATACATAGGCATAATTGAAAAGGGAATGGTTAAATGCACCTATTTGTTCAATAATATTTGTATAGGTGTATTTCAGTGAACATGAGGAAACTAATGCAAAGTTATTATATGCTGATACTACTTCTCCATGATTTACTTGTAGTTTCTAAATGACGGGCCCTTATAATATGAAATAATCCACAGAACAACTGAATATAAAGATATTTGTCAGCAAAGGAAAATCTGAAGCAGCTAAATCTGACTCATCTCATTTTAGGCCTACTGCACATGATAAAATTAATTTCTGCATGATCATCCGCCATGAAGACATCTGGGTGTCCAGAATTGCATATGGGAAATCAGCAGAGTGGTAAATTGGTGATTGCATAGTGTCTGTAATGAACAAAAAGAATAAAAATTCTCTCCCACAAATAACTTAAGACTTACTTAACAGAAGGGAGCTAAAATGTGTGAAGAATCACAGAATCACAGAATCACAGAATTTCCAGGTTGGAAGAGACCTCAAGGTCATCGAGTCCAACCTCCAACCTAACGCTAACAGCCCACCACTAAACCATATCCCTAAGCTCTACATCTAAGCGTCTTTTGAAGACTTCCAGGGATGGTGACTCCACCACTTCCCTGGGCAGCCTGTTCCAGTGCCTCACAACCCTTTCAGTGAAGAAGTTCTTCCTAACATCTAACCTAAAACTCCCCTGGCGCAACTTAAACCCATTCCCCCTCGTCCTGTCACCAGGCACGTGGGAGAACAGGCCAACCCCCACCTCGCTACAGCCTCCCTTGAGGTACCTAAAAAGAGCGATAAGGTCACCCCTGAGCCTCCTCTTCTCCAGGCTGAACAAGCCCAGCTCCCTCAGCCGCTCCTCATAGGACTTGTTCTCCAGGCCCCTCACCAGCTTCGTCGCCCTTCTCTGCACCCGCTCAAGCACGTCGATGTCCTTCTTGTAGCGAGGGGCCCAAAACTGAACACAGTACTCGAGGTGCGGCCTCACCAGAGCTGAGTACAGGGGGACGATCACCTCCCTAGCCCTGCTGGTCACGCTGTTCCTGATACAAGCCAGGATGCCGTTGGCCTTCTTGGCCACCTGAGCACACTGCTGGCTCATATTCAGCCGACTATCCACCAGCACTCCCAGGTCCTTCTCTGCCTGGCAGCTTTCCAACCATTCCTCTCCCAGCCTGTAGCTCTGCTTGGGGTTATTGCGCCCCAGGTGCAGGACCCGACACTTGGCCTTGTTAAACTTCATGCAGTTGACCTCAGCCCATCGGTGCAGCCTATCCAGATCCTTGTCCCCCAGAATCCATATTTCTACTGGTAAAAAGCCTGTTACCAATTGTTCTGAATGAAGTATGATATCAGTGGGTCAAATCCAGGGAGGCACAAAGAAACACTTTTCTGGCAACAATTACAGGAAAAGAAAATAAAGAATTTGGGTTTTATTTTTGTAAGAAATCAAATATTATAAATTAAGTTATTATAATTGCTCTCTTCCCAGTCTAGTCCTGTTCACAAAGAAAATTGATATATTGCTGTTTTTACATAGTTAGAATGACCACTGACATTAACAGGAAGTGAAGCACTGTCTTCAAATCCAAGTTTTCACCAGAAAATAAAAAGCGGTTATAGTGACAAATGCACTCTCTTAGTCCTTCATATACATATTTTTAAGATCAAAGACATGCAGTGAAAAATACCTCTTTTTGGATTCCCATTTCCATTATAGAAAAGTATAATTCTTGAGTATTCTGCAGCACAAGAGACACAAATTCAAAAGTACTGTATCCAAAACTATGAATATAATGCATAGTGATTTCACAATGCATCCACACTCCAAAATGCTAAATCAGTAGACAGCTACTGATGCTGACAGAAAATACTACACATACAGAAATGGACCAGATTATAGGGTGCTTGAAAGAAGGAAGAAAAAAAAAAAAGATAATTTTCTTCTTTCTGGTCACAATTTATCCAAGCTGATACATTGGTAAGAGATTTTACATTGCTAATGGTAGTGTCTAAGTATTTTTTGCATAATTTTCTCTTTTCCAATGTAGAACTCACATAAAAAGAGACATATAGACTATTCTTCAGGTTTCTGGTTATTGTCATGGGATTTTTGTCCTCTGTATACATCACAAGTCACTGTTGTAAGTCAATGTTGAAGTTTGTTGACAGACATCTTTAGAATCCACAGAATAGTAATGTCCATTATATGCATTTTAATATGATTTTCCTTGTGTCCATTAGATCACTGGCACTAAGATACTGCTGATTAAAGACAAATTCACTCTTTCAGACAGTAACATAGCTAGTGAGGCCAGAACTGCTAAAATGTCCAGCCACTTTCATTTTAAAGGGTACTTTCATTTTATGTGTAATATTTTAATGGTTAGTTGAGTCTTTGGTAGACTTTTTGTCCTACAAATATAATACCTCTCTGTAAGGTGAGGGTGGGAGAGTTACAAGTCCCCAGAGCTGTCTAGATATTATTTTGTCACCTAAACCTGGAGAAGAAGGACTCTATTGATGGTGTGAAACAAAGTTCCTTTCTACAATGCTACTTCGGTATTAGCTAGACCTAAACAGAACATGTCTCACTGAAAACAGCAGTTCAGTTTTCTGCCATGAAATATTAGGGAAAGCAAATGTGAAAGTGACTGCTCTTCTGCTTGGATACTGTTTCAAATGAATATAAATCCTAGTACTTCAAGTAAGGGATAAGTTAAAACCTAGCTTTATTTGTTAAGGTGCTACAGTCTCTTACAAAGCAAATAGGGGTAGATATTAGTGTACAAAGAAAAGCTGGGGTTAAAGACCCTAAGGAAATTAAGTTTCATGTGAACATTTTGCCTATTTCTTGAAATTAATATGCTCATAGATTGTAAAGCCAGAGAAGACCATTATGATTAACTAGTTCGACCTCTGTCTAGTTTAAATTCCTTCTTTGCACAGGCTATACTTCATCCAGGGATTTCTGCCTCCAGCTCAGCTATATGTTGTTAAAATAAGATGTATGTTTTACAAGGACATCTGATCTTGATATAAGAACTACAATGACACTTAATAATTTGTCCCAGTAAGTTAGCTCATTATACAATTAAGAAATAAATGAGTTTCCTTCTATTTCTAGTTTGAACTTTTTTGATTTCAGCCTGAAATTATTAGACCTTATCCTGCCTCCGTCTGCTAGTTTAAAGGCCCCTCCAGACTCAGTGTAAGTACTTGTATAAATAGAGGCTGTGCTTTAAGTTACTTTTAAATTTGTTCACTTGAGCAGCTAAATAAAGAATTCCATTAAAATTGTTGCCAGAATTCAACTGGTTTCTTAGGTGCTATGGAGATAAGTGATTTTTCTGAGTCATTCTGCAACCAAAAAGCTATTTTAGGGACAGAATGCTGCCTCATTTAGTAAACTTTTTGAAGACAGTGAGATTAGACCTACAGCTTTCAGCTGAGATATCACAATGACTATCAACCAAAACAGGAATCCCTGGTCTTTCTTCTCCCTTTTTCTATTATTACAATGGATAAAAACAAACCACATTTAGAATCGTGGCTACTTGTCTAGAAAGTATTAGATGAGAAGCCTGTGTCACACAAAGCAAAGTTCAATCAGGTTTTGATATTGGGTGTGATTCAGTTCTGGAGTGAGGCAACTAAATGTGCATTAGTTACCAGACCCTTCAAGACAGTCAATGGAGATCTAGTTAATAAAATCAGTTTTCTAAGGTGTGATTAATCTGACAACATGCAGGTATTTCTTGTGAGATTTACTCTGTGATGATCTAGACTCCATCAGTGGTATCAAGAGGGCCTTTATTCCTGTGTGTATGTGTTGGCATCAGGGTTAGTGGAGATGCTACAAGTGTGTTGTCTGCTCTTCAGCTACCAGCACAGGTGAGCACAAATCTCTCATAGCTTACAGGTTCTGTGTTGTAGCCACCAATATGTGTGAATGGCTAAGGTATACTTGAACATCACCATCTGCAACAGGTGTATAAGTGTGAACAACTGGTTTACAACTGGTGATCTTGAGGGCTTGCTTAGCCACCCAACTCACAGATACACAATTATATGTCGAACTTAAATTTCAGCATCTTAATCCTACTGAAAGAGAGCATATTAACCTTAAATTAGCAGTGAGGAGTGAATGTTATCCTTTACTCCATCATCCATTTGCTAGAGTCTCTTGAGGTAGAATACATGTCACCTAAAATTAAGGATAAGATTCAGCTCGTGGATTATCTTGCTTCGTCTCCAGCTGCTACTGTACAAGATCTTGGGCCTACTGTAAACCCTGTGTCATATCTGCTACCCCGTGTGCATGCCTTGGATCCAGAAGGCTTCTCAAATGACTCTGTAAGTCTATTTTAAGCAACTGAATTCTATTCTACATGTATAAACTGTGAGTTGTTCAGGTCAGAATTAGACTATAGTCTTTCTCTGGAGTTCCTAGAGAAAAACAGGCATCTTCAGATGATAATTCATAGAATCATAGAATCATTGAATATCCTGATTTGGGACTAATAAGGATCATCAAATCCAACTCTTGGCCCCATACAGTTCTACCCCAAAATTCAGACCATGTGACTAAGTGCACAGTCCAAATGCTTCTTAAACTCCCAACAGGCTTGGTGCAGTGACTGCCTCCCTGGGGAGCCTGTTCCAGTGTGCAACAACCCGCTCAGTGAAGAACCTCTTCACTGGCCTCCCCTGCCTCAGCTTGACAGCATTCCTGTAGGTCCTATCACTGGACATCTCTCCTAGCAAAATTATTATTATTTATGTTATATAATTATTATTCATCTCTCCTAGAAAAATTAACTATTTTGCAGAAAATTAATAGCTCTTTGGAGGTAATCATTTCTTTCTGTAGCCTATGCAGGGAACAAGTCTAGTTCAGATTTAGAGAAGCAATTTTTAGATGGCCACGTTAGGACATATGATTTCTATCCCAGGTGACCTAACCATGTCCTTTGAGATGAAATGACATGCTTTACTTGAAAGTAGCCCTAAGCTGTTTATAGAGGGTTTTTGTCATTTCATGAGAAAAGCAGCCATGATATTAAAGCACAAACACAAGAAGTGATTACAATCTGTATTTGACATACATTAAAAACTAACTGAAAATTAATTTACAAGACAAAGCATGTTATAATAGGCTGTCAATATATTCAATTTAAAATGAACCACATGTGATCAAAGAAAGCCACCCAGGGGATTACACTGTCTGAATTCCTCAATAAAATAGCAACCTTTAGATACATTAAATATTACATTTGAAAAAAAAAAAAAAAGAAAAAAAAAAGAAAAGAAAGAATGAAAATCTATAACTAAGAGAAACACAAGCCCAGAGGGAGAATTCAAGATCTGTTTATGTGTAATTGGGTTTTGCTTTGTGAAAGTCTTGACAGCTAGTGGAGCTGCCTTTCTTGCATGAGACTGTTAATCACATTCACGGACCTAAATGCTGCTAACTGCATACTAATCTCCTGAAGATTTACAGCCTTTGGTCTGGTTTTACCTCATTTACACCAAACATTATACAAGTTGTTCAGCACATATGGGGGACTGGAATTTTAACATTATCTCAGTAACGTAATGACTAATCCTGAATGATGAAACTGAGTTCAAGCACAATTGCACACCCTGAAGAAACTTAAGTTGTAACATTTTGTAATTCAATAAAAAACTGACATATTTTATTATTTGGCATTAGCACATGAGTATATTAGATTAATAAAAATCAGTGTAAAAACAGATAAAACTTTGCATTAACATTTTATTTGCCACAATTTCATGATCACTAGTTTATAAGTTGATATGGCACATTTGAAAAGAGAAGGCAGTAGTTTGAACAGAAAATTAACAGCATTGTAAAATATTTGTATATTATATTCCTTCTGAAGTCAGAAGGAGCAAAATAAGCAGAAAACTTCAATGGAATCTGAACTGGATAACAGGGGTCCTCCTTTCAGTGTCTCTCTTGGCTTCAAATTTGGGCTTTTCCCCTTCAAATTCTGAGTTGTTTGTGTCCCTCTTGTCCTTTCTTATTAGCATTTGCTAGCTCTGCCTAAGAGATTTGCTTTCTCATCACTTCCCATTTTGATATTTAATTCCTTAGAATACTCCAAAACTGACTAATTAGGGTATTCTGTGGTATAGGTTTAAAATCCCTCAGGCTGAGAATGCTTAACCACACTTTCACCTTCAAAATTTTACTTAAGGCTCTTGGGTAGAAATCTTTAAAAACAGCTATTCCAAAATCATTAAATTAGGAAATGTCAGTGGAGAAAAAAATAGAAAGTAACAGATGATGAAACGTGAGATTTTGGAGTCTCATGATGGGTATTTGAAAGTAGGATTTCACTGTAAAATATAAACATTGTCTTACTAAAATTTGAGATTCTCAACCTGCGGAGAAAAGGAAGTGGAGAAGTGGAGAAAATGAATTCAGTTAAGTTACTACCCAATGTGTGGGGAGAGATGGTTTCTTCATAAAATGCAGAGTTCGCTCCAGCCTTGAATGGCCAGTTTGGAGATTTTGGAGTAATCTGAGTGAGAATGTAACTGGAGGAATAGAAGGTATTCTCATCCACAATGCTTCATATCCAAATATTATGCAAAGCTGTGTAGCTCTCACACTACTGTGGACTGGCCCATTTCCAGCCTTGAGGTATCTCTGGGCATGTTAGCACAGCATACATGATTGACTAAACATGAATAAGATTAAAACTACAGTGAGAGATGTTTTCCAAATCCACACAGCAAGTATTTCTGAGAGAATTTGGGTAACTGATGTCAGGTACTAAGTAAGGAGTTGTCTAATGAATGTGTATATCTTTACTGGTATCGTCTCCTGAAAATGAGGCAGACTGGATCATTGAGTGGGATTTAGGGTTTTGAAGCCTTAGTCCCAATTTAGGTGGAATGGGGATTTGGGCATTCCATTTCACACTGCCTATTCAAACAATAAGCTCCTCACAACAAAAGTGATTTTTAGATCTGAAGATATCTGTCAGCATTTAACAAGCACTTGGTTTATAGGGTAAGAATAAATCCAGGATTCCATGTTAGATGAGAAGGAGGCATTTAAGATGCTGTGTGTACATTCTGCCACACATCATCTGCCCAGCTTTAAAAAACTCACTTTTCTTCCTTATTCCTCAGTTTTTATGTATACAACAAAGGAAAAAAAATATTCTGTTCTGTGTATAATATATGTATTATTCTTTAGATATACTAACACACTAGAGAGATGTGGCTAATATAAAACCCTGGATGAAAAGCTTTTATGCTAAACAGAACTTCAGATTAGCCTCTATGCCTAAATTTCCAAGTGTAAAAAATGGAAATAATACTACTTGCATATAGTCTACAAGGGATTTTGAGGTCTGTAGAGGATGCCGGTTTATATAAGTATGCTATATATAATGTAAACAGAACCTACATAATATTTTATGAAACGCAGATCCAAACATGACAGGGAAACAGTGTATTATTTTACCTTTCTGAATTTCACATCAAACTTTAAATTTCTGGCAGTACAATTTAAAATATTGTCTTGACTGAAATCTATTAAACAGTAAGTAAAAACTGGAAAAAAAAACAGAGTGGAGAGTCATTTAATGCAATCAATTTATAAATTAAATACAAAAGCTGTCATAATGATCAAAGTTGACAACAACGTTGTTATTTCTGTTTTCTGTTAGTTATTTCTGTTTTCATGTGATATAGTATATTCACTTTTTTATCTCTAATTGAAGAAGTGGACTCTGACACTAAAGCCTATTGCAGATAGGTAGAACAAAGCTAAGGGAGCTATTCTGTCACCTACCTAGCACAAGACCAATAAGGAAATCAGTGTTGATTTAATTGGTCTGTGATAATATTGAAAAACAACAACAGCAACAACAAAATCCACACTCCATTTTTATGGAATTCAGGGTATAAGCTCATGAAATATCAAAATGAAAAAAAAAAAAGCAATAGTCTGTTTACCATAAAATAAGAGCAACAGTTTCTACCTGAAATAATAAAGTAGGAGGATGAAGAGCTGTTTATATGCTTTTTATTATTTTTTACATTTTTTTCAGAAGTTCTAGAGAATAATGTGATGCAATTATTTAATGTAGATACAAACTGTGTACACTTTTTTTTTTTTTTTAACTCAGTATATACTTAAAATTGAAAATATTTATATGTAGGTTTTTTCTCTGAGTATGTTATAATTTTTATTGTCTATAAGGTCTGAAAAAATATCCCAACATATACATGTCTAGGACAATAAGAAGAAAAACAGGAAAAATAGCTGCAAAGGGTTAAGAATCCTGCAAGAATTGTGGTAGGGTTTTACGGAATACTGTTTCTATGGTTCTGTGTTTCCCCCAGAATTCTCTCTAGAAGAACCATTTTGTGATTCTGTGGAGAAGATTAATTCTATCCAAGCAAAAGAGTTTATATGAATTAGTCCTTTAAGGTGCTTATTGCTAACCATTAAATACAAAGGGACAGCAACAGTGACAAGGTCTGCACATTTTGAAGTATTATGTTGAGACAAGAAATATTAACTCAGTTCATGCTGTGTTGTGTTGGATATTTTTTGTAAAGGCATATGGGACACTGAAAACATCCTTGTTCCACCAGGTAGCTTGTAGGATGAAGCTGAAGTAACCTGGGAGACATCCAACTCAAGAAAAAGCAGTCTTGTGGAGTTTTCATGAAAAAAAAATATGTTGAGTTGTTGAAGCACATAGCAGTTTTGATAGGAAAGAAGCTTTCACAGAAGTGAAAGCAAATGTCACTCCAAAACTGTCAATAGTTTAGTGGTTCGGGGGTGAACCTGAAGTGTGGAAACTGAGCTTCAGATTCCTGGTCTGAATTAATTATAAGAGGAATCAGATTCTAGCACCTTACTAGAATTCCCTGTTACTCTCCTATGAAGACTGTCTCTCTCTCTCTCAGAAAATCCTTACAGTATTAGTTTCATTCTCACTTGGAACACATACATTTCTGGAATCTCATAACCTCTTTCCCCCCTGCACAGCTCCTGCTTGTAGTAACCAGAACTCATCAGACAGCTAACAAGGAAAAAAAAAGTCATAAATTCTGCTATATCTAGAGAAGAAATATAGACCGTGACTGATCCAAATGTCACTTACAAGAATAAAATATTTTAAGGGATTGGATTGTCCACATATAAATTTCACACATACACAGACAGTGTTTACAGATATACAATATGTAAGCTACACAAATGTTTCCCAAATATTGATATATATATCACTCTAACAGAACAATTCAGAATAGAAGAAATGTCTTTCTCTATGTTTAAATATCTCTGCATGCCTAAAATGCCATACAAACAAGCTGAGATGGCATGTTTATGAACATCTATTTATGAAGAGTCTATGCCATTTATTTGTGCCAATGAAAGACAGGGCGACAAACATATATGAACAGGTATATAAATTCATTAAATTGCTTTTTATGTGCACATCCTAAAATGTGAATTTCCAATTTGCCAATCCATCTTCTTCCAGACTCTCTCCAATATTGCTGCCGCAGTGAGAAATCCAGAAATCATTATCCAGCCTTCAATCAGTAGCTTACACACCAGGATAACTTGCTTTATCTTAATAGTAAGGTAGTAACTGGCAAGAGCAGTAACACTGAGACAAGACTGGATTCATATCACTCCTTGTCAACATTCTTGGTACACCACTCGTTTTTTATTCTTGAATAGAGACCCAACCAATCCTAACTCACAAAATTACTAGTGGCAATGCCAGGAGTGTTGTAGAGGCTTTAATGATATATCAGTTTTAGAGACATTCAACTCATAACTTTTTATAGAACACTTTGCAAAAGGATAAGCTTGTTTAATTCAGACAGGGAAATATATTTTGTGAGGTGTACTCACATTTCTGAGGACATGTGAAAGGCAGTTTGTCAATGTCATCTTTTTTTGGTCTTTAGCAGGGTTAAACTTCTGACCTGTGTGTAATTACTGTGTGTAATTAAACTTCTGCCCCATGGAATTATTCAGAAGGATAGAGTGAACTATTTGCTCAGAACATTCACAGGAAGGTCAAAGTTGGTTCTCAGCATTGGTGAGGCCACACCTGGAGTATTGTATCCAGTTCTGGGCTCCCTGGTACAAGAGATAGCTGGACATACTGCAAGCACTCCAGCAGAGGGCCACTAAGGTAGATAGATGATCAAGGGACTGGGGGACTGGAGCACCTTTTTTTTTTTTTTTTTTTTTTTTTTGAGGAGAGGCTGAGGGAGCTGGGACTGTTCATCCTGGAGAACTAGAGGTTCAGGGGGATCTCATCGGTGTCTATAAACACCTGAAGGGAGGGTGCAAAGAAGATGGAGCCAGGCTCTTTTCAGTGGTGCCCAGTTTCAGAACGTGAGGTAACGGAACACAAGAGGTGCTGTCTGAACATCAGAAAGCACTTCTGTGCTGTGTGGGTAATGGAGCAGTGATACAGGTTGCCCAGAGAGTTGGTGGAATCTCCTCTCTGGAGATTACAGGAGCCACCTGGACATGATGCTAGGCACCCTGCTCTGGGTGGCCCTGCTTGAGTAAGGGTTGGAGCAGATGGGCTCTAGAGGTCCCTTCCAGCCTCAGCCAATGTGATTCTGTAAGTACATAAGAGCATTTGGTTCATAGTCCTGCCAGTGCTCAGACCTTTAAGGGTAGAAAGCATCTCCTGCCACAGCAGACTATTTACTAGGCTCACTGTGTGCAGTCCCCCTGCCCCAAAGCGTCAGCAAGTTCCCAGCTCTGGTTCTTTGCCCACAGAAGCACCACTGGTTGGCTCTGAATGTCGAAGGATGATGCTTACACTCTTATGAAGGTCATGCAATAAATCTACCCATGGGTGCTGGTTGTGAACTTTAGGGAAACCCATTTTGTGGAGTTTCTGAGGAACAGTTTCTTAGGAACATTTATTTATGTGCTGTGGTCATTCTGTTAGTGAAGTGAGGTTTCAAAACTCAATTGAAGTACTAGGTTGCATGGAAGCACTCAGTGGTATTGTGAAGAAGCTTGTCCCAGTCATGGGAAGGAATCTGTGACATGACTACATATGTTAACAGTCAGCCAGACCTAATATGTCAGATTTATTACTGCAGTGGTAATGAGCAATGCAACTGAAATAGCACCCTATATACTGACATCTTACAAAATGGTGAAACATTATCAGTTAGGTAAATATGGTCTATGGCTTCATCTTAAGCATCATAAAGATGAAAGATTTCCACATTCATTATGGTTGATAGAGGATAATGTAAGCATGTTATACCATGCCACCCCCTAAAATATTGGAGGTTTATTTGGCCATAGACATGGAAAAGACTTATTATACTTATTAAATAAATGAATCGAATGATAGCAAAAAAGAAAAGAGAAATGACTTTTCTAAAATACAGCATTGAACTTACACTTACTAGTCACTATGCCTGAATATAGTTTTGCTAAAAAAATGAAGTGTACTGAATCTGATTTCTTTCATTAGTTTAACACTTGTTTAGGACATTGGAAATACATGCTAACTGCTGTAACTCATAAAGACAAACATACTTCTTACAAGGATTATGGCATATGTTTTGGATGAACTTTTATTTTACATATTCACATTATAGTTGTTAATTAAACCTTTTTTTTTTTTTTAAAAAAAAAAAAAAGGCTTCATGACTTTTTGGTAGAAGCCAGTATTAGTCTTCCATCATTTGAAAGGAGAGTAAAAGTAATTAGGAAAAAAAAAAAAAGATACAAGGGTAATCTTCATAATTAAACAATAAGACTGCAGTATGTAGTTCCACACCACATTGTAAATATAAAATTAGGGTTCCTAGATGAAATGTCAGAAGCTTTTTCTTATGAGTTTATATCAGCAACTTGATTATCATATTGATTCTGCATTTCAATGAGATAACATCCCACAGTGTTTATTCTTCACCCAATTGCTTTCTTGAACATAATAAAATTAAATCCAATATGATATTAAATGTAAACATACAGTGATATTATATGTAAATATCCACTTAAAAATCTCACTGCTTATTGATATTCAAATTCTCTCTGCAAGTGTAACATTGCAAAATACAATAATATATTTTTCAGACTTCATCCAGGGACTGGAACTAAAAAGAGGATAATCTTTTTCTATTTCTTTCCATAATAACATTGCATTATTTATGTAGAAGAAAATGAAAATAGTAAGTCTATTCTGCCTGAACTGTGCTTCTTAGTTGATCCTTTCTGATTGGTCTAGGAAAGCAGAATGGAAAAAAAAAAAAAAAAAAAAAGAATGTGAATGTGCATCACATGCTAAACCGGTGCTGGCCAGACTGAGCTGCAGACAATTTTATCCTGCCATCCACGAATAAAGAGCTATATTTAGATTGTAAACTCCTGACCCAGGAAGTCTCTATCTTATATGTTTGTATTGAGACTAGTGTTTTGGGGTCTTGTCCTTGTCACTGGCCTTTGGATTAATACAGTAACACATACACACATAAAAGACTTCCTTGCTATTTTACAGAATTGAAGACCTTAGTGTTACTGTATTTTGTACAGTGGCATTGTATGGTCTCAAATGTTCAGTGTTGATTCAGGTACCTTGTGCAATTAAGAAACCGTCCTTTTTACTGGTGCTATTTGTACCCACAGATGGGGGCCTGAATGCCAACTTTATCTGAATGAATGCAATTTTACTTTTATTTCTTGGTTATTTTACATGTTTACAGTCACCACCTTATGCAAGTTTCCTCTAAAATCCTGTCTTTGAATTTAATCCATGCTGAAGTTATTAATATGTTTATCCTCATCCACTATTGCTAATACTTTGCTAAAAAACTTTACTAAAAACTTAATATTTTCTAATAACTTATAATTATTTTGTTCTCCTACATCATTTTAAAAGACTACATATGTCAGGTTGTTTATCAGTCTTTGAGGAGCTGTCAGAGATACCTTGTGAATAGGTCAAGAAGGTTTTTGATACCTATGTAAACTGCTATATTAAGTGAAAACCTGTTATTTGTATGGGAACTCTCAGATTGGAGGAAATAAGTGCTTCATTTCCAGGCAGGAAGTATGAAAAAAAAATCACATCGTACAACATTTTTTATTAGGATTGCTTTCTGAAGATTAAGTTATCTTTCTTTTTGTGTTGTGAATTGTCCTTCAACAGTCACAGTTGAAGGTAGCAATTGGAATTGGCAAAATATTGTTTCCAGCCAATAGGGGGCTAATTCATCATGATATCAGTTCAGTTTAAGATAAACAGATGGTTTTATGGCTGGAGCTTTCTTATTCAACAAAGAGAATAGAATAAGGAATTATGAAATGTATAACAAGCTTTTACTAAACTCATAGTAGCTATGTATGCAACCTATTTTACCAATAAAGACCACTGGAATTCTCATTCTAAAAGAAGTAACTTATATCCCATTTAAAGTGACTGAATCTTTCTTACTTGAATCACCCTTTGCTTTTATTTGATTTGTTGCTTGGATAAGGGGAAATCTAATCAATCCACCAGACCTCTACAGAGCAAAGTTAAGAAACATATCTGTTGATTAAGCTTATTTCCATCCAGAATTGAACCCAAAGAAACACAGTGATTTAACAATAACTAATCACAAAGCTGGAAAAA
>CM021731.1:5363228-5436083 GCA_011075105.1 Heteronetta atricapilla | reverse complement strand
TCTTTTTTGTGTGTGTCGTCTTAAAACTTCATGTAATTACACATCTGAAATAAAAATTATGGCTGTGGCCTCGTGTTTGGTACTTTGCCTTCTAATACATGATATTACACTTGACTTCTCCTTTTGCAATTGTCAGCAGATAAGAACATAATTGCTTTCTTTGTCTAGCCTTGCCTTTGTGCTACAATCTGTAGATTTTACATGAGACTATTTTCCATGTTGCAGCAGTCAGTGTTATTACTGCAAGAGTCCTCACTGTTTGCTATCACTTTCTGCTCTTTCTGAGTATTGTTTTCTATCAGATGCTTTACTTGTTTTTGTATTAATTCAAATCTGTGAAATTTATATATGATCTGGATTTTATTGCTATCCATAATGTGGAGAATTTTCAGTCTGAAAACACTTACGTTCTAAGAAGATCATCTCCACTATTGGAGACATTTCTTTCATTTTCAACTGAAAAATACTTGATATTTTGTAGCTGGGAATAGTAGTTTTTGTTTTAAGAGATACCACCCTGTTTGTATGTTCATGGAAAATGAGAATGACCATTTACTTCCAGATAATTGCCCAGTTCATATATTATATAATACAGAAAACTCTGCTATACACAGACATTATTTGATGTTGGAGGTTGCATCTCAAGTGTTTAGTTACTTTTTGATGTTTGTTGGACGAACTTGAGATGCAGAAGCAAATTTATTTTGCCAACATATAATTAATGGACTGGGTGAGGTTTGTTTATAGGTTTCTGAAACTAAAAAAAAATTAAGATGTTTGCAAATACTACAGTGTACTTGTTGTTTACTAGTTTTCTAAATAACTATGTGCAAGTCGATTCCATTTAATTACGTGCAGATTATCCAGATGACATTTTTATAATCTTTGATGGTGATGTGGATACCTTAAATGGCTTGCACTTAAATAACACTAAGAAAAAATATAACAGTATTGCAAGGTAAACAATACAGTCTTAAAATTATAAGAATCTCATATTATATCTTACATTTATGATATCATGTAACTATCAGAGGTAAATCCTTAACAAAGAATTGATGTTAAGTACTTTGGCTATAAAGAAATGGACAAGGATTCCATTCACTGAAAAATCTGATTTTGCATTTTGGTTTCAGCAAACAAAATAACCTCACCTGATCCCCCCACTTTCTCCAAAGAAGTCCTGACTTCTCCTGAAACTGTGAGTATTACTGAAAGATTGAAACTTGATAAGAGGTGAGGTGACATGGGTTGTTTCTCTGAGGAATATTGTGCACTTAGAGGTTCAGCACAGCAGGTGAGAGCCTGAGGAGTCTTGCTCTAGATAACAGACAAAAGTCTTGTCTTCAAATCTCAACTCTGGATTTATGAAAATTTGTGAGCTCCAGTTTTTCCACACCTGTCTCAAAGGTATCACAGAATCACAGAATCACAGAATTTCCAGGTTGGAAGAGACCTCAAGGTCATCGAGTCCAACCTCCAACCTAACGCCAACAGCCCACCACTAAACCATATCCCTAAGCTCTACATCTAAGCGTCTTTTGAAGACTTCCAGGGATGGTGACTCCACCACTTCCCTGGGCAGCCTGTTCCAGTGCCTCACAACCCTTTCAGTGAAGAAGTTCTTCCTAACATCTAACCTAAAACTCCCCTGGCTCAACTTAAACCCATTCCCCCTCGTCCTGTCACCAGGCACGTGGGAGAACAGGCCAACCCCCACCTCGCTACAGCCTCCCTTGAGGTACCTAAAAAGAGCGATAAGGTCACCCCTGAGCCTCCTCTTCTCCAGGCTGAACAAGCCCAGCTCCCTCAGCCGCTCCTCATAGGACTTGTTCTCCAGGCCCCTCACCAGCTTCGTCGCCCTTCTCTGCACCCGCTCAAGCACGTCGATGTCCTTCTTGTAGCGAGGGGCCCAAAACTGAACACAGTACTCGAGGTGCGGCCTCACCAGAGCTGAGTACAGGGGGACGATCACCTCCCTAGCCCTGCTGGTCACGCTGTTCCTGATACAAGCCAGGATGCCGTTGGCCTTCTTGGCCACCTGAGCACACTGCTGGCTCATATTCAGCCGACTATCCACCAGCACTCCCAGGTCCTTCTCTGCCTGGCAGCTTTCCAACCATTCCTCTCCCAGCCTGTAGCTCTGCTTGGGGTTATTGCGCCCCAGGTGCAGGACCCGACACTTGGCCTTGTTAAACTTCATGCAGTTGACCTCAGCCCATCGGTGCAGCCTATCCAGATCCTCCTGCAGAGCCTTCCTACCCTCAAGCAGATCGACACACGCACCTAACTTGGTGTCATCTGCGAACTTACTGAGGGTGCACTCGATGCCCTCGTCCAGATCATCGATGAAGATATTAAAGAGGACCGGCCCCAGCACCGAGCCCTGGGGGACGCCACTAGTGACTGGCCTCCAACTGGACTTGGCTCCATTCACCACGACTCTTTGGGCCCGGCTATCCAGCCAGTTTCTAACCCAACGAAGCGTGCGCCAGTCCAAGCCAAGAGCAGCCAGTTTCTTGAGGAGAATGCTGTGGGAGACAGTGTCAAAAGCCTTGCTGAAGTCAAGGTAGACCACATCCACAGCCTTTCCCTCATCCACCCAGCGCGTCACTCTGTCATAGAAGGAGATCAGGTTCGTCAGGCATGACCTGCCTTTCATAAACCCATGCTGACTGGGCCTGATCGCCTGCTTCCCCTGCAAGTGCTGCATGATGACTCTCAGGAGGATCTGCTCCATGAGCTTTCCTGGCACTGAGGTCAAACTGACAGGCCTGTAGTTTCCCGGGTCTGCCCTCCGGCCCTTCTTGTAGAAGGGCGTCACGTTTGCTAGCCGCCAGTCGATTGGGACCTCCCCCAATAGTAATAATAATAGGTAGTAATAAAAACATTCCTTTTTGCATGCATATATGAATAGGCTGCAGATACCAGCTAGAAATTGATGTGTTTAAGGCTGTAATTGAAATTAAAGCTGTTTTCTATTGCTCCCTTTTCAGTTTTAGGAAGTGATTAAAATGTATTGAAATATTTGAAAACTGATATGAACAATTTTGAGCAAAATGAAGGAATGAAATGTTATAAGACCATTAAGGTCTTATTATAGGGCTAATAGGAAGGAAGTGATGAAGAAAAAGCATAATAGATACCACCTTTTGAAAGAAAACAAAAAGCAAAAAACCCACAGAAACAAAAATGGAAACAAGAAATCCTCTTATTTCAACCTAACAATCAAGATCAAGTAATGCACTGAGCTAGAACATAAGAACTGATCATTGATTTCACATATTTCCCCCTGTCCTTAATAACTGTCCTGTGATTTCCCTCCTTGTTTTTGAAGTTTTGGCTTATCTTGGAACTAAAATGAGATCTCCCTAGTAGAGAAATTAAGTCAAAGGGCCGGATCTGAAAGCTAATACAGATACTCATTAAGTGTGGCTTAGTAGCATAAGGCACAAATTGCACTCACTGACCTGTGGGATATAAAATAACACCATGTAGCTATTACACTGTGTTTTTCATCAGTGAAAACCAAAGTACTTTATGAAAGATGTCAACCATGTACAATAAAAGGGAAAGCTGAGGTTAGGACTTCAGCAGTATGGTACTAACTGGAGTGGTCATTTGGATAAAACCCCTTTCTTAGATTTTCAAAAATACATGGAAAATAATTCTCCCTGCAGTTCATTGTCCCTGTTGTTCATTTTTCACCTTTCAAAGCTGTACAAAAGCATCTTGGCTTTTTCTATATGATTAACACAGCTGCAGAATGGTTTCGAAGTCGGTGTGTAGCTTGGCCTAAGATTGCTTTTAAAGCATAACATGTATTGTTTTAAGGTGTCAGTAACATTGTGCATCACACACTAAGCTGTCCCGTATCTTCCTGTTGTTTAAAAGGCTTTGCAACTAAAGTTATTTTAACTTCAGCTGCAGAAGTCAGAGTTCACATGTACAGCAAAGTAATAACTTGTTGCAAGGTGGAAGAAGCCAAAATTTACAAGGAGATGCTGGCAAAGGTATTTTACTGGATCTTAACAGATTTAGTGGCTTTAATAGGTGAGTATAGAACTGATGTGCTTGGCAGGGCTGGTTTAGAAACATCTCTATGGCTGCCCAGGCTACAGTTCTATATATAATTTAATCTTATGCACTTTCTCACCCAATTCTAAAACGTGAGAATAGTCGAGTGTATTTCATTAAGATATTTAGGGAAAGGTAGCAAAATATTCACGGTTACAAACATTTCAGAAGGGAAATTCTCCCCAGATCTACTGAACCTCAAAGAATGCATTTAGATTATCCCAGATGTCTATGCTATTCATCAGATATGGCAGGTCTCAGATAAAACCCCTAAGAATAATAACCTCTATGGTAACTTATTCACTGTAAATAGCAATGACAACTCCACTGAAATACTGAGCAAGCACAAATAATAATTGAGATGATGTGAGGCAGAAGATAGGTGGCTTTTCACTAGAGACCATACAACACCACAATAAACTGATAATTTTACGTATATGTTTTTCAGCACCCACTATGCTCGCCTGTAATAAAGGTTATAGATTGACCTTCATATTTCTAAAAATTTATTTGATCAACATTTTATGTAAAAAACTTTGGAAATTAAAGGGTGAAATTTGACGTCTTCCAAAAAACAATAAGAAAAAAATATAGTGTTGACATTAGAGTCAATCAAGCATCCAAATTACGAATTTATTTAAACTGTTACAAATGCAATATTTCCTTTCAGTTATTTTTATTGAAATAACCTTTTGTGACTATTAATAGCTTTCATGTAACACCAGTTTCAGCAGCCTGACCTGACTCTAGACACAAAGCTAAATGTAAACTAATGAGCACTTAACTCTCCATTACATAAATGGACATTTATCAGATGACAAATTAAAACCAATAAGACACCAAGACAAATGTGCTGTCAACAGCATTAAGATGGGTCAGTTTCACTTCTCTCCTCAACTGCACATTAATAAGCATTTTCCATTGCAGTATGTTCAGTGCTTTGGTATTGATTTTTACAGTGGTCCAACACAAGTCAAAGTTCCTCCACACAGCACAGTGTTAGGTCCCACAAGAAATGTGGAAAATGTGAACGTGTCTTTGAAGCAATGATGACTGACAAATCTACAGAGATATATCAAGACAACATGCAATAAATGTGCTCATAGTTTTTTTACATGTTATCTCCAGTTTCACAAATCAGTCACTGGGTATTTCAGCATTTTGACTACACTAAATATTCAGGCTGCATAGCAAATGCAAAGGGGAGTCTTTGTGTTCTTTATAAAAAAAGAAAAGTGAAATAGTTTGATTTAGTTAGCTTTACAGCTACCTGGTTTAATGCATGCCTGGTATGTTAGTTTAACTGGACATTTTGGTAGTTTTCTTTTTTATTTGACAATTGCTTTCATTTCTTCAAGAAGCAAGTTTCTAACAGGGGATGATCATTTTAGTCATGCTTCAGAAAGACATTTCTTCAGGATGAGGATGCAACTCCTACTGATGTTAACCCTTGCCTGAATCCTGGGAATAACATCTCAAACTTAATAAGCAAATGCCACATATGATAAGAAGCCTCTGATGATGTACAGCAAAATATAAGTGACTGGGCTATAATTGAGCAATGAAATCTAGCAGAGTGAAAGACATTCATTGAGAGGACTGTGGATGTAGTTAATGATTTTTAGTAATGAATGCCTGTGTTCATCATGCCACGAAGAGGCAGAGTTCACTGGCTGTCAGAAGCATAAGATGGAGAATGGACCATGTGGGCTTTTTGGTACTGACTTACAAAGTGGACAAGTGAAATCATTTAACCTGTTATTAACAACAAAGCTGGATGAACAGACATTTAAGTTTTGTAAGCTAGTGTCACAATTCCATATAAGTAATTGCATAGAAAGTTACATATCGGGAATGGGAAAAGGAGGAAGAGGAAAGAGTAAGGAAGTGAAAATCAGCCTGCTTGCTACCAAGGGGCAATTTTGCTGTGTGGATAAGACCAGAAAATACACTAGGATTGGTGTGTCCATAATCAGTTACACCTAGCAGCATGAAGAATTCCCTTGTAAGGTGAACAGGTTGAACTGTGTTTTTCCTTAAGACTAGAGAACCCTCACACAAAGGGAACAGAATAAATTATATTTTTAGCAAGAGGAAAAAAACTAGATTTTTCATCTTACAGCTTAGAAAAATATCAGGTCAGAAACATGAATTGGTGTTCCTCTAACCAAAGGTGAATGTGTATGTCTGAGCTGAGGTGTTAGAGCTATGAGAATCTAGGCTTCATGAGAGTCAGTGGAGATTAGATGGAGACTTATCTCATGAAATGCAGTTGTCTAAAATAGGCTAAGACTCCTGGAAGTATTGACTGTCTCTCTACAAAGGGAGTTTACTTGGTGGTGCTAAAACCAATATTTTACCTGTGTCTGTGCACATCCAGAAACACTTCTGTGGTCAGAGAAAATCCACTCTGTGCTGTACTCACATAATGAAAGACAAAAACTTTATGCTTTTCTTTCTTATAGATTACACTGTAAGCATTTTCAAAAGCAGTTTGTACTTTTCAATTAGTATTTACAGTACTCAAGCTGAGAAACTTAAATGGGTTCCAAGTGTCAATGAGTGGAGACCCATAGTTTGTTAAGAACCAAACACATTAAAGGCATTTTCAGGAATGTTTTCCAGAATCAAAGAACCCCCAATCAGCAGCTATATATGTATGTGCAGGTAGAGGTAAAAGCTGTCCAGAAGTCTTCAAATCCCTTCTAGGTTTGCACATAAACTCTCTTACAAGTATAAATACACCACCAAATTAGTTGGTGGAATCTGAATCCACTACCAGTTGTATACTGCATGAAGATTTCCCCTGTAACTTCAATTTCATGTAACCAAAACATTTCTTTCTCTTTGAAATTTCATAGCAAGAGATGGGGTTAATCTTAAAAGTAACTGAACAAGTGTTTGTTAAAAAATAGTTCCATCACTTTGCATTTTTAAGGACTCAAGGTCTCTGTTTGACATGTGAGAATAGTGAGAAGGTTTAACCTTTTCCCTCTTAATCCACCCATGGTAGTGAACATAGGCAATATTTCCCACTATCACATCAATTCCTGTCAAACTTCAGCCTCTCCTTGGAATTAATTAGGAGAGGGTGTGAGACTTGCTGTAGTTTTACAGCATGTTTTCATAGGAGATGGTCAGACTGCTGTTGTTGATGGGACAATGTGGCACAGACAAATAATTGGCTCTCTGTGCTCCAGTGGAAGCAATGTACACTGTTGGCAGCATCAGAAATTTCTGTTAGCCATCGTAAGTCATTTTATGTTTTAATATTACTTCATTCTCTCATGTGGAAAGCTTTAAAAGGATCATCTGACAAATCAGGTCTTTTTACATTTTCATATTTTCAGTTATGTAAGAAGGTGCTAACTGATCCCTTCTCTGTTTGGTCACTTCAGAAAGAAATGTTAGAATGCTAACAGAAAAAAAACGTAACACTTTAAAGTTTTTATTTTTTATTTTTATTTTTTTACTTTACTATAGAAAAGTACACAGCCTACAAACATTCCTTTATTTAAAAAGGTGTGTTTTTGTAAAACCTTGTGGAAGGGAAGTTCTCCAGGGAAGGTTCAGGTTGGAAATTAGGAGAAATTTCTTCTCAGAAAGAGTAGTTAGGCATTGGAATGGGTTGCCCAGGGAGGTGGAAGAGTCTGTGTGGAAGAGTCTGAAAGAATGAACCTGGCACTTAGGGGCATGGTTTAATGGGTAACATAGGTGGTATGGGGATGGTTGGACCAAATAATGGAGGTCTTTTCCAACCTTAATGATTCTGTGATTCTCCTTGTTACTTGTTTACAATAGATAGTAATAAAAGTTTTTATGCTCTAACAATTCTTGAACTTTTTGGCTCCTTTATTTAAAGGAAGCTCTTTGTCCCATAGTTATTGCTACTTACTACTCCAGCTGCAATGTTCTTGAAGAGTGTTCTTGGAGAGAACATGCAAAATAAAGTTGCAAAGAACTTGGAAAGAGCTAACCAAACCAAAGGCAATGCTAGAGGCCTTGATGGGAATGACAGTTATCCCTGAGACACATTAAAAACCCTTCTGAAAAGCAAGCATTTCCCTTCAAAGTAAGCTAGAAGATGCCAGGGATCAGGTGTTTTTAAAGCTTCCTTGAGGGACATTTCTGGGTGCAGTGAGTGTGCAGAGCACTTCCATTTCAATGAACACATTGCATCCATATTTGTGCCCAGGACATACATAGAAATGTTTCTGAGGAAGGCTGTGATTTCATGAAGGGATATCTTACAGAGAGTTTATTCATCCATGCAGAAAAGGTAAGATGCAACACAATTTTGGATGGCTCTAAATATTCCTGGGAATGCTTGGCATGTACTGAGCCTTCCCACTTTGCTTGTGGGGAACTTTGGGAAAACAAATTCTTTTACCTTCTGCCCTGCCAGGATAAGCAAACCTATTTGCAGCTTATTGGAGGCCAAGGGAAATTGGGCAGCTTTTTTTGCAGTTTTGACAGAGAACTAGTGAAAACAAGGATTTTACTTGTTCCCCAGGTCCTTTGTCCTGAACTGGACTCCATGCAAGCTGGCAACAGCTGGAATATCAGGGCAAGGCTGTGTGCAATAAGCCTATTATCTAATCTAATTAGCTTGCTCTTGAGTACCTGCTATCTGTGACTTGAATTGCTTAGCTAACTAGACAGCCTTTGAAATGAGTAATGACCTTACTGTCCTTTCAGCTTTTTTTTTTCTTTTTTTTTTTTTTCTTTTTTTTTCCCATTGTTGAGGCCTGTCTGCTTTTTGATACTTCAAGAAAAGGCAGTATGATCACCAATACTGAAGTTTTGTTGTTGTTGTTGTTTGTTTGTTTTTAAAACATTGACATTACTGAAGAAACGCAGCATTAACTGTTTGGTCTTATAGGCATGGTATCAGGATCATTTAAAAAAAAAATGATGGCAATGTCTTTTCTTGTCTCTACTGTGAGCTTCCTCAGCACAAGATAATTGGACATTCTCACCTGGCCCTAATTGATCAGGACGTAAGATTGTGGACCAGCTACTGCCCTTCCTTTAGCTATTTGTCTTACTCAATAGTAATGACAGTTATTCTGGTGGGCAGCTTTAGCAGTCTTGGCAAAAAACAGAGAATTGCCTCTCATCATCTGACAAGTTGATTTTGGTGATCTGAAGACTAGGTATGGTTAGATGGTAATTCTATAAACTCTTTGAACATGCAACACAACGTCTTAATGAACCAGTAAGTATTTTCATGAATCATTATGAATTGTCATTAACCACAAGCCATTAATTAGCTGTGACCCTTATGTGGCATATGTACATATACCTGTTTTCCAGACCACTCTCATAATACTGTTTTGTGGTGGAGCACCACTGATTTGTGTGTGTGGGGGGTGTTTGAATTTCTACGCATTGTGTGTCAGCAGTGTATAAGAAACAGAAGAAAAAAATGTCATAACTGTGACCTTTTGTGACCCTGAGCCTTCCCCAGATTACTTAGCTGTTTGTTTGTATCCTCCAAGAAGAGCTTCCTAAAGTGAATATGGAAGGAGGGAAGGCAGCAGAAAGGAACTCCAGCCTCTGTGGTTTGGGCTTAAATCCATATAAACTGCTGAATATAGAAAATGGTGTTCTGAACTGGCCAGCAAATTGCCCATCAAGTACCTTGACTTGCTAAGATAGGCACTTGACACCTTCCCTGGTAGCATAGGAATGACCTCAGAGCTAACTGGCAAATGAGAGGTAGTTTGCTTTCTGCTATACTTATTAGTTTGCAAACAAATCTCCATTAGTGAAGCTTGAAGCTTAAGATCTCATTGTTTCTTCCAAATATAGCAAGCATATTTTATTCTTATTACCCTAGTTATTCTTGTTAGTTTAATACCATATCTAAATATCCTAAGTCAATTTTGGAGTGAGGGTGGATGGAAATATGAGGGGTTTATTTATATTTAATAAGGACAAGATCAGGCACTAGAAACCAACTGTGCTTTCTGAGTTTCCTATCAGTCCCCAAGCATCCTCCTACCACCATCTTACAAACTCAGACTGACACAGAGCTGATAAATTGACAGAAAGTATCAAATGTCAGCTAGGGCTCTGATTCCCTCTGGAGGCTCTTGGGAACAAAGTATGAACAGATTGTTCATGCCAGAATACCTCATTATTTTAAGCAAATTGACTTTCTTATTGACTACATTGAAAGGTTGTACACTAGTTATAATTACCAGTTCTACTTAATTTTCTTTTATAAAAAGGTCTGTACTCTCTACTTGACAGTATTATTTTGATTAACCTACTTTTTGCCCCAAGAGGCAATTTAATATTTAAAAAAAGAATGACTTGGTCATATAGATGTATAGCACATGCACACGATTATTGTGTTATAATCACCCATATCTAATCTGAATGGTGAAGTGCATTACTGTGCATTTTGCAATGAACTATGAGATTTTGTAGAGACAGTAAGGTTAACAGCAATATACACATTAAAAATAAAAAATCTTGCAACTGCAGGAGCACAAAGAGCATTTTGTGCAATCTACCATAAAATACAAGTGTGATGTGAAGCAAGAAGATTAGAGGATTTGTATTACACCCCCTTGTTATTAGTTTGTGACTATTTTATGATCACTATATTTGTGTGATGTTTTATTGTTAATAATAATGTGATATATTAATTTTTGCATTCTCTCCTCCATTGCTCTCAAATCTAGTTTTCACCCAACTCTAGTAGCAAGATTACAGGGTAATATGAATTGACTACAGTTTGGCCTCCTCAGATATGGTCAAGATAATTGTTGGAAACAGCTTCTTGGCTTTCTGAGAGACGAGAGAGGAACTGAAAAGAGCCTGCTGATGCAGAAACATCCACCTGGAATGAGGGCCAGCGAAATGTCACTTGTAATCCCATTAGAGTGATCCTGGTTGGCTACCCTGCACTACCCTAATGGAAGCACTTGCTCTCCACACTAGTTCATCAAAAATAGGGGCAACAATGATGAGAGATTCAATAAAAATGATGCCATCGAAAACATCAACATTTTAAAGCCAAACATAGTACTATCTTCTTCTTAAAAAAATATTTAAGTAAAATCAAATATTATTTTTTCTTCTAAATCTTTCTTTCCTTATTATCATATAACTAGGGGATCTTCTCCTGGCATTAGAGTCTAGCGTTGTTGCTATTTCAAATTGATCTTTCAAGCCAAGAAATTCAAAAACGAACTTTGAAGCCCTCCAAATATCAATTTTCTCTTGACACATTAACAAATCTCTATGAAATGCTGTTGTACTGTGACATATAACTTTGTATAAATGACCTCTTCTTATTCACACATTGTCCCTTACTATGTTTATCCTGTTGACAGGGAAAAGACTCAGTAAAATTAGGAGAGCAAAGACAGGAATGAAGACCAAATTAGAATATATTCTCATCATTACAAAGGTAGAACTCTGCTTGCAGGATCTTTATTACTGATAATGAGGCAAGAGGCAAAAAGAACCCTGCTTGGTTTTCAGATCACAGGCTGTGTTTGCAAGTAGGAGAAAAGAAAATAAGCATCTTTTCACTCATAAAGTGAGAAAATTGGATCTGGAATCCATAGGGAGAAGACATATAGGAACCTACAATGTCATTTTCACTGTCACTTTTCAGACTACAAACACTTTTTGGGAGCTCCAGTCAGAGTTTGAAGGAATGATCTAATAAAACACATACACTCTGTGGGGCCATTGTGCTATGGAATGAGTGACCACAATTAAAATGACCGTAAGATGCTTCAAAACAAGATTTCTGAGATTTATAGTGAGAACACTTGAAAATGGTAGGCTGTATTTCCTGCTGCAGAATGATTAGCTCCCTCCAGTGAAATGAAAGAAGACCCAAGCATGCTGTTTTAAGCAAAGGATTAACTAAAGGAATGAGACTGTCATTGAGATGCTAGAGATCTATAGCCCTTGCAGGGGAACTGATTTAAAACACACATTATTTTTCTGGAACCATTTTTCCACATAATTTTAAAAGCAAAGTTTAGGGAAATAACTTATTTCCATTATTTTTTATTTTGTTAAGAAAATGATATAAAGCAATATGTAATATACTTTTACATACAGTATGCATTTTGTTTAACTTACATAGTCAGATAATAGAAAATATGTAGAGTTGATGCATATCTTTCAATATTCAATTATCACACCCCAAACAAGACATTTATATGGGCATGCAGGGTAAGATTCAGAGAAGGCATTAGGCAACTAAACTGAGGTGTGGGTAAAATTTAGGTTCTAGTATGTCATAGTTCAGTGGCTCTTTACTTCTAAAGGTGCCTAAACCCACTATTTCCAGAAAGTATATTTCCAGAAAGTTATGGAGGGATTTCTTAATTCTCCCTATAAATTAATCCAGAAATACAATGTACTGTTATTTGCTGTGTTCTGAATAGAAATTCATTGTCTAAATTCCATGTAAGGTAATTGGACAGTGCTTCAGCTCCTCCATGCATCTTGGATGTGTGAACAATGTCTCTGTGCTCCTCTCAAGTTACCTGTCCCTACTTCCACCCTCTGTATGACTCCTTTACGCATTTGACTTAGGCCAGGAACCACTCGTTCATCCATGTGGGCCTGCTGGCATTTTTGCCTGACTTCCTCTTTGTTGGGATGAACCTTTCTTGAGCTTGGAGAAGGTAATCCTGAATATTAGCCAGACTTCTTGGGCCCTTCTTCCCTCCAGGGCCTAAACACACAGAGGAACTTAGGCACATCTTTTTGTCTCTGGTAGCTCTGGTGAGAGCTTGGCATAAAAGGGCTGTAAGGCATGCACTATGAAGAGATACTTGCTTTGTCTAGTTTGGAGAAAAGGAGGCCAAGAGGTTACCTCATTTCTCTCTACAAATTCCAGAGGAGGGGAAATGTAGGGGGGGGCACTGATCTCTTCTCCCTGGAAACCACATATAGAAGATGAGGGAAAGGCACAAAGCTGTGCCCCGGAGGTTCAGACTGGACATTAGTAAAAATTTATTTGCTGTGAGGGTGGTCAAACACTGGAAGAGGCTTCCTAGCAAGGTGGTTGATGCCTCATACCTGTCAATGTTCAAGAGGTATTTAGATAATTCCCTTAATAATATTCTTTAACTCTGTTAGCTCTGAAGACATAAGGGTGTTGGACTCTTTTTTGGACTCTTTGTCGATTCCTTCCAACTGAACTATTCTACTCTGCTTTACTATATTATGTTCTATTTACATTGTAGGAGCTGTAGCCACACCAATGTATATTGAAAGACCAATGCTGAAAATGTCCTAAATCCTTTACTCTTAGTCTGAGTATTATAGTGCATCTATGAAATGACACATTACTTACCTAAAATATGTTCTGCAATTGCAATGTTATTTGATAACAAATATATGAAAATAAATACATAAAAGCAAATTAGTGAATGTACAAGAATTTATTTTCATCTAGGGCACCATACCACTTATTTCTTATATCTTGGTCTATGGACTATATAGACATACCATATATGAATAATCATATTTGAATATACAGATATAAGACTATGTATTTAAAAAGAGATAGGTGCAAGTATAGTAGCTATAACTATTTGTAAGTATGGTTATGAGTTATGAAAAGCTAACATAAAAGAAAAGCATCTCTACAGAAGCATAAAGGAACATTAATGTATCAGCTTAGTGCAATTCATTATGCTCACACTGTGGTCCTTCAGCAAGACAGCACTGCCCTTTTCATTTAAAATGTTAATGAGGGAACAATGCTTTTACTATAGCTGTGGTCCTAAAATGTGTGTGTGCAGAGAAATTGTTACATAACTCAGCAGCTCTGGGTAGGTCTGTGCACTCAAGATCTAATGGATCCATCTGTGCTTTCCTACCCTGGCACCTATGTTATACCCATGCCCGTTACTTTCAGAGAAGTGGAGCTAACACATTAGGAGGTGGAGAAGAAGAAAAACAAGCAAGTGAAGAAACAGTTGCAGAGATTATTTAAAATCCTTCCATGCAAAATATCTATCTTGAACAGATAGCTATATATAAATGCACTTTACATCCATAAAGATGGGATTCTATTGTATGCACTGTTAGTGATTGTAGAACATCATATGCTGCTAACTTTTTGAGTCTGAAATCTTTGCTTTGCTCTGAAAGCCATATATATCATGGCAAGTGCACATTTCTCCACATGACATGTCAAGACAGCTCACCCTTGATCTGAAGACTTGGCATCAATGGGAGAAAATTAAGGCCATTTCCATTCTTGAGTGTTGAGAATGGCAGCAGGAATAACAGTTGAGGCTATAGCATGGTTATTAACATGTTATTTTACTGCCTAAAGGGATGTGGACTATTTCACTTACTTTCTTAAACAGCCACTGGATAGTTACAACTTCTGACTGATTCATAGCTGTTGAGGGCCAAGTATCTTTTTTTTTTTTTTTTTTTTTTTTTTTTTTTTTTTTTTTGAGTAGCCTGTTTCCTCCTGCATTCATAAATATGGCATCTTGTAAGTAACTAATATTTTTTTAATGTTTGCTTGTTTGGCATTAGTGACTTCTCAGAGAGTGCAAAACTGAGGTCATTCCAGTGTTTGGAAATATTGTAATTCCCTTTGCATTCAAAGCATTTCACAGTCCACGAAAAGCCTGATAATGGCATTTTATTATGGGTACTTTACCCATTGTACATAAAATCTCTTGAGGACTGGCTTTGTGCATGTATTTTTGTCAAGTGCAGCATCATGATCTTCCTTTCTAGTTGCAGCTCAGGAGCTGGGTTGGGATAGTTGAATAAATTACAGTCCACCAAAAGGAAAGTATATGATGGAAAAATTGTCTCTTCAGGAAATGTATAGCTGGCAGATTTGTGAATGGGTCAGATAAGTAGTTGAGAAACAGTGTGTTACTGGCAGAAAAAACAAGTTAGTGTGTGTTAGCTCCACTTCCAGCCTATTATTAACCTTTCCTAATGTAGGTCTTATGGTCTCTTTCCTCACCGCTCAGTGATTTAGGCACCTGATTTTCACTTTGAAGACAAAAATTCCTAATTTGACTTGCAGATGAGGTGCTTCTTGAAGGCATTACCTTCTTGAAGGCATTTAATATTGCGTAGGAATATGAATTTTAAAATCCTAGATGTTCTCTACATATGGATTATTTACAGGCAATATTTATGAACCTCTTGGTCTCCAGAACACAGTGCAAAGCTCCACCAAAACCACTTCATATTTGGCCAAAGCCCATTCCTGTCATATACAATGAATTTCTGTATTTAAGAGCTAGTCTTCTTCACCTCAGTCATTCCCAAACTCTTCTTCAGTTCTCAAGTAAGAGGAAAGTTTTGTACAGTTTCTGACCTTAAGTGAATTAAAATAAGCTAAATGTTTCTTAAAAGTATTTTCACTTCTTCTTCCCCATGCCTTTTTATGCAATTCATCTACTGGCTCAATCACAGATAAACTAGCACAAATCAATGGAAAAGATTTCAATCTTAATTGCCTGTAATTCACAATGGAATAATTAATTGAACATACTGTATCTTGCAGAGATTCTGTCCTTTGTTCTGCAGTTTTACTGTGCCATGTTTAATGGATTCTAGTAGCAGCTTATAATGGACTGCAAGAGCTCTCATCATAAAATAAAAAATGAAAAAAAAAAAAAAAAAGGTTTTACTGAAATGAATGTGAAAAAAGGCATGTTTCCAGCAGTGGATGGACTGTAACCTGTACATTTAACCTTGGATCATAAAACAAAAATCTCCACCCCTCTGCTCTCCCCCAAACCAGCCGATAAGATTTATTGAAGTGATGTAAGTAGATAGCTTTAAAATTATTCTTAATTAAACTGTTATCCTAATAACAACAGTATGAATAGAGACAATCATCTGAAAGATGTCCCAGCATAGTCCAAGGTATTTAATATTGTTGCTTTAGGGCATGCCTGCTCCTATTGCAGAAAATCTGAGGAATTATCCATTGCTGTGAACACTACATCAGTAGAAGGAGGAATAATGATTTTTGATCAGGGCACTGTGATTCACAAAATAGGGCTTTCCTATTTCTTTACTAATTTTAGACAGCTTACTAAACTCTCTGCCTTGAGGAGTTGCTAGTCATTCAGCACTGTTTTGTCTTTTGCTATTTGGCCTTTATGTGGTTGTGGTTTCACAAAAGTTTTAAGATTTTTAGCTTTTTCTTAGTTTTCCTCCACTTCCTTATTCCTTCCCACATGTCACATTTCTTTCTACACAATTGGACTTTTTTTTTTTTTTTAACTCAGCTCATTTCAAAAATTTGAGTTATAGTGCAGGTCTGCAAAAGCAGCATTGCTAGAACAGAGGTATTGAATTATTCTGGTGAGACATGGGCTGGAGGTGCCCGGGGCATGATGGGGTAAGAAAGTCTTATGCAGGTTTTTCAGCAGGAGAAAATGTACCATGGAACGACACAAATGAATCAGACAGAAAAAAAGATGACGAGCTATTAGGGCTGTTGAAAGGGAAATTCAATTGACTGTCATCGTTATACAAATCTGTGAGAGTGAGGCTTGAAGTTACAGTGAAGAGGTCTGAGAGAGCAGAGAAAGCTGCTAAAGTGCAGGGTTTTTTTTTTTTTTGGCTGCTTTTTAGCATAGCCTTGTCCCTCTGTGTGAAATTACAGCCCTTTCCTACTTTACCATCGAACAGTACCCCTGTGAGGCATTTTCATTTACTTGTTCTTTTGTGTCATGTAACATCCACTTTGCACAGAGATGCAAATAAATATAAAAAGTGCAGGGAAATAGTGAATTGGAATCTTTGCATCTTGTTTTGAGTTAAGACCCTCTCCTATCATGCCCTGCTCTTTTTTTTTTTTTCTTTCTTTCTTTTTTTTTTCTTTTTTTTTTTCTTTTTTTTTTCTTCTGCATGTCTTCTGCCTTGTCATATTCAGATCATGCCTCATTTAGCTGAATTACTCAGGTCACCTTAGATTAATTGTGCAATTTGGCACTGATGCAGCTGATATATCCCTATCTGAGTACTATGTCAAAGAAGTCATAATACAAGCAAGATTTAAGGAGTTATCTGCCAGCAAAAAAGAACATATACAAAGAAATCTGGTATTTGCTATCACCTTGTTTTTATGATTAATTAGTGGATGTGTTGAAGTAATAATCCTAATCCTATGCATATGCAATTTTGTTCTATATTTTCCAAGCCCCATCCCTTCAATTCAGCAGTGCATTCTAATTAATTTTCATTGTGTGGTGCTGAAAACGTTCCCTGTCTACAGCAGTTTTCTCTTGTAAATCTTTTTTTCTTAATTAAAATTTTTGTGAACAGAATGACAGTGGGACCATAAGATGCATCACAGTTTAAAAAAGTCTATCCTGAAAAGCTGGTTTTCATTTACAGTTAAAGGAACTAATACAGGAAGAGAAACAATTGAAAAGCAATCCCAAATATCTACATAGAGACCTACGCTGTCATAGAAAGACTTTGAATGAGAGAAATTGATGCTGGTTAAAACATTATCTTCTTTTGTAGGTGTTGCAATTTAACCAGTCCCCAGAAACCTTAATCCAGCAATGTATTTCAGCATATACATGGTTTAATTACCTACTATAGTAAATGGGATTCTTGAAATGTTTAAATTTCATCATATGCTTAAGTTTCATGCTCAGTTAGGTTCCTGCTGTATTATGTCAATGTTAAAAGTGTTACAGCTTAGAAAACCACTATCACGTTAAAGCTAGGTCATTTTCCTTGCTTGCCTTTTTATTATATGTTCAATATGTAACATTAATATTTATAAGCATATGGAAGGCATATTTACAAGCAGTTTCCTGTAAATAAGATGCTTGTAATTATTACAGCAATTCTTGGTTTTATTTTTTTTCCCATCATTTTATTGCTTCTTTCTTCTTCTTTCAAGTATTTTTCTGAACTTTTGCACTTTAAGTTTACCATTCCTTTAACACATTGAAAATAAGCAGCATTCATCTTTTTCTTCTAATTTTGAGCTATCTCTGTTTCTATTAGTGTATTTCCTTTTTATTTATGTATTTTTTTGTTGTTGTTGTGTTTTTCTACATCTTTGGCTTTCATTCAGACTCTCTTTTCCTTTCTCCTTTTCTTATCTTTCCAATTTTGTTTCTATCTCCATTGTTTTGTCCGATTTTTGTTATATATCAAGAGTGACAAGGAATGGACAAACAACATCTACGATATTTTCTTTGCTTAAGACCACTAGGAGAAAGCTCAGTCCCTTGGTATTTCTGACACAGTGTGTTTAGAAAGTGGAATGCAAAGAGCAATGTACCAGAAGGATACTTTTCAATGTCAGACCTGTAAATATCTACATATCTAGAGGGGCAAGGATTTTAATTCCAAAGCAGAATCTTTACTCACCCAAAAGAAGCTGAAATAATTACCTAGCAGTATATATATTTCCAGGGGAATGCTTTGGAAACATTAGAAAAAATGCATCTATTGATTTTATTCTGCGTTGCCTGATATTGAAATTATGAATGTTAAAAGTCCTTATCCTAGCAATGATATGAAAAAAAGATCATGGTGAAGTTTTTATTGTGTTATTTAAAGCTGTGACATCTGAAGGCTATTTCATAGGGCAACAAATCTTTGTAATGTAGCTTAATTGATATTTTCAATGCTAGTTCAGTAATCATCTTAAATTGAAGAAGAGAAAAACAGAAGGTTTCTAATATCCTTAATGCTAACAATGATTGGAAATTTTTAGGCACAGTTAGCAAAAGGAAAT
This sequence comes from Heteronetta atricapilla, assembly GCA_011075105.1. NCBI lineage: Eukaryota > Metazoa > Chordata > Aves > Anseriformes > Anatidae > Heteronetta > Heteronetta atricapilla. The sequence goes on along the minus strand of CM021731.1, from coordinate 5,417,260 downwards.
TAGATGCCTCAGCCCTCTGTGGGACACCTCCAACTCTGGTTTAGCTGTGAGCCAGAATAGTACTTAAAGCCTGACACCTTGGAGATATGAGGTCCTCACTTCTGGGATAGTCTTCCTGAGTGATTTGCCCTAAAACCAGACAGCTTATGAAATCTATTCTGCAGCTCTGTAAACATGATATCAAAGTAGAAATGTGTGTAGTCAGACTGCCAATTTCAATCCCTCTTGAGAACTTCTTCTCTGTAGAAAATTCTGGCATAAAACATTTTCAGACCAATTCAGTCTCTTACCAAAACAAACAAACAAACAAACAAACAAACAAACAAACAAAAAAAACAGGATTCCCCCCCCCATCCCCAGATTTGCTTTGCTTTTTGTTTTTTGTGTAAATTATCCTTAACACCACCCATTTCCAACTATAAGAAAAAAGCAAAACAAAACAAAAAAAACAGCAGCAGCACATAGTTCTCATGCTATTCTTAAATATAAGGTAATTATCTATATTCCCAGGATCAAAAAAGCAATTTTTTTTTTAATTGAAGTCCTGATCCTCCCTTTAATATGTCACATTATCTGGATTAAATTATTTAACCTCTCTGTCCATTAGATTAGCCTTGTGAAAAAATGCAGAATACTATACGTTGAGTTATTTTTCAATAGTACTCAATGATACTCAATGCTAAAATGTTATTTTAATACTTTAAATGTGCTTTTTTCTTTTCTTTTTTCTTTTCTTTTTTTTTTTGTTTTCTGTGCAAGAAAGAGAAAAGGAAGAAGAATGTGGGGATTTTTTTTTTTTTTTAATTGACAAGTACAGAAAGTCTTTCAGTAGAATCCTAATCTCTGAAGGGATCACTAGCCCTTGTAAGCATTGCAACAAGCCTAATTAAAGCAAATATTGAATCAGACAAGATTTATGTGGATGTATAATATATTGTTTTTTTTTCATTACTCAACAAGAAGTTCTACTAACCTTGTTTTCACTAACCTGTAAGAAAAAATGCAAACCCTTTTATGTTTACTATAGTGAAATATTACAATTCTTCATTTCCACACACAAATGACCAGTTCTTCCCTGAAAAATCCTTGTAATTTTTGTAGAAAATGTGCCTTTCAAGGTCTATATTGAAATATGCAATAAATAAACTGAAAAAAGGTTTTTGAAAAATATCCTGGGTGCCTGGGTTTTGATTCTGGCTATGCCCAGGTCAAGTTTAAATGTTTTGACCACGCATTCAGTGTAAATGATGTCTCATGTTGAAAATATGTCTGCCTTGTGATAATACCTGGGGTTTAGTTTGCCTGGCAGCTTAGGATAATCAAAGCATTGTTTTGGAAAGAATCAGAGAAACAATCCATATTTTGTCACTGATGCTTCAGTGAGAATATGCGAGCAGGACATGGAGGCAATACTATCTTTTCATTTTAAAGGTATGCTTTAGAGCTGCATGACACATCGTTTAACACCCATTCAGGAATGCAGTATTCATTGCTTAACATTGCACATTCATTTCTGTCTGAATTTATCTTAATTCTTTCTTCAGCCAAAGACTAACCTGTAGCCCATTGTACTGAGCAATTTCAGTGTGTGGATGTCTCTCCCAAATGGACTCTCTCCTTTAGAGCCTTAAGCACCGCCAAACAAAATAATAAGTGTCAGAGGTACAAGGCAATCATTTTATCTGAAGCCACCCACTCCTCTTTTGTTTTCCTGAGAACATTGTGTGCTTTTTATTTTACATCCTTCTTTTCAGATCTGCAGATGTGAAACTTTAAATGCAGGGTATTAAAAAGAAACACACCAAACAAACAACAACAACAACAAAAAAAAACACATGAAAATTACAGAGCTTTGCAGCAAAGCACTATGTGTCTTACAAGAGAAGAGATAATTTTTACATGTTACTTACAAATATACATGTGATAGAAAGAGAAATAATAACCTTTTCCCCAAAAAATGAAAAGATTGCTATCTGCATTTAATACCAAATGCTAGAAGAAGAAAAGTGCATTAGTTTCTATGCAATAGGGAATCCTTTAAAATGAAGCTCTAATGGAGCATTTCTATGAAAAAAGGAAAACAACAGCAAAAGAAAACCAAACCACATGCAAACTGAATATCAGAGAATGTTTCCTAGCAGTTAGGTCTAGCATAGGCAGACATAAGTAATGATGTAAGATGAACTCTAAACTTATAAGAATAAGATACTATACTGCCTACTCAGCCAGAGCAACCATCCATTAAAAAATCCTCTAAAACCTAACAGGGTCCCCTCTGTATCTAAGTCTGCAGTTGTATTATAAAAAACATGGTATTTTGCACCTTGCCATCCCAGTTTGCTCTTTATGAGTGTAATAGTAGATTTCAGTTAAAATCTTGGTAGAAAAAACCAAAACCATATTTTCTTTAATAGGCCAGAAATTCTCCCTCTGGTTAAAAGTAATCCTGGTGTAGGATATATAGTTGGCCTTATATCTAGCATGCTTCCACAACAAAATAGGAAAAGCTTATCTCTGTAAATGCCAGCTTTAGTATAAATATAAGCGATTATTATTATTATTAATAATAATATTAAGCTATTAATTATTAATTGGTTTCAAATACCACTTAGAAGTCCCAGCAGAGACTGAAATGTACAAAGAGAGACAATCTCTGTCCCAGAGATCTTATAGGACAGAGATAGAAAAACACAGATAAACAGATAAAGAGATTTGTCCAAGACCTGTCACAGTGAATGAGCTTGGGAGTCCTGATCTCCATGGGCTTTCTGTAACCCTCCACCTTTTTGCATGTGACTTGTAGAAGTGTTTTGTGCCATCAGACACTGGAACAAGGTCTAGAGAAATTGAGAAAATATGGTCTATGAGAAAAGACTGAATGAAAAGAAGCAATAATGTAATATCGGAATGCTAGCAGTCATCAGCTACAGAAATGACTGCTATAGTCAGAAAGGGGCGTAAAAGAAATCTATTCCTCAGGCCAGTTCTGGAAAGGGTTAGAAAAAATGGATTTAGACTAAAGCAAGGAGAATTCATGTATAGATATTAGGACCTTAAACAGGACCTTAAACAAGCATCTGTCAGGACTAATGCATCTGCTGCTGATGCCACTTAGGGCAGGGGGATAGATGAAAAGGCCTCTGAGATTCCTCCCAACCATATGAGTCTATGACACAGAAATAAATAATGCACTTTTTATCTTTGTAGAGATGTGGAAATAAATAGTAACTGAAATTCTAATCACAGCAAAACTCCAAAGACTAGGAAAAGCACATATAAATCATTGGTAGTCCAATAAGATAATTTATACTGTGCTGTAAAAGTGCTAAGCACCTAGACAGTTAGGCAGCTTTTTATAATACCTCAACTACAATTCAAATGTCAAGTGAAAACAGACTTACAAAGTCTACCAGCTAACAGTTTAGAGATTTTCTAGACCAATTGGCATATGAGCTTTGAAAAACAGAGAAATAGAGAAAGTAGGGTTGAGGAATAGTTCATTCTAACTTGTAATATGTATCAGATCTTTGACAGTAGATGATCCATCACAGTGACAAGGACAATATTTGGTTAATTTACTGTTGGTATTATTGCTGAATCTACTTACTGCATAGTCTGTGCTACAATTTAGCAGACCAGATGCCCCTAAATATGGAAGACATGGATAGCTGAAATATCCTTCTCCCAAAATACCCCATGTTAGTTACTAGCATCAGTATTATTTACTCTGGGATCATGCACTTGAACAAAATGGAGGCTGCATACAACAGATAAAAAACAGATTAAAAACATTTTTTTAGAAAGGTTAAATTGTGTATGAATAATTTACCCAAAATGCTCCATATAATTACCAATACAGGAATTATTCGGTAATAACTAAACCATTACTGTGCACTCTCTGAATTAACATAACAGACTCTACTGTCAATCTATGAAAATGTTATAGGAACTCAACAACAGTTTCTCAGGTAACTGCTTTTTCATATGGAACTTTGATGCTTCTGAAAATATTTTGGTTATGTTAACAGTATTAAGTACCCTAGATATGGATATTATTTTGAAGTTTTATTATTATTATTATTATTAAATATATTTCTTTGATTGGTATTAGTATCAACCTTTTTCCTGAAGGGTTTGATTTACAATACTTGTACCTAAAGCTTCACATTCAACTTCCTTGAAATGCTGAGAAAATAATGCACCTCTTCTGCTGTCTTATACCATTTCCTTAGATTCTTAAGTAATGAAATGGTCTTAGTATGAAATACTCAAGAGTTTCTTTCTCTGGTGGTCTTAACCTTTGAACTTATGTGGCTTTCATCATGCTACCAAATTAGAAGTATTTTTGTTCTTTTCTTCCACCCTTTTTTAGTTTGAATGTGGATTAATGGGTTAACATGAACATTTGTTCCATTTCCTGTGCTCCTGTCTATGCTTCCCAGGATATATGGAAGATCAGAGAGGTGAATGAGGGATAAGGACAGAGCACTGGTCTGAAACCTTGGATAGAAATTGCACAAGTGGCAAAAACTGAACTAAGGTCCAAGCCAAATTCTCTCTTAAATACGTTCAAATGAAACCTCTAATTTCATAAGGACATATCTTTGCTGAATCCTGAAATGTCCCTGGGTTACGAATACATCTGTTTTCAGATTCTTTTTTTTTTCTTTTCTTTTTTTTTTTTTTCCAGCTCTCCTTTTGTATTCCAGCTCAGGCTGCACTGTACTTAGCTGAAACTGTTTGTTTTAACAACACAGAATTCCTCTGTTATTTGGGTGCACATGAAAGAGCCTCAGGTAGAGTTTCCAAATTTCTATATATCAGATCTTTAAAAATGCACCAATCCTTATCTCTTAATCTTGTGTTTCAATAGGACTCTTTTCCTGTATGATTTGTTGTTGAAAGGATTGAATGATTGTCACACAATAAATTTAAAACTCTTTGCTTCATGGAGGAGAGGTCTAGACACTAACACTGAATTATCAAAGGAGGAAAAGAGCATGTGGGAGAAAGAGGAAGGTAGGAAGGAAATGATCCAACATGCATCATAATAAATGAATGACAGGAGCCAAGGCAAAACCCAGACAAAAACACTGGGCTTAAGACTGGATGTTGGCATGGGCCAGAGAAGATAAATTCAACACTTTTTAGTTGTCCAGTTGCGGTGAGCCTTCCTGGATGGCAATGGCCAGTTTCTTAACAACTCTGATTTTGGTATCTAGTGTGTCACACAGAGTATTATGTATTGGCATGAGATGTGGAATAAATAAATAAATAAATAAATAAAAATAATAAAAATACACCTTCCAAATCAGGCAGAACTGGTACTGAAAACTGACTAATTTTCTTTCCAAAACTTCATCCAATCTGTGACAACAAAATATGCAATTACTATGTCTACTAAGGTGCCATAAAACAACTGTCCTCATAGACGTTTCTGAGCAACTATGAACTACATTTTGCTCTACCATTGTCTGTGAAATGAAAGCCTTTTTAACTTTAATTTGGTTTCTCTTTTTTCCTCTTAAGTATTGCAAATTTATAAAACCTGTGTAACAAAAACTTACCAGATGCATTTCTGCAAAGATTTAGGATCAATTAAATTGAGTGTTTTTCCAAATATTATCCAAAGAGTTCTAATCAAATCTGTAAAGGGATTCCTTTGATATCACCCATTTCTCATTGGCAAGTAAGCCTGAATTTCACCTATCAAATATATATATGAGTTTATGCTCAGCTGAAACAATGGACTTAATTTCCCAAAGTAATGAAGACCTTCATGGTCCTGCTGATTCCTGGTGGCTGAAGACCCTTGATGGTCTTTGAAAGTGCAAGATATAATAACCCAACTGAATGTCCCAAAAAGATAAAGCCAGTGCTGATGAACATTACTAAAAATAGTCGTGTCTTTCTTCTGATTTATAAATTTCATATCAATGACATTTACCTATCTTGGGTGGAAGGTATGTTCATGAGCTTAAATTTGAAAGTGTAAAGAATTGCAGACAGCTATGTTAATAGAGGACCAAGGAAGATGCAGCAGAGTTCTCCCTTGGAAATACGCAGTGTTATTGTGCATGTATCTTGCTGTCAGCTTTACATTTCAGAACTGAGCATGACATCCTGAGCATGCCCGCTAAACTAATGTGACTAAAAATTCGTATTACAGCAGTTCTGTTACCAGGAAACTTCTATTAAGGATGTCCAATTTCGCTTCAATATACATATCCCATGCTTAAGTGTATTGCAGTCTGTATTATTTCTTTGTATGTTTGTATGCCTGCTAAGATTTATAGTGTATAACCATTCAATTGACATTGCATTGGAAAAGAAAGCTCTGCAAATACAATGAATGTACATAAAAATCTCTCCTATGAAAAAGCAGTGGAAACTTCTTTTTTTTTACAGTATATTGTATGCAAAGTAGATGCTGGTGCTGCTCTGAATGTTTCATGGGGATTTTGACAGCCTCTAATTTGCCTGTACTATTTACAGCATAAGTAACAAGTGTCCTTCATTGTACAAATGGAAAAATAAATCAGAAAACTAAGTAATATATTTGAAATAGAAAGAAATTCTGTAAGTCCAGTCCCCTTCATATTTCCAGAGAAATGTAATGGGGGAAAAAAATAAGAAAAAAAAAAAAAAGACAGGTCCACGGGCCACTTGTAATCACCTTTTCAGATCATCTTAGTTTTTCAGCCTGTGATGTACATAAATTAAATTTATAAAGTGTGAAGGAGACCTTTGGAAAGAACTTTAACCTCATTTCCTCTTTATAGACACTCCTGTCTGGGTCCTTGAGTATTATTCAGTCTTGAGAGAATTCTGTCATGTACTAAACATCCTGTTGAGTTTAGAGGGAGTAAAAAAGATATTCATTCACAGCCCCTTGAAAGATTAGGATCTTTACACTGATTGCATCTGGATCAGAGATGAATTTCAGGGGCACATCATACATATACATGTACCTGTGTATGTATCTGCCCCAGAATACCTCAATACACTGCTCCACTCAATATACCCTGGCTGGAATGACTTTCTGCAATCTGTGTTAAAATAAATAAACTTTTTTTTTTTTTTTTTTTCAGATGATATATTTGTTGTTAGTAGATCTAATAAAATGATAAAAGTAGATTGCAGGAAATTTCTGCTGCAGCCTATATATAAAGTATTACCTATTCACTAATTTAAGAAATCTGAAATTTCAGCCCTTCCTGATAATAGTTAAGTATACAGAACACAAAAAAGTTGTCTCACTACAAGTAGCATATGAGGGGTGTTAAAAGTCTGTCTACATGAGAAGCTGATCAGAAAGTACAAAATGAAAGTATTATTTCTGGCACTCTTAATTAATTTCTCCAGAAATATGTTCAGATACCTGCGGATTCTTTTACACTATATTTAAGGCATCTACATTTCCATATTTTTAACATGTTAACACATTATCTATACCTTTAAGAATGGAATATAATAACAAATATAATAACCTATAGATCAATTCTCATAGCATGATTTCAATGGCTAGGTTCTAGCTTTGTACTCAGAGTATAAAACTTCAGACCTAAGTGATAACGGATTATTTTCTAACAAGCATCGTCCTGTGTGAAGTATTAAACTACATTACACACAGTGGCAGACCCTCCAAACTGCAGTGCTTTATCACACAAAAGCATCTCACTCTTTGCTTATAACTTTCATTTGTACTGCTAGTTTTCCAACTGTTCAAACTGAAATTCTGTTTTGGTAACAGCTTGTTGAGAGAACTCCATGTTTTCCCATTATGTACTTGAAGAAGATTAATGAGTCTTACTTACATGCCAAGTCAATCTGTTTCTTTCTGTCAATCAGCTCCCATAGAACAAGTATGTCTGTCTCACTGGATAAATTTTCTTATAGATACACTGTAAAAGTTTAATTAAAATACTAACCACAACTGAACATGAAATACATTTCAGACCAGTATTTGAGAAATAATTGGATATGCATTAGGTGCGTTTTTTATGAACTTTTTCTTCAAGGGGTCAGTGAGGATAAAGGAAAGAATAAACAATATAAATATTTTGACACAATAACTCTTAAAATTTAATTTTTAATTCTGTTGTCACCTGGTTCAGCCTATTTTTTAAAAAATGATATCTACTTGCAACATCCTACCTCTTTATTGTGCAAGAATAAATAATTTACACAAAATGAGGTATAGTATCATTCTTACCTTGCTGGTTAGGGGTAGAGAAGAAATTTCGTGAATAGAGAAAACAGATGGCAATTTTTGCAAGATTAACTTTTCATGATAACAAGGAATAAGGTACCAGCCTAATTTAATTTTTCATTTTTTAAAGACATAAAAAAGAGGGATTTCTCATTCCCTTGAATTCTGTGCAGTCCCATTGCATGCAAGATAGTGTCATCACTGGTGGAAGTGGGAAACTGTGAGGTACTACTTACTCTACTTTGCATAAAGGCTGAAAAAGTGTAGACTTCAGTTCTCAGTCAACTCTATTTGCCACAGTACAGGTTAACTATGAGTGAATAAGAGTATGGATGAATTAGCACAGAGTTCACACTGAGGAGGGAGCAGTCCATTGAGGGGGCAGTAATAATTGTCGAAGAAGTGTCACCAACTGTCACCAAGAAGTCAGTTTTGTTAGGGTGAAAAAAATGAAGGTCTGGAGTAGAGGAAAAGAGAAAGAAGATCAAACTTAATTTGTGGAAGACTGAGTATCCTTTATTGAGGAAAAGAGACTGAAAATCTGTAAACCGTTTCTAGTTTAATTATTGAGATTTCACAATGATTAAGTGCTTTCCTTAAAATGCAAAAATATAAAATTTATATGGGATGCAAAAGTATGTAAAGATATATAAAGTATCTATATAATGGCATAACACTGACAGGGGAGGCTCAGGTTTCTTATCAGGAAAATATTTTCAAAGGGATATGGCCAATCTCTTTTCAATGGTTTGTGGGGACAGGACAAGGGGCAATGGCCACAAAATGGAGCCCAGGAAGTTCCGCACCAACATGCGAAATAACTTTTTCACAGTGAGGGTGATGGAACACTGGAACAGGCTGCCCAGGGAGGTTGTGGAGTCTCCTTCTCTGGAGATATTCAAGGCCCATCTGGACGCCTATCTGGGCAACCTGCTCTAGGGATCCTGCTTTGGTATGTGGCGGGACAGGGGACGGAGGAGGAGGTGGACCCAATGATCTCTTGAGATCCCTTCCAACCCCTACAATTCTGTGATTCTGTGAAAATGTTCTTCACTGAGAGGTTCCCCAGGGCAGTGGTCATGGCACTGAGCCTGCTGGAGTTCAAGAAGTGTTTGGACAATGCTCTCAAACATGGGGTCTGATTTTGGGTGGTCCTGTGTGGTCCAGGAGCTCCATAATGTTTTAACTTCACGATCCTTGTGGATCCTTTCCAATGCAGAATATTCTAGAATTCTATAATGCTATGTTGAATAGATTGTGAAAATTGTATTTCCTCTTGTCCACTGAAGTAGGACAGATGCTTATTAGCAAGGAGGCCCAAAGGGAATGAAAATTCAGTAGAGCACAGAAAAATAAATAAATAAATAAAAATTAAGACTGCAGACAACTTCAACAGCTGAACCACATTTATTTTTTATAAACAGTACATGTTGGTCAGTTATGAGAACATTAAGAACAAGGAATGGTTATGCTCACAGAGGTATTATTACATCATTGAGGGAAAAATAACAAGTCACATGACATGTTTCAGAGAATGTGCATGTGGTCCCTACCTACTACAGTCATTGAAGGAGGAGCCAGACTACCCCCAGTTTTCTAGTGACTGAAGGTGTAGCCCAAACTACGCAGTGCTAGAAACTTCAGTGGAGAAAAATCCTACAGGGCCACGCATTGGACTTTTTCCCTTACCACACTGTGTGCTGGTAGTAGCTCTGTCACTGTCTGGCACTTAAAGTAACTCTGACACTCTCTTCCTTCCTTCCTTCCTTCCTTCCTTCCTTCCTTCCTTCCTTCCTTCCTACCTTCCTTCCTTCCTACCTTTCTTCCTTCCTTCCTTCTTTCCTTCCTTCCTTTCTTCCTTCCTTTCTTCCTTCCTTTGATACATAGGCCAGCTTGCTGTCAGTTGAATATAGCTCAATCCTCACAAACCTTCTGGGCCCAGCTTCTCATTTAAGACTTATAATTTTCTTGAAGATTCTCTGCCATGACATTTGTTCTTTGTTCAATTGAACAGACAAAATTTCTTTGGAATTTCCATGGTGAAGATCTCCAGGATCAATATATTTTCTTTAGATATGTCTGTGAGAAAAAAAAAAGAAAAAAAAAAGAGAAAAAAAGAAGAAGAACAAAAAAGAAAACAGCCATGTGTTTCTGTTTCATGATCAGGACAACAGAAGATAATACACTGCATAAATGACTAGAAAAGGACAACTCAGACAACTACCTGCAGAGGTCAGATTTTGTAACTTTGCATCTGGAGCCCAAACCTGATTGTGTTACTTTGGAGATCATACACAGAGCAGGATGTCAGAAAACAGTGAGCAAATGTCTGGGAGTCTAGTAGAACTGGTTGAGTACCTTTAGCATTTTTGTAATCTGTGTTTATGCTTGTCCTGGTTTCAGTTAGGACAGAGTTATTTTTCCTCCTAGTAGCTGAGTGCTATGTTTTGGATTAGGATGAGAAGAGTGTTGATAACATGCTGATGCTTTAATTGCTGTAGAGCAGTGCTTATACTAAGCCAAGGACTTTTCAGCTCCTCGCTCTATCCTGCCAGCGGGCAGGCTGGGGGGGCAGCAAGAGCTGGGAGGGGACAGCCCCAGGACAGCTGACCCAAACTGGCCAAAGGGGTATTCCATACCATCTGGGGTCATGCTGAACAATATATAGGGGTGGCTAGCCGGGGTGGGGGGCCGGCTCTCGGGGTTGGGCTGGGCATCGGTCAGCGGGTGGTGAGCAATTGCATTGTGCATCACTTGTTTGTACATATTATTATTATTATTATTATTTTCTATCTTAATAAACTGTCTTTATCTCAACCCACAGGCTTCACTTTCCCGTTTCTCTCCCCCATCCCAGAGAGGGAGGGGGGAGGGTGAGCGAACGGCTGTGTGGTGTTTAGCTGCCGGCCGGGTTAAACCACAACAATGCTCTTGGGGATGGAGTGGAGAATGATGGAGCTGACCTGCTTTTGCTGTAGGAATATACTCTTTCAGGAAGAATCCATGAAAGAAATGGGTGAAACATAGTGATGTCCCATTCTTGACATACTGTGCTGTTACCATGCCACTGCCCAATGTAGGGGATATGTAGAAGTAACCCCACATTTCAGAAATAATCAAGATCCTGCCAAGGAGACAATATGCAGAGTTGTGATGAGCTCCTAATGGATTTTGTTTACTATCAGGCCTGGGAACATCAGCAGAAAATGGAATTTGATGGGCTGGGTGACTCTGTGGTACATGACTGGAGTCTATACAGGCAAGTGAGAAAATGGGGTGAAAAAAAAAGCTGATGCTGCTATGTATATAATGATGTAATTCTGTGACTAATTGATTTTGTGGTCTTTGGGATCATAGGTTTCTGTCTCTTAGGAGCTCTGACAGGCAGAATCAGGTGGGTCATCTCAGACAAACTTTTGCTGTTGAGAGTGGGAGAAACAGGAAGACACTGGAGGCTGGAGTCATCTCTTCAGGCCAGAGATGGCCAGATTTTTAGAGGTGCAAACATTTAAGTGCATGGCGCTGGCAAAGTCAGGCAATAACATTTCTTGTCATGACACAACTGCTTGCTTGGAGAATTTCCAGCTAGCTACTCTGCTGTCTTATTAAAGGGAGTTTCTTTATTTATTTGCCTAGAGGTCCCGACCAATTTGGAGAGGGCATCATTTACTGAACTGATGGAGTTTCAAGAAACAAACAAACAAACAAAAAACCAACCAACCAACCAAACAAACAAAACACACACACACACACACACACACACACACACACAGAAATAAATAAAATAAAAAACTGATATGACATTCCTGCAGTTGAGATGCCCAGAGTGCCACATGCATAGCCTGGTCCCTTAGCAGGAACTATGTGCCTCCCAGATGCATGCTCGCATACCATGTCCCCTCCACCAGAAATTTGCTCACCTGAGGCCAGCTCTTCGACTGTGGAAGAGGTCTGTGAAGATCATATACTGAAGGCTACTCTCAGGTCTGAGTTTGGAAGTGGACTGCATCTGAGGGGTGGTGAGAAGCCCTTGCAGAGGTGGTGCTGGAACTTTCATTACAAACTTGGCCTTGCCCTGCTGACAAGAGTCACTCCCTGGTGACCAGCCATCCAATTTTCTTGTGAAAATCATCTTAAAAAGCTCACAACCCTAATAAGCTCAGTCATTTCTCATAGGTAATGACTTTCTCTTCATCTTTTGTTTCCAAACTTAGTGCTACTCTGTTGACACAAGCCTCAGATTCATCTTGGCTTCTTAAAGGCACGTTTTTCCATAGGTCTTCTCAGAAATTAATGTATACACCATGATTTCATCTAAGGGCCACTATCAGTCCTTCCCTGTGAGCTGTGGTAGCAGTAACAGTGAGTGAAGAGTTACTTCACTGTCCTTGTTTCAGCTAGGATAGAGTTAATTTTCCTCCTAGTAGCTGGTATGGTGCTGTGTGTTGAATTTAGGATGAAAATAATGTTGATAACACACTGATGGTTTAGTTGCTGCAGAGCTGTGCTCACACTAAGTCAAGGAATGTTTAGCTTCTCATACTGCCCTGCCAGAGATGAGGCTGGGGTGCACAAGAAGTTGGGAGGGGATAGAAAAACATTCATAATTATGGTTCTTTTGTTGAGGTCTGCTGAAAGTAGGTAGTCTTGGGATGGGACAACTGGCAGGACAAGAGAAGTTACCTACATCTACAGGACAAGTGAAGACAGATCTTGAGCACATTGACCACACCATGAAGAACTTTCCAGCTTGCCTACCTAGAGCACTCTTGGCTCAAGCTGGAGGGCAAGCAACTGGGGAGTCTGTACTGTAGTGTAAATTGAAATCTAAATATATATGATGGCATATAAATGATTTATTTTACTTGAGAGCCTGCTGGCACATGTCCATGAAGAACAAGAAAGGGTTGTTTTCTCAGATGTTTTATGTGGCAGGGATGAAGAGCAGGAAGAAACAATGGGAAACCTCGGAAGAAGCTGCAGAGTCCATAGCAGTCTGCTGAATCCAGCAGAGGAGCAGTTTATCTTCTCCAAGGTTCCCAGGACTAAGTGGACTGAAAGAGCTCTCCTTTCTGAGGTCATAGTTTGTTTTGTTTCCCCTAACATTAGCAGCCAAAAATTCTCCTGTTGAATGTAGAATGACATTTCAAGATTTTATTAAGTAAGTCTAACCACATATTTATTCACTGAAATTTTAGGTAGGATGGCCTGAAAGTAGCTTTTGGAATGTTATTTATTTTATTTTATTTTATTTTATTTTATTTTATTTTATTTTATTTTACGTGTATATATTATGTGAATAATTTTGATGCTTTATGCTGGGGCTTTTTTTTTTCTGGGAAATGCAGGAAATGAAAGGTTCTTATTCATACAAAAGCTTCAGGCAAAGAGCATTAGAAATACTATATATATTAATAAACAGCTTGATAATTTAATTGTGTTATTGAATAACTGCAGAAGCCCAGCACGTGCCTACATAAACTCCTGGCTTGTGTAGCATGGTGTGGTTAGGTTATATCAAGATATCTGGTATGCAAGCTTAATGTATGAACTGTTCTTTAAATTGCTGATTATATCCTTAGGCAGGTTTTAGTGAATTAATAGTACTTGTTAAGTAGTAAAAATAATCATGAATCCTAGTTTGCACAGTTTGTGTAATCATAAATATTTGCCTTAAAGGTAGTAAGTTTTAAATGAGTGAGTTAATGCACATGAAATATCAAATATAACATGAACAAAATTAGAAAATTTAATTTAGCATTAAAACATTTCTTAGAAAATTAACCCTCATCTATGCACACACTATGTATAAGAAGGCCGGATGTTATCTCAGCCATACAACAGGTTCTTTCACAGAAGAAAAATCAACTTCTCCTCCCAAAACTGGTTCTCATTCTTCTTAGAAGACACTTTCTATATAATCAAGTGAGATCAATACCTTGATTTATCAGAATGACACATTTAAACAAGGCACAAAACTCTGTAATAGAAGTTAATGAAGACTGATTGCCCAGGGGATTTTTAACAATTCATTTTTCTTTAGGGAGGTGAGAGAGGTTGTGATTAATTCTAGCTTTTCCTTCTCTGTCCTGTAACAGATCAGGTATATGAAAGTGACCCAGAATTACCTGTTTTTTTTTTTTTTTTTTTTTTTTTTTTAAAAAAAAAAAGAGAAAGAAGAAGAAGAAAGAAGAAAAGCCAGATATATTAGCCTTACTGCATGATAAATAAGAAAAAAAGAATTCAGGTGTGACAGATGCAATCTTACTCCTACTTTTGTGTGAAATTTAAAGACAAGACTTTAGGAAAGGCCATTCAATATATATCTGCTGAACCTAATCAGCACAATCTTAATGCTGAAACTAGCTTTGCATGTCTGCAATGTAACAAGTCTGATACCTGGTTATAACACTTCAGAGTTTCCAGCAGCTGGGCTCTAAAAGACATAATCAAAATGTTTCCTGAAGTGTAACTTGCACAATTCTGCTTCCTTAATAATTAAAGAAACTTCTCAGACTCAGTGCACATGCTCCAACAGAAATGATGCCACTCAGAAATAAATTGCATGTCTGCTTAAGATTCTTCCCCAACAGTATTAGAATCTGTCCAGTAAAATGATATGAAGTAAATTTGCCATAGTGCTAATTTACATTGCCATTAATGAGAACACAAGTTTTAAATCACAGACAGAGAAGTACTATTGTGCATCCAGCTTATTTCAGCTCCACTCAGGGTGATAAGACATTCTCTAGACAATTGTAATTATGAGTAATTTGTAAAAGTAATAAGAACTGCTTTTTATTACAGGCAATAAAAATCAATTCTTCATTCAATTATCTTTCCTGGCTATAATATAATAGCTGCCCTGAGTGAGTGCAACAGGAAAAAAAGCTGAATTAAGTTCTAAGGACAAACACTGCTAAAGGAAAAAAATCCTACAACATCAAAAACAAACAAACAAACAAAAAAACAACCAAACAAAAAACCTAACCTTTAGTCCTCAGTCCAACTTCTTCTCATACAGACATGGTACTAAATGCCTGGTGCTGTTGCTATAACCCTTCTTTAAGACGCAAACCTCATTCATATAAAGTTAAGGACAAGACCAATTGCATTGATTCAGTGGCATAATTCTTGTGGTTACAATAAAGCATAAATGTAAATCTTTGTAGAAACAGGTAGCAATGAATAAAAATATTTTGCATTGATTAGCAACCATACAATAAAATTTGTTGAACTGAGTTAAATATTAGCATGTTTACAGTTTTGACATGAGTTAGAGCTTAAAATCACAGATGCTTTTTATTTAATAACATAAACTTTTCATGCTTCAAAGACAGGAGTTTTATTTATTCTGAGGGAGATTTTGGACTAACAGGAAAGTTAACTGTGAACAAATCCTGGTTTTGTCTTTTCCTTTTTAATGGCAAGCGTTTATTTTTGATTTGTGTGAGTGAGGGGGCTGGGGAGGGGGGCGGGCAGGGGCAGGGGCAGGGAAGAGGGTAACTGGAAACAAATCAAATAAGCGAACCTGTTTAAAAATCTCATTTAGTAATTTTTATTATTATTATTATTTTGCATATTTTGAGATTTTTTTTCATATATTGTTAATATCAAAGTCCTGAAGAGAAAGGGTGACCAATTTAATTTGGCTGGTGGAACTGGAATTTTGCGAATTTTCTTAGTGTTATTGACTCCTAGCCAAACTGAGAAAAGGATGGGTAAAGAAATGCAGGGGCATAATTATGTTTAAGCACACAAGTCTGATTAGGTGACTGGCTACGGCAAGGATCACTTCCTCATCTGCCAGAGATGTGAGATTGTTGTGGAAGGGAAAATACTCACAGCAGAGTGGATTTGAGGATGGATCACTTTACCTGACTACCTTTGATCTCCATTCTTAATAAGGAGAAAACATGGTAGGTTTGATTGGATTTTGACTCAGAACAATAAAAACAAATCTCACTGAATCTGCACAAGGTAAACCTCTCTATAAAGACTTTTTAATGGACAGAATATTAAAGCATTAGGTGAATCTGAAAGGTTATTGGGTACTCTGACTTTTACAACCTTTCTACCATAATGCATCAATTCTATGATTACAATGGATGTTAGCTGAAGTTAGATGCCATTTGTGGAGCATTTATTTAAAACAATCCACAAAAAATATATAGATTGATAGTCATTTTATCTGTTATTCCATTGCTCCAGATCATATTGCTTTCTTCAGTCTTTTTCAACCTTTCATTTGCTTGTCTTACATCTCCTTTTAATTAAAATCATATATATTTTAGAAATGTGTCTTCTTATCTTTTGTATATCATATGCTTAGAAGGGATAAAAATACAAATAATATTTTTTCTGATCAATATTTATTATATTTTTTTTGTTGTTTTGTGAATATTAGGAAAGAGTGAGTTTAATCACATCTTGGCAACTTCAAATTTGTTGTCAAGGTTTCAGATACTCCTCTGAAAAGAGATGTGTTAATTGGCAACATGAATATATACTGATAGAAATTGAGCTATATGTTTCATAGACAGAAGTCATGAATTTCTTATTTTAACAAAGTGAGTTGGTAGACTGAATCATAGTATGATAGAATACCCTAAGTTGGAAGGATCCCTTAAGGATTATTGACTCCAGCTCCTGGCTCTGCACAGGACCACCCAAAAATCAGACCATATATATGAGAGAGTTGTCCAAACACTTCTTGAACTCCAACAGGCTCAGTGCTGTTACCATGGCCCTGGTGATCCTGTCCCAGTGCCTAAGCATCCTCTCAGTGAATAACCTTTTCCTAGCACCCAGCCTGACACTCCCCTGTCCCAGCTCCATGCCATTCCCTCAGGTCCTGTCTCTGTCCCCAGTGAGCAGAGCTAAGCGCCTGCCCCTCTGCTACCCTCGTGAGGAAGCTGGAGGCTGCCATGAGGCCTCAGTCGCTTCTCTAGGCTCAAGAAAACAATCACAGAATCACAGAATCACAGAATCACAGAATTTCAGAATTTCTAGGTTGGAAGAGACCTCAAGATCATTGAGTCCAACCTCTGACCTAACACTAACAGTCCCCACTAAACCATATCCCTAAGCTCTACATCTAAAACAAGTGACTTCAGCATTGTGTCTTCCCTTGTAGAGCCTTCACTATCTTTGTTGCCCTTTGGATTCTTTCTAATTGTTTTATGTCCTTATATTGTCATGCTCAAGACTCCACACAGTACTTGAGGTGAGGCTGCACCAGTGCAGAGCAGAGCAGGACAATCCCTTCCCTTGATCAGCTAGCAATATTGTCCCTGATGCACACCAGGGTACAGTTGGCCCTTCTGGCTGCCAGGGCACATTACAGGCTCATATTCAACCTGCTGTTGACCAGAATTCTGAGATCCATTTCTGAGGGGCTGCTCTCCAGCCTCTTATCCCCCAGTCTGTATGTATAGTCAGGTTGTCCTGCCCCAAGTGTACAATCTGGCACTTACTTTTGTTAAACTTCAAATGGGAGATGCAAGAGGATAAGTCTTTTCATATGCAGCTGGGGATTTCAAGGTACCTTGAAGAAAGTGATCCACCTGAGAAATACATTTCTTCCACCATTCTAGTTCTACACAAATCAATATCTTATGAATAAGTCTTCATTCGTGCCAGTTAATAACACTTGAACAAGTTGACAGCATATCAATATGTTGGCAGCTTTGAGATATCCCCTCTTAGAAAACTCATATAGCGCTTACCTTCATTAAAACAATTAGTCAAATCCATAACATATTGTCTCATTTATATATGTAGATGGCATATCTTAGGAATTGATTCATTTTAACAATAGCTATTTTGCTTTTCTGAGAGCTTCCCATTTCTTCCCATTCTAAAAGGTATGTTATTTTAGTCCAGAGTGATATATAATTAACTTTTAAAAGTTCCTCTTAGATTTCTGTAAGGTTAACACAAATATACTACTGAACATTTTAATCAGTTACAGTTAAGAAGAATTCTACAGCATTAGGAAAACAGATGTAAACCAGGTAACACTCAGATACTCAGATTTACCTTAACTAATTTTATATAGGGCAATGAAACCCACTCTACCTTTTCCATTTTTTTTTTTTTTTCAGAAGCCTAAAGTGGGTCTTGTTTGAGAAGCTATACATCATGTATATGAAGAATAGCATTGTGTTCTCCTGCTTGTTCATCCTTTGCTCCTTTTGATCTGAGGACTCTGCTTCTGTGTGGTGACAGCAAGGTGACATGAACCCAGAGCACTTGCCCTACTGCTGTGGTCAGACCTTGATCTCCTCTTCATAACCTGTCTAAAGAAGGTCTCCTATTGAAAAAGCTTAGGGATAACTGTACAGAGCACAAATGTTAAGTGTCCAGTTTAATTCTAAACTTCAAATGTTGACTGCAGCGCATATGTGTTGTGATGGTGTCTTCAACAAAAGTTTTTGTTTGGCTTGATTTATTTTAAAGAGAAAATAAGATACCTTAACCTCTAGTCTGTATACTTACATCCTTTATTTGTTTTGATTTGATATAGAATATATTTCCTTTCCTGCCAAATTCAGTACTCGCTATATTGTTGAGTATATTCACTGGTAATACCAAATACATTGATTAAAATTTCCTATGGATAGTATATCATGATAAAAAAAAAAAAAATCTAGGTTATTTTCTAGGATACTTCCTACACCTAGATTGTTTCTGTTGGTTGCCCTGTATTAATTTGTACATTCTAGATCTAAAATGAAGTTTAAAGCATCCTGTCTAGTTTGGATGCTTGTTCTTGAGTTTTGCCTTATGATTTCCACAGACCAGTTTCTCAAACTTGTGAATTCTCAAGAGACTTTTACTATTGGACCCCCCTGGCTATCCTAAGTGTGTAGAAATTTGGTCTATCTCGCCAGTGGATTCAAATAGGCTTCTGTCTGGCAAAGCTCTGTGAAAGTAGCCTAAAGATAGGCATTTTTATAGCAATTATCTCTTTCCCTCCTCAAGACAGTCAAAGGAAGTGTAGCTACTGGTCCTATATAAATAGCCTTGAAGAAACAGGAAAGACACAGGCCATTAATCACTAGACTCAACAATTTGAAAGCAAAAATGCTGTTTGTCTTGAACAGAATTGTATTCTGGAGTAAAATGCTGCCTCTGCATGAGATTCATTCAAATTAATGTAGATATCTATAGCACAGACATCTAACCTGAACCAGCAGTCTAGACTCTCAGTTTAGTCAAAAGAAGGTGCTTCTGGGGACCAATTAATCTCATCTTGTAGTAGATGTTAAAATAGATTATAACCTAAAAATGCTTGATTTTCTCTACTGAGTATAAAGAGGAACCTAGTGTGAATAGCTTGAATGGAGACATCCACATTGTAGTACTCTAAATTTGGGTGAGATGAACTCTGCTGTGGGTGCCTGTGTTTCCTAATAAATTCAGACAATGGTGGATTTAAATTCAATCTTTGTTTGAATTTATGCTATTCCATCATTCATGATCTAAAAGACAAATATAAAAAGGAAAACCCACCTGTATCATATATTTCCTGTTTTAGGAAAGGTTTTAATACCTGCCTTTTTAGAAAGCTTTGTGTGTTATGTCCTGAAATACTTCCCAAGAGAAGTCAGAAGATTTTCTGGCTGTCTCAGATTATGCTTTACCTGTAATGACTGATGTATTTGTTCTAACTGTAGAAATAATGTGAGACCTGGCTTCAAATATTTTACTATTTCTTCCTCCTCTAAATCTTTCAGAGTTCTTTTAAATTATCTTCTCTACCATGACTTCTATATCTTCCATTATCTATGCGAGATCTTTCCTTTCTTCCCCACTAATTCTGGACTATCACATTTTTTTCAGATCTATTTCCAATTGCAAGTTTTTTCCCTATTTTTCTCCAGATCACAACTGATATTTCCAATTGGTTGACCTTATTCTGTTTTGCTTGATATCAAGGAAGCATTTTAGAGAACCTCTTTCCAGAATTAAATCACCAAGCATTTTAGAAATTTTTCATTCTTTTTCGTCTCAGTTCTCCATTATTCTGGATGTCTGGCATATTCTTAAGTCACAATTTCCAACCAAATTTTCTTTAGGAACAACTTCTCAAACCACTGCCTTTAAAAGAATATCCAATTCTCAAGGAAGGAAAGTGCTCTGAGGAAGATAAAAAGAATCATCTGATTGTACTGAACTGGAGTACAAACTTGCCACCCACATTAATAGACCCACATTTGTTCCCTTTAATTTTTTCCAAAATTCTGATTTCAATCAATTAAGCTTGGGAGTGAATACCTGAAAAAAAACACCACCATGAAATATTTAGTCTTTTTAACAAAAATCAGGGTAAAATGCTGTACTGCATAGGGTAAACTATTTCTCTGAGTATGATATGCCCAGCCTTGGAGTCAACAAGAAGGACACCTCTGCCTTCAGCAGCGAGACTGAATAAGACTTATATAACCTAACCCTAAAAGCTCTCTAGTGTAAATTTACTGTCATAAAGGTGGGTGCTTATTATACTAGCAAGATCCAGTTTTAATATTGGCAGGTGTTATGCAATCTACCCCTGCACTGCAGTTTCTCAGTCCTGAGCTACACTATCCTTGTTATTCCACTCCTGAAACTCTCTTAAGTAGAGAACTTACCATTTACATAAATTCCCTGAGGATCTAGGAAGAAAATGCTCCATGGCCCTCCAGGGCTAAGCATGTATGGTGAAGTATATGAATAAATCTGTCAGTTTTGAATCATTAGAAATGAATGGCTTTAGGGTTGATTTTAAATGGGTGCCAGTATATCTCAGGGTTTTGCTAGAAAGAGAGGATGGGAAGGATAAGCTTATATTATTCTTCTTGTTTGGACAGGGTTAATGGGTGTGTTACCAGGGATTGTGTAGGAGTTAATTGTATTAACAAGGAAAGATAGAAAGTCAGGCAGTGTCTGCTGAATGTCATAGCCATTTTTTTTCCTATTTTATTGTAAGCAGTCTAGATGGCATAAATCAGTAATGACTCTGAATTTATAAAATGACTTCCAACTGTCTAATAGCATTTCTTCTTCCATATGAATTAAATACAAATCATATGGAAGGATAGGAGCCAATGCTTTAAAACACTGAGTTTAGATATATATTAAATCCAATGTATGTATGTAGGTCTTGTTAATGGAAATATGGACCATTGGTACATCACAGGATAGTAAATCACGTAAGTTGTTTTAGATGATCTTGTAGACTGAATTATATAGACTACAATTAAATTGATATCGAGTCCCTAAGGTAAGGAGTGATAATCTTATATCGTCAGTTGTAGCTTCTAATCTGGTGTGCCTGGCTCTCCCTGTGTCTCAATGTGTGAACTTCTGTACATGTAGGTGAGCAGCCTCAAAAAAATCCATGAGGTCCAGTACTGAAACATCTAAGGTCTGATTGGTTAATCCTAAGTCCTAAGAACTTAAATCTACATGTATTTGACCTGGGAATGTGTACATTAAAACTGCTCCAAGGCACTAATCTAGAACAGGTTTTGTGTCTTGTGACATTTATTCAAAAAGAAGAGGTGTAATTCTTTGCTAACTACACATCTTTGCTGGAATCAGATGTTTCCCTGTCATTACCACAATGTAGTCTTCATTTTCTTTGGAAAAGCCTCAAGAGGCAGTAATCTAGTTTTGAATTATTGCCTAGATAACACAGAAGATTGGGATATTTTTGATGTTTTAGAGATGTGGAAAGGAAGCAAAAGTCATAGGTGCAGAAAAAACAAGAACATTTTAGAGATGACCAAGGTAACATTAAGTACTCTGAACTTATCTAATATGGACCTTTTCTGAAGAACACAAATATATGCAACTGTAATAAGAAGTTTCATTTTCTTTTTTTTTTCTTCCCAGTGATATTATGTAACCCATTTATTAGATCTATCATTTTCAGTAGAATTACTAATAATTTAATATAAACAAAGTGTCTTTTTCTTTCTTTCTTTCTTTTTTCTTTCTTTCTTTCTTTCTTTTTTCTTTCTTTCTTTCTTTTCTTTCTTTCTTTCTTTCTTTCTTTCTTTCTTTCTTTCTTTCTTTCTTTCTTTCTTTCTTTCTTTCTTTCTTTTCTTTTCTTTTCTTTTCTTTTCCTTTCTTTTCTTTTCTTTTCTTTTCTTTTCTTTTCTTTTCTTTTCTTTACTTTTTTTTTTTTTTTCTTTTCTATGCCATTAAATGGAAATTTCTCTTCACTAACACTAAACTGTTAGTGTTCTGACATTTTGGTCTCATCCACTTTTTCAAATAGTTTGTTGCAGCTGTGAATTTTCTGGCAAGGCAAGGTTCTGTGGAAAAATGCCAATTCTTAAATATGGTGCTCTGAGAAAATCTCTCTCTCTCTTTAAATTCTCAAAATTATACTAAAGCAGGTTTCTATCAGAAATGATCTTGGCCTTCTGTCAGCTTATCTGATAGAAGTCTGGATCTTCAGAGGGTCTGGGAAGCCTCTGTGCATTAAATGCCTTCAAAGCAAAGGTGTTGGTGGGCTTCAAAGCAAAGTTGTTGTTGAAATGGCTTTCTGCCATTTCGGTAGAGTCTAGACATGTGGGCTTCAGTAGGAACAAGGAATCTAGAGCAACTCGGGGTTTTAAAAGTTTCTGAACTTCTCAGGGAATTCCAGAAATCTGGCAATTGAGAAATCCCCCTGCAAACAGCTTAAGACCTTAAAAGTTGTTTCTGGGAAGGTAGTCAAGAATAACAGAGATTCAGAGGGTTTATGTAAACTGGACAATACAAAACTCACAAACTTTTCAATACCTGAGTTCCAGAAGTTTTCCATCTTTTTTATCACAACCTGCTCTTTTATCATCTTATCTTTTAGCCTTATTATCACATCAAGTGGTAGTTTTGAAATTTTATGGGTCTTTAATAGAGCTGGAATCCTGGAATTACCAAGGTGAGCTTCAAGGTTCACAATTCTGGGGCACCTCATCTTCACAAAATCCCTCAGAATCTCCATACTGTTGTGCATAGATAGCATGGACACCCATATTTCTATTCCTTTATTTGATTTTAGACACGTATTTAGATATGATGGCTTTAGCTTTTAAAAATATTTCTCCGTAATAAATAAATAAATAAATCAAAGGAAAAAATAATAGAAAAACAAGCCAGCCACTGGTGACTGATTAATTTCATTTTGACACATTATTTTCCTAATATTTTATTGGAATAGCATAATATTTGCATGAACATGAAAACCAGTAACATGGGCTTTCAATAATCAAACTGCTAACTTAAGTGTCATAGCAGAATTTGGGTGATTAATGAAAGGTATTTACACAGCCACTTATTCTGTTTCATTTCAGAAACTGTGCAAAACTACTTACAGATACATGTTGCTCCCTTTATAGAGCAGTCTCCATATGTTCATTAAGGTGGAAAAAAAACACAAGAAAACTAAATTCAGGTGTCAGCTGAAATCTGCAGAGGATCATTGCTTCATTGCATTATGTTTCTTCTTTGATTTGCAATTAACATATTCCTGGACATCAGCTATCTTTCTGTCTGTTGACCCTGGAGAATCAGTATTTTGTTATCTAGTTTGATTTCTTTCCTCTTTTTTATGTGTTTATATATATATATATATTATTTTATATATATTATATATTATATATATATTATTTTTATATTTTTAAGGGTTACATTTTTACTGACACAAAGAAAGATGTCTTCTTAGGACAGCAAAGTATTCTGCTGCATTCCACTGCCACGGGATGGCATATTAGGGTATTTTCTTCTTTTCCTATACTTTTAAAGAACACATTTATCTTTATGTTGAGGACCTTGAAATCTCTTGGGGAGAGCATCTTAAATGAAGAATCAAAACATTTCAGGCTTCTCATCACAACTGTGAATTGAAAAATAAGCAATTACGTACCATCTTTGCTCACCTACCTGAGGGACTTTCTGCATCCTGCATTTAGTGACAAAATACAGCAAGCTTTTGCATGTGTACCATAAGTGACAAGGTGCTTTGCATGGAGCTGAACTACTGAAACCAGTACAGCAAAGTTTAACGAAATCCTCTGACGTCACATCCCTCCTCTTGCCTTCTGTGACCTCCTTCTTCTTTGGTTACCTCTGTTATCATTACAAAAGATAGAGAGAGCAATGGGACTGGTGCAACTGGCAGAATTTTGGGTTTTTCGATCACAGGAAGGTCTACGCTACACCAGGCCTGCTGGCACCAGATGGGATGCGCCTCTCTCAGAGAGAGGTAAGGATTTTTGGTCAGGAGTTGGCAGGGCTGATAGATAGGGCTTTAAATTAGAGTCGAAGGGGGAGGGGATAAAACCAGGCACACTGGTGAAGACCTAAGGGATGGTATGCTAGAATCAGAGGGACTGTGTGCCAGTGAGGTCCTTCCATCAGAACCACAAGGTGCTGCAAGTAGGGAGGTGCATTTGAAGTGCTTCTACACAAACGCACACAGTATGAGGAATGAAATGGAAGAGCTAGAAGTCTTGGCCCAGTCCCACAGCTATGACATCATTGGCATAAGCAAAACCTGGTGGGATGAGTCTTGTGGCTGCTGTGTTGCAATAGGTGGTTACAGGCTCTTCAGGAGGGACAGGCAGGGTAGGCGAGATGGCAGGGTGGTATGTGAAGCAGGGGCTGGTGGTATGTGAAGCAGGTATGTGAAGCAGGGGCTGGACTTTGTGGAACTTCATGTCAGTGATGACAAAGTTGAGAGCCTCTGGGTAAACATTAAGGGGTGAACAAATAAAGGGGATGTTGTTGTGGGAGTCTCTTACAGATAACCTGGCCAGGATGACAACACCGATGAATTATTCTTTGCGGAACTGAGAGATGCCTCGAGATCAACTCCCCTTGTCCTTATGGGGGATTTCAACATGCCAGACATCAACTGGGATCACCACATGGCTGAAACAAGCAAGTCCAGGAGGTTCATAAAGCACCTAGATGATAACTTCTTGGTGCAGGTGCTAAGGGAGCCAACTAGGAAAGGTGCCCTCCTAGACCTGTTGCTGGAGAAAAGACAGGGTCTTGTGGGAGACATGGCAATTGGCAACTGTCTCAGTCATAGTAACCATGAAGTGGTTGAGTTTAGAATTTACAGTGACAGAAGGAAAACTGCCACCAAAACTTCAGCCCTGGATATGGGGAAAGCAGACTTCAGGCTGCTCAGAGAACTAGTCAGCAAGGTCTCCTGGGAAACTGCTTTTGAAGGCATTGACGTCCATCAGTGCTGGTCAATCTTTAAGCACTGCCTCCTAAAAGCACAAGATCGGGCAATTCCAAAATATTGGAAGTCAGGCAGGCGGGGCAGGAGGTCAGCATGGCTGACCAGGGATCTTCTACTGGAGATTAGGTGAAAAAAGAGAGTGTACGACTGCTGGAAGGAGGGTCAGGTGACGAGGAAGGAATACAGGGATGCTGTTTGTGTTTGTAGGGAGAAAATTCATGTGGCCAAAGCCCAACTAGAGTTGAAGCTGGCCGTGTCTGTGGGAGACAATAAAAAGGTTTTTTTTTAGATATGTTAACAGAAAAAGGAGAACCAAAGAAACCATAGGTCTGCTACTTGATGGGGAAGGTCTCCTCATAGACAATGACATAGGCAAAGCAGAGACGTTTAATGTCTTCTTCACCTCTGTCCTCAATGCTGATGATGGGCTTCGGGACCTAGGGTGCCCTGAGCTGGAGGACCGTGATGGTGGGAATAACAAACTCCCAACCGACCCTGAACGTGTATGGGATTTTGCTGCCCCACCTACAAGTCCTTGGGTCCAGATGGGATTCATCCCAGGGTGCTTAAAGAGCTGGCTGACGTCATCGCGGGACCTCTCTCATTTATTTTTCAATGATCTTGGGAATCTGGAGAGGTCCTGGTAGACTGGAAGCTGGCAAATGTGCCAATTTTCAAGAAGGGTCAGAAAGAAGACCCAAGCAATTACAGTCTCACATCAGTGCCTGGTAAAATTATGGAGAAGATGATTCTTAAAGTTATTGAAGTGCACCTGGGGGACAATGCAGTCATTGGTCCCAGCCAACATGGGTTCATGAAGGGTAGGTCCTGCCTAACAAATTTGATTTCCTTTTATGATAAGATCACTCAGCTAGTTGACCAAGGGAAACCAGCTGATGTGATCTTTTTGGATTTCAGCAAGGCTTTTGACATGGTTTCCCATAGGATTCTACTGGACAAAATGTCCAGCATACAACTAGACAAAAACAACATACGATGTGAGAAATTGGCTAACGGGCAGGGCTCAAAGGGTTGTGGTAAATGGGGCCACATCAGGCTGGCAGATGGTCACTAGTGGGGTCCCTCAAGGTTCCATTTTAGGGCCAGTCCTCTTCAATGATTTTATAAATGATTTGGATGTAGGACTAGAAGGTGTTTTGAGAAAATTTGCCGATGACACCAAACTTGGAGGAGCTGTAGACTCGGATGAGGGTAGAAAGGCCTTGCAGAGAGATCTGGACAGGTTGGAGAGCTGGGCAATCACTAACTGCATGAAGTTTAACAAAAGCAAATCCCGGGTCCTGCACCTGGGACTGGGCAACCCTGGCTATATGTACAGACACTGGAAAGCAGCCCCGCAGAGGCGGATCTGGGAGTCGTGGTTGACAGCAAGTTGAATATGAGCCAGCAGTGTGCCCTGGCAGCCAGGAGGGCCAACCGTATCCTGGGAAGCATGGGACCTCATTGCAGTCTACAACTTCCTCACGAGGGGGAGTGGAGAGGCAGGAGACCTTTTCTCCATAAACACCAGTGATAGGACCTGCGGGAATGGGGTTAAGCAGAGGCAGGGGAAGTTTAGG
Organism: Heteronetta atricapilla; assembly: GCA_011075105.1. Taxonomy (NCBI): domain Eukaryota; kingdom Metazoa; phylum Chordata; class Aves; order Anseriformes; family Anatidae; genus Heteronetta; species Heteronetta atricapilla. The sequence goes on along the minus strand of CM021731.1, from coordinate 5,390,238 downwards.
CTCAACGTCAGGAGGAGGTTCTTCACCAAGAGGATGGTTGTGCACTGGAACAGGCTCCCCAGTGAAGTAGTCACTGCACCGAGCCTATCTGAATTCAAGAAGAGATTGGACTGTGCACTTAGTCACATGGTCTAAACTTTTGGGTAGATCTGTGCGGTGCCACGAGTTGGACATGGTGATCCCTATGGGTCCCTTCCAACTTGGGATATTCTATGAGTCTATGATTCTATGGTGATGTAATGAGGTTCCTGCCTTGACTTGCAAGGCTAGGAAGCAGGGAAAAGCAAACTAAAGCCTTATTCTGTAGTGCCTTCCTATTTCTTATATTCACAACAGTAGGAGGAGTGGAGAGAATAGCTGAGGTCTGGAGAGAATTGTTACAGGTCATTAGTTCTTTCCTCAGATTGGCCAAAAATCTGGATGTGAGGCTGTTTGCACATTGATGAGGCTTATGGTGATGCTTGAAAGGAGGTAAAACTAGTAAGAAGAAGAAATAGTAAGCCCGTTCCATGCACACTAGTATTTAATACATAGTTTTGTATGAGAGCAAAAATAGTTCTGGGAAATTCAGAACTCGCATCTTATGGTTGTTCTGATTTCTGTACTGTACAATGAGGCTACTTCTCATCCCCCCCTTTTTTTTTGACCCTGAATTTTGCCCTTTTCATTGATACTGGCCCACTTTCAATTGAGGGGCCAAAGAATAGGAACTGTGAACCAAATTCAAGAAAATTTTGTGAAACAAATTCAGGAAATTGAAACTTGATGGAGAAAGTATGAGCTCCTCCTTCTTGAATTACTGTAGTCTTCCTAATGCATTGTACTTGAAAGTTGTCTTAAATGTTGGATATTCTAAGATGAAAAATTTGCATTGACCTTTGCCTGCTATAGAGAAGGAAGTGAACAGGTGAATACATTTAAAGAGATAAAAATTAAGAACTTTTTGTTTCAATACAGAAGCTTGTTATATTTTGGAATGCATATAAGTTGAGTAAGGGGAGGACTTGTTAATTCTACTGAGGCTTTCCTCTATCGTTCTATTCAGCTTTTCTCTATCGTTCCTGATTTGTATTTTTAAAAGGTAACGTTTAGCATAAGGTTGATACCTTAAAAAGACTGCTCTGTCTGACATGGCATGGATAGATTAATATGGGAAAATTCAGCTGCTTTTTGCAATCATAGTTTTGCACCTGATGTATAATACCCTCCTCAAGAAAATTATTAGGCAGCAGTTCAGATAAGAGATCTGCATGTTAAACAGCTGAGGTTGCATTGGATTACTATATCTGTGGAAAGTTGCTTGCGGGAAAAATGGGCTCATGGGTATTTTGGAAACAAAAGATATCTGAGTCCAGATATATTCTTCTCCTCAGTTTATCAAGAACAAGCTTTGGAAATAGTAGTTTCACATATGATAATCATAACTTCAAGAATGAATTCAGCTAATTTTCATCATGAGAATCTTCCATACCAGGTACTTTAAGGATGGCTTGATGGAAAACTATAGATTCTTTATTGCACCTTTGAAGAATTGCTGTCCCTTTAATTGTTTTGTGGATTTTTTATCATCTAACCTTTCAGATGAAAATGTTTTACTGATCTTGAGCTCAAATCACTCAATTTTTTCTCATGTGGCTTGATAAACAAGGTGAGAGTGCAAATAGAGATTAAAATATCTGCAAATTTGTTTTCAGGGTATCTTTTCTATGGGACAACACTTGTTGGTGGATGACAGCTACTGGTAAAACAGCACAAAAATACAGAACATCTTCTAAATAGATTTTAGACATCAAAGTTACAGGAAAGAGTGTAACCTTGGATGCACTCAGCTGTCTGTACCACACTTTTATATCTTCCTCTTGAAAACTGGTATTTGAACATACAGTGGCCGCAGTAATTTATGGAACAAATCATAAAAAAATGTAAATCAGGATTAGTGTCTATTAACTCTATTAAGTTCTATTTGGCAGTCGACCAAAGCATCAACAGAGCTCACATTCCTCTTTATCCAGTAACTAATGCTGGAGAAGGTACAAGTACGATATGAAGTGGAAAAAGGTGTCCGGGGTAATAATGCAACTATCAGGCCAAATCCTCTGCTGGCATTAACTCATAGTATTTCCAAGCCAGGTCTTTCAGAATAGACCATTTGTCTTGAATTAATTTTTCGTATTCACTTTTTAATAAGCAACTTTCCAAGCAATGAGGGTTTTTAGCTGCATGACTCCTATTAAAGTCAATAGGAGTCATGTGGCTAAAACCCTATGTGATGCTTGAATTTATTGGAAATTGGCATCTGGTGCTAAGAGCACTTCCATTGTTTGGTCTTCCTGCCCAATCATTGCTTTCTGCCTGGTCGTGTAGCCTCTTCTGTTCCTACTTGCTGGAATCTCCATGGCTAACCTTTCTATTCCATCCCCAATATCCTTTCATGCTAAAAATAAAAGAGTCTACTCTGTAGAATCATTATTGCCTCATGCCCTTTTGTTTGGATTTTTTTTTTTTTTCTATGCGGCTGCTTTGTTCAGCCTCAGCTGTTGCTGAACTTTACTCTTGGCTGCAGTGAATCATTGCATTGTTCATGCAATCAGTTACGTTTGCACAATACTTCAGAATCTGGTTATATGAAAAGTGCTCTGCAAACAAAAGCTTAGCTCCTTACCATTTTATTCTGAAATGCTAGGGGGTTAAAGTACTGTCAAGTGCATCAGATGTTATTTCTTTGCTAAAAAATGAGCTTCTAACAGGTATTAGCAATCATTACTAAATAATTTCTTCCTCCTCTAAAACGATGCTCACTCATTGGGAAATATTTGCAGCCCTCTTGCTTCCACTGAAATCAAAGGCAAAGTTTCCACTGATATGACAGATGTAGATTTTAGTTCAACATACATTTTAAATTGTGTGAATATAGGCTACAAAATCCAGCCCTTGGAGCATTGCTGTAGGATTTACTTGTCAATAACTGAAGGCAGCCTATCTTTTATTAAAATGCCAAAACAACTTTTTGTCGGGTTCCCTACCCCTCCCTACCCATTTTATATTGATATGCTTGTGGGAGATTTGCTAATTTGGATAAAAAATGTGAAGGGTAATCTTAGTAAAAAACAACAACAACAAACTTTTTTTTTTTTTTTTTTTTTTTTTTTTTTTAATGTAAAGGTTAAGGCACTTGCCCTGGGTATAATTGAAAAGAGCGCTTCCTCCAGGAATTCCTGGATAAGTTTTCAACCAAATGGAAAAAGAGATATCTTCACAGATGAGGATTTATTCTTCTCCCAAAGGTGGCTTTGGACATTTGAGTTGGAAAAAAAAAAAAAAAGGTTTTATTAAGTGGCAATGTACTGATGTCTACATGCAGTTTTAAGAGCAGTGTATAGGAAAGTTATTAATGATCAAGTCTGAGTATTGTATAGCTCTGTAAGAAAAGATAGAAGCTGTCCAGTATCCTGAAGAGAAAGCTCAGTTCAGATTCCTTCAGGCACTATATGTTTTTCAAAAATAATCTCAGGATTGAAAATCAAATCTATCAGGCAACACTAGTCGAGCAACTTGGGACTCTGCCAGCTAGTTTATTTTAAAATACAGCTAAAGGAGACTGAAGATTATCTTCAAGGAAGATATTGAAGAGCAACAGAACACTGAATGAATACAAAACTGTTTCTGGGACAGGAGCTCTTGAAAACCTCATTAAGTAATCATATTTTAACATGGATACGCTATGCAAAAAGCAATACGTCTGTGCAAGACAATTTTGTATTTATTCAGTTGACCAGAAAGATTTTTCTTTTTTATTTTTCATTGAGTGGTTCTGGTGCTTGTCTACAGGTAGCAGAATTTCAGAAGCTTTGTTTGTCTGTAAAAGGTAAAGCAGTTTCACATTAGTCCTTCACATCACTCCTTGCCCTCATTCCTTGGGGCTGTGCTTATAGTCTTTTTCAAATACGTCTCTTCACCCCCAGTCTTGACTGCCACTGCCCAAGCTAAGTTGCAAGCGTGTTTCCATTTGGTTCGAAATGATCTTTGCTCATTTTCCACAGGATTTTCTGTGGAACATTTACCATGGCCATGTTTATCAAGGTAGTTTTTCAGATTTTCTACTTTTTCAGAAGTCCAGTTTTTGGCCTGAGATGTACTTTATTATTAAACAAAGGAAGCCAGAAAACTCTTTCAAATATAAAATGAGTAAAATGTGAGAAAAACCCATAAATATTAATAGTAGTACTGGCATTTTGGAGAGGGAGAGTGGAAGCAAGCTTTTTTTCTGAAGTTAAAAAAAAGGGGGGGGGGGTGGATTTTAATTAAAAAAAGCCTACCTGGAGAGTAAATCTGAAAATCTGACCTGAGCTAAATTTGAACTGCCCTGGAAAAAAGCAAAAATCGTGTTACACTATGAAATATCCAAACTAAGCAATCCCCCAGCTAAAAGATTTAGTACATAGAGTTAGTTTTAAACTAAAGAAGACCAGGTCTTTAATCTTTTAGCTTGATTTTCCTTTCAAACACAGTCATCCATTTAGCTCCCTGCTGTCCTCGTGAAGAATTTCCCTGTGATGAAATCAGGGTTCAGAGATTTATTATGCAATGAGCAGAGCAGGTTCAAGCTGATAAAGGCTTCCTGGGTGAGTGAAGGATGCTTAATGCCAGGAAAGATACTCTTTTAATGTGAGGTTCTTGACCATTTATTACATAAAAATGTTAATCTGATAGTGTTTTTAATCTGCTTGTTATCAGTGGTGGCTGCTTGGTGTTAAAGACAAGATAAAAGCAAGAGCTGAAGAAGCAGATTTGGGGAGCACTTACTCAGTTAACATGCAGGATACAACACACCTGATTCCCATTTATCTGTTCTTGCAGAGTGAGGAGGAGAGAGCTTTTGGTCGTGATAACGCAGCAGCACGGTGGTCTGATTGGACGGGGTGTGCAAGCACTAAAAGGACACCACATGGGAGATAAACTGTGATGAAGACTGGGGCAGTCATTTACCAGTAAACTCTGCAGAGCAGAGGAGGATTTGATTTGTGTGCCATTTCAAGGGGTCCTCCAAATGCAAGATATTTAATCCCTTCTTGTCAATCCACATCCTCACCCCAAAACTGTTGTGCAAAATACAGAATTAATGAAGCCCAACATCCTGCTGGTTTGTATCCCTGTTGTCCCTGGGGTTTGTCCAAAGTAATGCCTGGGTTAGTCCTCCCCATGAAATCTCAGAAGGCAAGAGACATCATAATCTGTGACCAGTCCTGACTTTCATGACTGCAGAACCAATTGATGGTTCTGCAAATATAGAGAGGCTGGAAAACTTGGCTGAAGTCTGCTCGTGGGCTCAGAAGTTATTAGTAAGGGTGGCCTGGAGGACAAGCATTGTTATCACATAAGCCGTGTTTTCTAAGAAGACCAAGATAAAGGTTATCTCTGTCTGCAAGACAAAAATACAATCTTTTTCTGGAGCGAATGGGCTCAACAGTAAAGGGTTTTTTATTTATTTTATTTATTTATTTATTTATTTTTTACTTTACACAAACATTCACAATCTGTGGAATAGCTAGATAGGGAACCGCTTGCTCAATTCAGAATTTCAGAAAATACGTCGGATTATTATTGCTTTCTTTAGGGTAAAAATGTAACCAGACAGAGCTTTTCCTGCTGAGGGAGACCTGAACTTATTTTCTACTCTGAAACTCCCTTGTTTCCCGCAACCTAAATGAGTATCACAGTAACCAGCCATTTATTTATTTATTTATTTATTTATTTTCTAGGTGACCATTTTTTACTCATATGAGATATTTTGAGTAAAATTTCTGTCAAAATCACTATAGTGCCTTAAAAAGAGATCATTTTTTCAATGCAGTATCTTCTATTGCAAACCCTCGCAGTTGAAATTTTTCCAGCTACCTCATGGGCTGAAGGTGGGTTCACACAGTGGATGCAGTGAGGGGGTGCACATATCTTGGCTTTACTATAACCCATAGGGAAGCCACAGAAATGCAGGCTGTGTCCATCTAGGAACTAACTAAATATTAAGAAAATAAAGCCTCTAAAATGTTGACTTCAAAAGCGACTTTAAAGCTAACAGGCTGAAGTGATGCTTCAGTGCAGTGTGGATGTCAACTCGTCAGAATTAGTCAAATGAGCAGAGCAGGGTGGGTGCTACATGGTGCTGCACACCATTTGCTAACCAGCAGAATTACTGTATTACCAGAAATACAAAACCTTATATATAGGCAGGATTTCTTCATCTGTGTGTGTTAAATTCCATGGAGATACTGATTAGCAATCCCATATCATAGGCATCTTGGTTCATGAGGGAAACCATGGCTAGAGTGAACAAAACTCTCAAAGGCAAAGCAAAACTAATGAAACTTCAAGTATAAGTTGCTTAGTCAAACATTCATTTGCTGATCCACTCAGCTGCATTTAAAAATGTGTGTGCTGGTGAGAAGCTCAGCTGATAGCGCAGGGAGTATTTGAGGCTCTACATTTCCCTCAAGAGCACAAGCAATTTTTGTAGAAGAGCTGCAAGGCTCCCCAAAGTGACTGCCCAAAGCCTTGGTGCAAAGACTGTTTAAATGAAGGATTTCTCTTGAATTCAGATCTGGGAACACTTTGCTCATACCACCAGTCAGAGAAGTCTTCACTGATGCTGGTTTTAGGTTGAGAACTTCAATCTTTTCACTGCAGCTACTGAGGATCCATACATCTGGACAGCATGTGGTCACTGCTAAGTTGATCTGATATTGATTCAAGTTGATCAAGTTGATCCCATCGTATTTGATTCATTTGGGGAAATAAAAATCTACAATGATACAAATATCTGGTCACAGACAGAGGACCAACAAGAAAAATATTTGAAAGAGACTGAATGATGTCAAATAGCAAATTCCTATATATATCTAAATATGACAAGGGGCTGGAGCAACTCTCCAATGAGTAAAGGCTGAGAGTGACTTTTGGGCTTAGAGAAGAAAAGGCTCGGGTGGATACCATCAAAGTCTGTAAGTACCTGAAGGAGGGATGCAATGAAGGTGAAGCTAGGCTCTTTTCAGTGGTGCCTGGTGCCAGGACAAGAAGCAATGGGTACAAACTGGAATACAGCAGATTTCATTTAAAAATCAATAAATACTTAGTGGTTTACCAAGCTTCAAAAGCCACCTGGACATGGTCCTGGGCAACCTGCCCTTCTTAAGCAGTTGGGTTGGACCAGATGACCTCCTGAGGTCCCTTCCAACCTCAACCAGTCTGTTATTCTGTGATTCCCAACTCAGTATTCATTCATTTACCAGGCAAACATCTGAGTAAATACTCTTTATATCAGGTACTGGGGCAGTAGGACTTTGTATAGTAGAAGCTTGGGTCCCTCTGGGTTAATGGTGTCTGTTAGCAGACGGATCTCAACTGATCTCTAGTGGCAGGACACAGGAAGGAGAGAATAAGAAGAAAAACAGTCACAGGCACAGAAAACATGGCTTTATACATCACGCCCATCATCCAAAAGCAAATTAGAAGTCAGTGCAAGGTGCCAAAAATAGGTGTAATGTGAGCTGTATGCTAGTTCTGCTAAGTAAGGGATCAATATATTTACTCCCTGGATAGAATACAGTTTTGCTGTTGTGACTGTGCTACTTCTAGTACTCTGTGAAGAAAAATGACTCCATGAAGTCTGTGATCTCTTTCTGGTCAGAGTCTCCAGTACTGTAAAGATATTTTTTTAAGATAACTGAAAATCATAAAATAGCAGATTTATTGAATAGCAGTACAAAAAAGTGGAGAAATTCAGGCACAAAACAAAATTCTGTGGCTAATGGTAAGCCCAATTGATTTTACTAAGGTACTGCCAAGCTGTGTGGATGGTTTCAGCATCACACAGCACCTCTGCAATCCTTACATGTTACAAAAAGAGTTCAGGATGAATTAAAGCTTTTTGCTGAATTTTCTTTCATGTGCATTGTTAAAGGAGGTTTATCTCACCAGTGGTTTTTATTATTATTATTATTATTTAATTATTATTGTTATTATTGACGTTCACACTTCTTCCTGTAACTGGCTTCACTCCAATGTTAAAAATGCAAATTCATTTACCCATGATGTTCAGGTTAATCAGCAGATAACAATCAAAAAATACAGTTCTGTTACTCACATCTCATTAGCTATGAAGAAGTGAGAGAAGAAAGGAAGGTAGGAGCCAGCTCCCTAGGAATAGATGCTGACTTCCAACTAGATGTGAAACAAAGTTATGATGATGAGGAATGCTGCTGTGAACCTATAGCTTGGCTAGATCCCATATAGGATAGCACAGGAACTTGAGAGAAAAACAAGCAAAAAGTCTATTTCCTGGGAAACTCTTTAAGACCTTTGTAAGATTATGGTGAAACCAGCCTAAAGGATTTTTTTTTTTTTTTTTTGACCATTGCATTTTATTATCGGGAGATTAATGAGAAGCAGAAGATTAATGTGTTCTATTCTTATAACTTCATAAATCTCCCATTATTACACATGCAGTAAGCACCATGCTGCTTCACATTCTCTGAGGTACAAGTCTATTGACAGATCTCTTTCATTTGTTTCACTGTACTTCTCAGAGGCCAATATATTACTAAAATAATCCCCACTCCCATCCAAATCAAAACTCTCTTTCTCTCCCTCACCACCCACCACCAATGAACAGAGAAGCCAAGAAAGAAAAAAAAAAAAATCTGACTTATGCAAATATCTTCTTTGGATCAACTTTTGATCTGAGTATACAGATATTTAAATATAGTTGTTGAAATCAGCTGAAATAGTCCAAAATTAGAAAAATGAGAAACTGATTTTTGCTTCTCCATCACCAGTATTTTTCATATTTAATATTCTCTTATGTCTTGAGAGAGTTTTACAGCCTTTTGTTTCCTTTTCAGTCTCTTGACCTAAAAACTCAATGAGCTAACATTGATGGTGGCCACCACCACCTCAGCTGTCACAAGGGAATTCACCTGGAAGCAGCAGAGCCAAGAGCCTCGGTGGACTTTCATCTACTGTGGCTCACCTTCAGGAAGCAATGCATATTTACAGACCAAATACATGACGGAGCTGACACTGAGGTATCTAAACACCTCAGTTATGGACAGCTTGGGTCACAGTGTGCCTCGGAGAAGAAAAAATATTTGTCCTATTTTGCCATTATACAAAGCTGAAGAACCAACTAGATTAAGTTATTTATTTAGGGTCACTCAGGACATCTGCAGTTGAGTGAGGAACAGAGGTTCAGTGTCTGGAGTCCTGCTCCAGTTAGCTGTCATACTTGCCCAGGTGACAGACTAATTTTTCACTCTACAGAGTAATAAAATCAACTCACCAGAATTCACCCAGTTAGAAATGTTGTCCCCTATGGCAAGAGATTCACAAGTTTCCTATGTGCACAAAGGCCAGAACAACCCTGCCAAGTGCTGTCCTAAATTATTCCTGTGAGAATTATTTGGGTACAAAACAATAATAGCGAGAAAAGAGGAAGGAGAAGAGCTGTTCTTGAAAGTTTTTTTTCTTATTATGCAAGTACAGAGTCCAAAGATTTTCCAGGGAATTGTTGTGTTAAATAGCCACAGTTGTAAATTTTGAATTCATAACTGAATACAAATGTGTAGCTGTCATAATTGGCAGATGACACTTCCTGAAGGATAAGCATGTACTCTTTCCCAGCAAAGGCAGCATGCAAGTGTTGCATCTCCTGAGACTTTCAACGTACAAATTCTTTGGCAATTCTTCCTAAGGCGGAACTGTTTTTAATTTAGAAGACGTCAACCTACTTGTACTAGAGGGAGAAATTAATAAGCCAAGGATGCAGGTCGGCTGTACTGTAATACTGAGTAGATATGTCTCCATTAATTGCAGGATTGTCTAAGCTCACTTAAAAGCTGTTCAGATCCTATTGCTTTTGCTGAGATAAAATTCTCCTGAGCTTCTAACTCCTCTTCTGCTGCTGACCTTTCAGGGATGGATTTGTTTCATGTCTGAATGGGCTTATTTCTTCTATCTGCATAGCACAGGTATTCGTATGTTCTCCCTACTAACCTCCATTGTGTTTATGTGTCCAGAACATTTAGAAAGTGCTCTTTCATAGATGAGGAATTAAAGCAAAGGGAACCTAAGTGTCATATTCAATTGGCCGGAATTGTAACCACGGCTTTGGATGCTGCCTTATGAAGGCATCACCATAGTTATTCATAAGCATCCGTCTCTCTCCCCTGAACAGATAATGGGTGCTTCATGCTGCCTGACTGTAGTCCTGAGTGTCTTGATAACGGTGACACAGTGCGTCTCTGCCAATGTATTGGGTTTATGTGGCAAGGGCTTGGTAGCAGGGGGGGATGCAGGGGTGGCCTCTGTGAGAACAGTCCAGAAGCTGCCCCATGTTAGATAAGGGCCAGCTAGCCAGCTCCAGCTGGCTCCAAAAGGGACCTGCCGCTGGCCAGAGCTGAGCCAGTGAGTGATGCTGGTTGGGCCTCTGGGAAAGCAGTTTTAAGAATGGGTGAAAAAACAAACAACAACAAAACCTGCTGTGCAACATCAGCTAGGAGAGAGAGGAGTGAGAAATAGCCCTGCAGTCCCCGAGGTCAGTGAAGAGGGAGGGCAGGAAGTGCTCCAGACGGGCAGCAGTATTTCCCCTGTGGCCTGTGGAGAGGGCCCTGGTGGAGCAGGCTGTCCCCCTGCAGCCCATGGCTCCCACATGGAGCAGATCTCCACGCTGCAGCCCAGGGAGGAGCCCCCGGTGGAGCAGGTGGATGTGGCCTGGAGGAGGCTGCGGCCCATGGAGAGCCCCTGCAGGAGCAGGCCCCGGGCTGGAGCTGCAGCCCGTGGAGAGGAGCCTACGCAGGAGGAGGGGGCTGGGGGAAGCTGCCGCCCGTGGTACAGAGCCATGTGGGAGCAGTTCTTGAAGAGCTGCTGCCTGTGGGAAGCCCAGGCAGGATCAGTTTGGGAAGGACAGCATCCCGGGGGAGGGACCCCACGTGGAGCAGGGGCAGAGAGTGACCATGAAGGAGTGTCAGACATGAAGTGTCAGGGACTGACCGCAGCCCCCATTCTCCATTCCCTTACGCTGTGTGGGGGGAGGACGTAGAAGAGGGTGGATGGGGGGAAGGTGTTTATAGCTTGCTTTTAGTTTCTCACTGCTCTAGTCTGCTAGTGATAGGCAATAAATTTTATTAATCTCCCTAAACTGAGTCTGTTTTTCCCATGACAGTAATTGGTTAGTGATCTCCCTGTCCTTATCTCATCCCTTGAGCCCTTTCCATCGTATTTTCTTCCCCTCTCTCTTTGAGAAGGGAGAGTGAGAGGGTGTTGGAATTTAGCTGCCCAGCAGGGTAAAAACACCACAGCCAGAAAAAATACTTAAATTCACATATCAGCTCAGCCTGGTACTATTCTGCTGACTTTTGACCCTTCCCCATGGCAGCTCACCTAAAAGCCCCATGTAGCACATAGGGGGCATTTGCTGGAATGATCAGAGTCAACTCTTCTGCAATTGAATGTGTAAGAAACCCCCCATCTAAAGAATTAGATGCTGAGTTCAAGGTTCCATATCTAGCAAATTTTCAATATGTGGGTGTACACGAGAACAACCAAAGTCCATCAGTTTTCCCAATCCACTTTTCTGCACGATTATTCCAACCCAGTAAGCAATCTATTATCTTCTAGACTGACTTATTCCCCAAATTCAGTAACTTTATTCACACTAATAATTGAGTGATGCTTTCTAAATGCCAGAAACATATTATGTACAATTAACTTCGTAAATCTACTGTGAGGTTAGGGTAATAAAAATTTGCCAGATTAATGTTGTGCTTTCCATTCATAACCTATGTAAATGTTTCTAAATGAAAAAAAAAAAAGAAAAAAAGAGAAAAAAATAAGACATACATTTAATACTTCAGTGAAATGCTGTACAGGTCAGCAATGGACATGGATGTTTTGCAAGGATTGCTTTTTTCTTTATAGGGAGGAAGTCTTCCCCTGTGTACAAGAGCAGCAAATACTAATTTTCAGATTGTTCTTATTTTTAGGAGCAGAATTCAGAAGGTGCACTAACATCAGAAATGCACCAAGATAATTTGTTTTGGAAGTGAGTAGCTTCTACCAGCTTAAGCATTAATGAGAACAGTTTAAGCAAATGATATTATGTTACAAGCAACTATTTTAATATTATTTATGTTTTAATTAAGGATGAAGCTTATGAAGCTTTCTGGTTGGATTTTGATCTTAGTTACTTTAAATTATAGTCAGTGGAACTATCCTAGGCTATACACTGACACCAGTAAATTCAGAATATTTTGTATGTTTGCTTGTGTTTATTTTGTTCCTTATCATTGGAAAAATGCAACATAAATACTAATATTTATATTACCAATAAAATTCCCTTTACAGACCATCCTTATGTATCATCTCAGCTCCACAAAATAGGGACAACACACATTTTGTGTAACTTGCACCATATTATCTTCATTAAAAAAAAAAAAAAGACCAGCTTACCAAGCTTCCAACTGTTTTGAGTTACAAAGGGAATTTCACATTTCTAAGTGGGAATTTACTGTTAATTTACAAGCATACTTTTTCTAAGCCAAGAAGATGGCATAGTCTAGTAGTTGACAGAACACTAGACCAGGACTCAGATGTTGCACTGAATTATTTATGACCTAGGACAGGCACACCTGTTCTCTGCCTTTCTTCTCTGGGAGAACCCTTTTCACTTTTTTTTGTATGCCTCTTTTTCAATGGGAAACTTCTCGTAGAGATTTTTTTTCTTTATGTACAATGTACCCACAAAAGTGTCAGTTTTAAGCAGAGGCTCCAAAATGATAGTATCAACAATAAACAACATCTACTTCACAGTACAAATGGCTGCAAAATGGTATATAGCAAAACAATGTGGAAACAAATAAATTTGAGATATTTAAGATTCAGAAAATTTGATGATTCTGTCTAATTGGACACATTAAACAAACTATATTCAAGGGATATGCTCCTGGCATGCTGTAAAAGTTTTTTTTTTTTTTTTTTTTTTTTTTCTTTTTAAAATGAGAAATCTGGCTAATTAAATTTACTTGCTAAACAGCTTGTATTGCAACAGTAGAAAATGACAGATGTCTTTCATAAAATTAGTCATATTGTGGTAATTTTCCCTTCTCCCCCAAACATTGTGTGATTATGGATATATTTTCTCCTGTTAAAAAGCTATCTGTCATAATTGCTAACAAATTCAATGCAAAAATGTTCTGAAAGAAAAGGTGTTTCACATGAAATATCGGAAAGTTTTCTGTGACACATTTTCTCATTGCAACTTTATTCTGTGGGTTGTTAGCTGCTTGCAGAATACTGCATAATTTTAAAGGCTTATGCTTATAAAGGCCAATCATGTATTAATTCATTTGGTATTCATTGAGAGACCTTTAATCATGATGGATTAATTTATTATAAATGCGGATATAATATGTTATTTCATAATATCACCACTGTAATTTAGCAATTAAACAGTCTGTTATTATTTCAATCACTGCCCAGATCTGTATCATGATACAATGTTTTGCTCCATGGTGAATTATTTTACACTACATATAGGACAATGGAGTTTTTGAAGAGTAAACCACTGGGGAAGCAGTAATATATAAGATAATACTTTGCTCTGATATTGTCCTTTGTCTCTGAGATGATTTATCCTAAATACTTAGAGCCAGCTAGTCAGAGGTTTTAAGTGATTACATGTCTGATCCAGAACTTGCTGAAGTCAATGCTGCATTCAGCATCTTAAACCCTATCATGAGTGAGAAGGGTGTAAATACTTTGCAGGAGGAGGATGTGAAGAGGACAGAAATTGGGAAGGTGCACCAATTAAGTACTATTTGGGGTTGCAAGTAGAAATGTATATTTCAAGTATTAAAAAATCCAACTTGTTATTTTTTGAAAGCTAAGTGAGACTTCTTTAGTGCTAACTTTGCTTGTACTTTTGCTCCCTAGGCAGACAAATACAGGGCTTTCCAAAGGGTCTGGAACAAGACTATTATGCCCCATTTGTGAACCTTCATGCTTACACAATACTTTTGCTTTTTGACAGTGTCAAGTTGGAAGAGGAACTGGGAGGCATTTATATGCTGATCTAATTTTACCAAAGATTCAGATGTCTAATCATTATGGCATATGGAACAACGCTAAAACGAATCTGTCACAGAAGTATAATTTCCATATTACAGATGTGCCAACTGAGGTGTTTAGGAAATGAGCTATCTTGCTCTGTTACCTACAGCAAGCGTGGAAAGAAAAGAGATTGGATCCCTGGAAAATTATATCCAACAGTTCCTTTTTGTTCTAAACATTTGGACTCATTTCTTTCTCTAACACATTCTGTTGTTGTGTTTGAATTGACTCCATATCAGCATATCAGCATATAAAGGTGATGGAAGTTGTCTAGCCTCTATCTCTGACTGGACACTTGAGAGCAAATTGATCTGTTACTTTGAGCTCATTTTTTAAACTCTCTCTATTGACATTCAAGTAACTGATTCTTCTCCATCATTGTTAGCTGTCTTTTTTCCTGCCTGTCAAGAGCTTGCTAAATTAAGATTCACAACCCAGGATAGTTTACATATGAACCCAAAAGGAGTCAATATGTTTACTTAGATAAATGGTTATTTTACAAGGTAGTGCAAAATGCATAATTTTCTGTGGTATATAAAGCCATGAAGCACAATCCATCATGAGTGACTCATTTAATCTCAGATATATCAGTGGAGGTCTTCTTCAAAGAGCAATCTGGAATAAGTGATTCATAATAGATCTGGAAAAAGGTGGCACAAAGAACAAGTGAAGAGATCGGAATCAAAATGATAAAAATGTATACTCGATTATATGATAAAGATCACAAAATTCAGTTAAATTCTCCAATGTATCACCCTCCCAGACCAAGATTCAGCCCCTCAAGAGCATTTTCTGTTGCTTTTCCCTATCACATTTGGGCTGGATAACAGAAGTATCTGCAACAGGAGATGAAGAGCATTTTTTACAGGCTTACAAATCTGCTAGAACCAATGGTTTTAATCTCTCCTTGGCTACAGAATCAAAGCCAAGTTCTCTGCAGGTGTAAATGGGATCTGCTCCACTGCCTTAGGTGGAGTTTCACTCATTTACACCATTAAAGAATTTGGCACCAAGGATGTTGAGATCAAAAGGTTCCAGTTGGCAAAGGGATGCAGAAGAGAGAATCTGTCTGGGGAAATATTCTGGGAAGACTTATCTATGCTGTGGAAAAATTACTTATTTTTCCCCAGAGTAGTCTGGCATTGATAAATCCAAATTATATTAAATCTGGGACATCTCTTCTGACCCTGTTAATTCTAAACTGGCCAGCTACAGAGTAAGCCTGCCAAAACCCTGCAGAAGGGAAACACAATAGATGTAGTCTCTACATGCATTTTTACATCATCATATTGCATGCATACTGTATGTTTTTAATTTCCACTGACAGAGAACTCACTGGTAATGTGTATTGTTGATTTGTTAGAATCAGGCCTGGAACATGCCCTGCCATAGATGCTTGCATAACACATACTGAAAGAAGTGGCATTATTAGTAGATGTGTCTGCATGATGCTATGCTGCATGCTGTATTGCCAGAAATAATTTTCATATAAATTAAAGCTCCTGCATATGCAATGAAGCCTTTGCCATTATTATTTCAGAGACAACTGAGAAAGATCTGTTTATTTGTTAATAATCATTTTGAGAGATATGGGAAGCAGTGAAATATTAAGACTCAATTAGAAAAAATATCTAAAGTGACATTTCAAGTGAGTTGAATTATACCCCCTTTCCCCCCACTCTGTTAAATGTATGCAGATGACTTTTCCAAAGGGACAGCATTAGTGTATTTGCACTTTTATATCTTTGGATGCTTTTTCAGAATCGAATTAGCTCCTAGACAAGGGTGTATTGATGAGTACCTGGTGTGTTTATTTAGATAGATACAGATGTGCAAGTTTGTTTGGTCTGAAAGCCAGTTTGGCTCCAGCAGTCCTCATCAGTGGCTCAGTACCAACAGACAGCTCAAAGAAGTAGAAAAGTTTCCTTGCCTCTGCCCACATCCCTTCATGTAACAAAAGGATTCTACACCAGGATTGCTGCAGGATATACCAGATGTCTATCCAACCCACTGTCCTTTCTCCATCAGAGGCCAAAAGTGTATGTCTAAAGCAGGATGCAATTCAAGAGCAAAGCAGTATTTTCCTATCTTCCAAAACTTTGTGGTTCAAGGTTGTCCTGAGGATACTCTATTTTTTGTTATACAAGTCAGGGATGTACTTTTATATTTGAAAATGCCCTACTTAATCTGTAGAGTTACCCACTACTAATTACTTCCTTCTCCTCTTTTCAAGTTCCCTAATAATGTGGTTAACAAGATGTGAAAGTGCACCCACCTGAAGTTCAAATCAGAGAAGATGAGTTCTCTGGAGAGGAGATTCCCTTTGTTCTGTGTTTGTACTATGTACTAATATAAAAAACCAAGGCCAGGGTTGTGGCTCAGGTACTTTTGCCAGATCATTTGTAAATGTATAATTGATGATGTACTCCCCTGCAGAGCTTTGGGTTGTACCAACTAACTCCTTCAAAATGCCCAAACCTGGCTTGAGGGACAGCAGGTATTGGGGCTGTTCCCAACAGTGAGGCTGGATGGAACAGGAGGAAATTCTTCATGCGGGTGGTGAAACACTGGAACAGGTTGCCCAGCGAGGCTGTGGATGCCCCATCTCTGGTGGTGTTCAAGACCAGGTTAAATGAAACCCTGGGCAATCTGATCTAGTGGGTGACATCCCTGCAGGGAGTTTGGAACTGGAAGGTCTCTTCTAACCTGAGCCATTCTATGATTCTATGAAGTTGCCATTCTGTCTGGGATTGCAGGGAGTGTATGCAGGTGGATATGAGCTATGGTGTGCCAATGGGTCTTGGAACTATAGGGTTGTCCTTTACTGTTTTATTCCATACTACTGACATAATCATAGATGCACACTCACAGGTAAGGCATGGACAATGTTGTGGCATAAACCACTATCACCAGAACACTCAGAAACAGTTTTATTATCTACTGTTTCACTTGTCAGTCCTGAGATCAAGTTTTTCCTTCCAGGAAAATTAATTTTAAGGCAACAAATGAAACTGTGTAAAGAACTTTGAGGCATGGAAAATGTTTTGAAATAGGGAGTTCCTCAGACTAGTATTGCAATGTGTGAAATTAGTTCTGTTTGAAGTGTTTTGTGTCCTGCTTCAATGCCATTTAATTTTTCCTAATATATTTTCCAAAACTTGTGCAGAGATACAAGTTTAGATAAGATAAACCACTAGTAGGATTCATGGATTACCATATTTGTTCCTGTAAAAGCTTTGAAGACTAACTCATAGTTTTCAAACAAAATTTGAATCAGACCTCATGAGAAAGACTTGCCTGAGGTTTTTAGTAGCTTGAAGTATGAAGTTGATTGGAAATAGCAAGAAAAAGAACTGCTTCTGTATATTCAGTCTTATATGCAAAGAAAGATAAGTAGTTGCAGCACTAAAGTGTATATACATATATATTTACCATTGAAAGAAAAGGACAAAAAATTAAGCTATGACAATATTGGTTGTTTTTATGGTGATCAGCTTGTTTTTACATACAGAAATGGTTAATTATCCTTGCTCTGAATTATACAGCTCTTTATTTAGATAAATGCATCAGCTGACAATATTTCCATGATTTTCCAAAAGGTGGCATCTGTGCGGTAGATTATAAAATGTCCTGGAAAGCAAGAAAAATATCTAAAGAAATGGAATATGTAGATAGATGGAATGGAGAAATGGAGTATGTGTTTCCAGGAAATCATTTTATTGGCTCATTTGAACATATAATTTGTGATTCTGCTGCAAAGAAGCAACGTCTGGATCTTTGTTGGTTAGCAGTTGGAACTAGGAGAACTTCTACTACAGAGATACTCTAGAAGAGTATAGAGGTCTGATGCTCATATTCTTTTTATATTGACTACTACCTGTCTGCACAAAACTCCTCTGAACTACTGCTTCCAAATAAGGAAGTTTGAAACCTCTAAACCAAGAAAGGATACTTTGCTGTGATAATACAGTTTACTCTTACTACAACCTTATAGAATATGGTTAGCCGTAATATATAAATTCCCGGCTAAAAGTATTTTGTCTGTATTATGCAAATGTTGTGCATGCTGGACCAGTAACTTCTATCATCCTTAAAGACTAGCCAGGCTCTAGAAATATCATATGCAGTTTGGGGGCAGAGGCTCAACAAACTTCAAGAGGTTACTCTGATTTTTATGAGCTGAAAGTCTCATAGTCTCAAGTTTAACAATTGCACGTATCAGTACAGCCTAGGGGACGGCCTACTGGAGAGGAGCTCTGAGGAGAAGGACCTGGGGGTCCTGGTAGATGACAGGCTGACCATGAGCCAGCGGTGTGCCCTGGTGGCCAAGAAAGCCAATGGGATCCTGGTGTGCATTAAAAGGAGTGTGGCCAACAGGTCAGCGGAGGTGATCCTCCCCCTCTACTCTGCCCTGGACAGGCCTCACCTGGAGTACTGTGTCCAGTTCTGGGCTCCCCGGTACAAAAAAGACAGTGATCTCCTGGAAAGAGCGGAGGGCCACAAAGATGATACGAGGCCTGGAGCATCTTCCCTATGAAGACAGGCTGAGAGACCTGTTTTTTTTCAGCCTGGAGAAAAGAAGACTGAGAGGGTATCTTATCAATGTTTATAAATACCTGAACTGTGGGAGACAGAGGGATTTGGCCAACCTCTTTTCAGTGGTTTATGGGGACAGAACAAGAGGTAATGGCCACAAAATGGAGTGCAGGAAGTTCCACATCAACATGCGAAAGAACTTCTTCACGGTGAGGGTGATGGAACACAGGAACAGGCTGCCCTGGGAGTCTGTGGAGTCTCATTCTCTGGAGTTATTCAAAACCTGTCTAGATGCCATCCTGTGCAATGCACTCTAGGTGATTCTGCTCAGCAAGGGGGGTTGGACCCGATGATCTTTCGAGGTCCCTTCTAACCCCTACAGTTCTGTGGTTCTGTGATTCTGTGAAATGAACACTAATATAAAAAAAGGTAGTTCTGATGTGGGCATATATACACTTGTATGCCCAAAGCGAAATGGTTGGTGGGTTTACTAAAGTATGACAGGTTTTTTTTTTTTTTTTTTTTTTTTTTTTTATGTCGTTGTTTGTTTGTTTGTTTGTTTCTTCTTGTTTTATTCACAATTCATTTATTAATGAAGATTTCATCTATGGCAGAGTCTTCATCCTACCATAACAGGAGATCCTGGATTCATAACTTCACTGAAGCAACTCAAATGATGAATATGAGCTGAAGAATAGAAGCCAAATCCTTCTAGGTGCTGCATGTATGTGCTTGCCAGAAAAATTATGGCCAGTTGAAGGAGCAGGAGATGGAAACTAGCCACCTTGGTTTTGGCGATTCCCGAAGCCCACTGAGACCACTATACAAGCCTTTCATACTTGGAGCTGTATAAGTGCCTTCTGAAGCTTGATACAGGAATTGGGGGCAGCAGAGGCTGCTTATTTATGAGTTACTTAGCAGTCCCTGATGCAGCACTTGCCATAATGCATAGCCTTGATGCAGTTTATTCATACTCCTGGCAAGAATTATGCTCATGGGGAGCTGTGCTTTTGGATGCTGCTGGCCAGAATATGAGCACACTTTACTGTTTCTCTTGCAGAGTATGAGTATATCCACTCTGGGGGCAGTTTTAACATTTGGCCCTCTGCCTGGACATCATTACTATTGGGCACTTACACTGAATACCAAAGTCTGTACTGAAAAGATTACATTCTCCCAAACCAATATTTTCAATTTGGCCCTCACACTTCTGACAGCAGGAAACTTTTGGAAACACCATAGGCAGTGTTTGCTGTAAACAGTATTACCTGAAAAACCTGGTGAATATCACAGGTTTCATGAAAGCAAAATAATACAGAAATATAGTACCCCCTAGTTAAATGAGATGAACTGAAGTGAAGCAGTTAAACTGTATATGCTCCACATGGCACAAAAGTTCAAGCTGCCTTTAAGCAGCTTTTCTAAGTAAACATCTGCTTCAAGAGTTTGGGGCAAACAGAATTTACTTGAACTACAGAATATAATATTTTCCTGCCTATACTGCAAACATTTTCTTAATACAATTTTAGCCTACTTATTCTACTGATTCTACTGATATTTTATTTTATTCTAGTTATTCTACTGATGAGCAGACAGCAGCACCACATGCAAGTGTACCCTGAATCTAAAAGGGAAGGGAGCTTTGAATTTCAAGTAGTAAATATCCCTATTTATATCCATATCACAATTGCAGCAAAGTGTTTTCCTATCTCTGGGCATGAAGGAGTATAAACCAACAACAAAATTTGGGTACAAATCTGAATATCAACACATTTATGGCATTTCATTGTGTTGGATTTCAAGAAAACTTGTAAGTTTGCTTGGCGGAGGGCATTGACTGAAAAAAACAACACAAACATCAACAACAAAAACAAGCATCATACTGCAGCAACTAAACATCTACTTACTTGGTGAACTTAAAACATTTTTGTGGTTGCAGTGGCTTCTTTTGGGACTATTCCCATACCATATTCTTAAGCACATAATTAAGGGCTTTACTGGATCACTGCCTGAACAACCACTGCAGATTTCTGTTGAATGCGTATTATGTTAGGGACCAATTGTTAGCTCATTAAAATGAATAGGAAGGATCCTGCTTATGTTGGACCAGGTTTCATCTCAAGACTTCCATCAGAGAAGCTTCATTGTCTGTTGTTTACTGTTTTGCAGGTCACTGAGTTCTCATCCTTGGAGTCATTGATTGTATTGTATCATCAAGGAAGTTA
Source organism: Heteronetta atricapilla (assembly GCA_011075105.1). NCBI lineage: Eukaryota > Metazoa > Chordata > Aves > Anseriformes > Anatidae > Heteronetta > Heteronetta atricapilla. Next base: position 5,369,320 of record CM021731.1, on the reverse strand, counting down.
GAGATTTGCCATCAAATTTAAATGGGTACAGGATAGTGCATGAAAAAAAGAGAAAGCAGAATCATGTGTATTTGTGACTGTGGGTGCTTGAAAAGCAAACAAGAATGCCATTGTGCTCATGAATTCATAGCCCCTGTTTTAGAGTACTGTGTGTGGCATGCAATTTGTTTGGCAATGTGCATTGCATTTCTTTGGAACAGCACTGGATACAACTTTTACTCTCCCTCCCCTTTCCTCAATGCCCACACTAATAAATCTCCCATTTGTCTCACCTGTAGTTACAATAAAGCTGTTCTCAATGGTGTTAACATCTGCCATGGTCATTCTTCTGGGGTGAGAAAGGCAGAGCATTTTCACTGCTCATTCATTTGTGAACGCTAGTTAAGTAAAGCTGTCACTTGCGTCCAATTATGGGTGAAGATTTTATAGTACAGTCTCCTTTCTAAAGCTGAACTGACATGGGCAAACCACATTTTATAGGGATTCTTAAATTCTTCCCAGCCATATTTAAAGTCCTTATACTAAGGTGTCAGGTGTCATGTGTTTTCACAGCTACATTAACAAATGCAATTTTGTGGCAACTTGACCATGCCAGTGAAGCAGTAAATTTCTGTAATCTCTATGGTTAAGAATTTCACACAGGAGTTTGCTGGGAATATGTAAAGCCCATTTGTACAGAAGCATGATTAAGATAAAATTAAAATACCTTTACAGTAAAAGCCAAAAAGAGTAAAGTCTGTGGAATTTTTCATTGCTTGAGCAATGAAATGTGTCAGAGAAAAAAGCTGAAATTGAAACAAAAATCTTTGCTGGGATTACCCACACCAGTCTTCTTTTCAAGTGAATGCCACCAATTTAGTGGAGAAGTGATCATTTGGTTTACACAAATAGTAAAATGGGCTTATCCTAAAGCATAACTGGGATACAAAACTTTATGAATCTCTTTTCCAAAGAATGCTTCCTCCCTGTTACACTATGCTTATTCTGGGATAACCATCCTCTCTAATCTTTTTGTCAGTTTAGGGATATGGTGGCCAAGACTTTCCTATTTCCTAGCACAGTTCGCAATCCCAACCCCAGTGTTTAAACATTTGCTCAAGCCTGGGAGATTTGGATTTTCAAGCATGAGCTTTACTGATGGAGCTACTTGGTGTTACTCAGGCCTTCCAAAGACTCCCTTAACCTCAACAGCTCAGTGAGTATGAGGCTTGGGTGAGCATTGCATCACATGTAGACCAAGCAGGACTGTGTAGGCAGTCAGAGAATTGACCTGGCTGGCTGTGCACAAAAATCCATGCTGAAGATGGGACCAACACCACTGTCTCTCTTTCCCAGCTTGTCAACAAACCATTAGTTCTTCTCAATTGCCAAGAGCAAGAAGGCAAAAAGCTGCATTTTAGTCCTGCAAAAAATCATCTATTTTTATTTATATTTATTTATTTATTTCTGACCTGTAAGTTATTTCAGTAGATATTTCCCAGATTTCCTGTTAAATCACGATACATAATATATGGATATACATACAAATATATATTAAATAAAGATCCAGGGACTGGATCTTCTGGAAAGTAAAGAAAATAAACCTCTTAGCGTACAATGTTAGCCAGGGAAAGGATTGATCACAGATTTCTCCTGCAGAAACCACTCCTGCAGGTTTTGCTATGGGTTTTGGGCAAAACCCCTAAAGAACACAGATCAAACAAGAAAACATCTTTGAAAGCTTGTGGCTTGTTGTGAGACAGAAGAGGTGTTTTGGAAGTTACACTTAGCAGCTCCCTCAATCTCTTAAGGCTTCACACAAGCAGCAAGGTTGGGGAGATCAGCTCATGCTTCTACACTCCGTGTGGTTGCACTGAAGCCAAAAAGGCTATTCACAGAGTGGCCCTTTGAAGTTAGTGGAGTTTTGTCATTGATTTTGAGAGGCCCAGGATTTCATTCACAGTATGTAAGGTTAAGCATGTGTGTAAGTCCTTGCAGGATCAAGGCTTAAATGTGTAAACCTGTTCAGCAAGAGTACCCAGCCTTTAATGTCCTGTGAATGTGGTCTCTCTTGCTGTGTGACACTGGATAGGCTGCTATTGCTCTTCACTCAAGCACAAAAGCTTCATTTAGTATGCATATGTCCTTCATAACTGTCGGTGACTTAGGATATGGCAAAAGAAAGGCTTTAGCTGAGCGGCTTATTAATGGAGTGCCTATGGAAAACATTGACTGCATCAGATTGATTAAGAGCCACTATTAATCTATACTTCTGCCTCTTGTTATCCAAAACTCAGACAACAGGCTTTCTGGATTACTTACTGTGTCAGTGGTTTGCACAGTGCCTATAAATTAATCACTGAAAATAGCAAAAGTATAATACATAAAATCTTGTGTTGAGAGCTCTTATTTTTGCGAGCAGTTCTATTGATTATTGTCACATTTTCTTCATGTTTCAAAAACAGGCCACTGTTTTTGCTTTACTGAAGACTGTTTCTGCAAAACACTGCAGACCCTAACTCTGGTTCAGCATAGACTTATCTCACTCATGCCTGATGATCAACCTTTTTTTAATTATTTATTTTTTTTCTTCTTCTTTTTTTTTTTTTTTTTTTTTTCCAAATGAATGGTAGAATTCATTTTCTTCTAACTTAAACCAATCTTTAGGACACTGAAGATTACCTAAGTGAAGAGAGAAATGAATCCTAAGGAACACCATGTTTGTCTGACGTATAGTGTGTCTGTGCTGCTGAATGACTTAGCTATCTAGTGTGTTCTCATGTCTGCAACAGCTATATTGTATATTTATATACATATGAATGTGTATTTCTGTACTGACACAAGTGATTTTGGAATTAATCAAATTCTCATTGTAGAAAAACCTGATTGTGATGCTGGCTATGGTCATCTGCAGGGTTCACACTCTCTAGGCTTTATGAACAAGGTTGCTCCAGCCCTTTTTTCTTTACATCCCTCTGTTCAAGTGGTCTGTGAGACTGCCAACATCACCCACAAATATTCATGCCAGGTACTGCAGCACAAAAGCAAACACCTGGGGCCCATGCAGGACCCAGATGACACAAGAAGCCCCTCCACAGATGGTTGCATGAGACGTAGTGAGATACGCTGTGACACTGGGGAGCCAGGGTAGCAGATATTTTTAGTGGTGTAAATGGAGCCTTAACTGTACAAACTTAGGAAGGCACGTTTTCTGTCTGGAAGCTTTCAAATCCACTGAGCTTCCTTTGGGTAAAGGAACTTATGTCAGGAACATCAGCTCATTAAAATGCAGGTGCCTAAATCTGGTTGACTTCAGTGTACTCGTGGTGTTCCCTGACACTCACATATGTTAAAGCATTGCAGCATAGCTTTTAAATGCCACTGGTCTGCAAAGTAGAAAAAATAAAACAGTCACAACAGCTCCTTTCACTAGATCAGTTCAGCCTAATAAAAGTAACCATGAGGAACAAGATTAATTGTACATTAAACGTGCTTCCTGGAATGCACTTGTGACAGCATCCACCCAGCAGCGCTTGAGGACTAATGATATACGTGAGCAACATTACCCTGCTATGCAATCCAGTCCTAATTTCACTATGATTAGCCTTGTTTTAAGTCCACTGGCAGGTGTATGAGGTAAGTCAATAGTACTATGACTGTTTTTCAAGGTATATAATTTGCAGAGTTTTAAGCACTGTGGGTTCATGAAGTAGTTACAAGAGAATCTAAGCAGATGATGAGATCTCTAAATTAAGCAATGCAACAATACAGTTAATTAAGAAAATTTGAGGAGGAGAGGAGGTTAAATGATCTGAGTCTTGGATGTGGTGTCTTACGGTGGGATTCAAAGAAAATTGTCATTTAAAATAGGTCAGATAAATCACTCCCTGAAAGTGCCTGTTTGTTTCCTTTGACTGTAACAGGACCTTGAGGTGGTTAGCTCAGATGTAGGTGTATACAGCATAAATATATAAATTTGGGTGAGATGAATTCTACCTCCGGTGTCCAAATACCATGAGCAGAGAACAGACATTTAGATGAGGGATATACAGGTGGCTGACAATTCCTGTTTGGGAAAACAAACAAACAAAAAGTATATGCAGCACTTCTGGCTTGCTGCCCCTTTGTTACCTTCCCCATAGAAGTGACAGTAAGTGTCTTTTAATAACAGGATTAGGAACGACTTAGCTCTAAGAGTTCTTGGAGCACATCACCCTTAGGATGGGAGCTAAGTTATAAACCTTGCAGGCCATGGGAGACACAAAGCAGCCAAGGAATACTTTGTGTGATAATTATAGTCTAGAACTTCATTCTCTGGGGCTCTGCTTCTCTTTTAGCTTTGTTTCATTCTTGCTAACACTTTACTTTTTATCTTAATAGAATAAAATATTTATTTATATTCTTAATTCATATCTAGTGACCTGATAACTACTGCTCTATTGCCTAGGGGGTGATGAAAGTAATTAGGAAGTATTAGATTATTTTTAGTGTTTCATATACCCTGCACAGGTTCAGGAGTCCCAAGGAGTCTACAGTGAACCATACACACAGCACCAGGAGATGAAGGACGTATGACTGGCTGCCAGGCTTGTGGAAGGAGTGTATCTTGGCAAGTGTTGGCCCAATCTGTTATCTATCAGGTAATGGGGGAGGACCAGAGACTGGAGCCACTGAGCAAAGCTACAGATGTCTTGCTTCCCTTGGTGATGTAGAGCTTCCACAGCAGTTCTTACTGAAAGAAGACCGTGGCTAATTCATTAAAGCAAATGGAAAGACAGCAAGGCCCTTATAATTCTGTAAATCATTTACATGTGAACCAGCCATTTGCAGTCAGAAGTGAAAGGTAAAAGTCTGTTATTTTTAGAATGTAATAAAATATTGTCATAGATTAAAATCTAAGCATTTTTGATGCTTCAATTCAGAAATGTAACATTGATAAATAATCACATTCAGGGAAATTTTCCTCTGAAGACAGGCTGAGGGAGTTGGTATTTTTCAGTCTAGAGAAGAGAAGACTCACAGAGGCCTTCCAGTAGCTAAAGGGGGCTACAGAAAAGTTGGGGAGGGACTCTCTGGCAGGGACTGTAGTTGTAGGACAAGGGGTTACATCTTTAAATTGAAAGAGGGTGGATTTAGGTTAAGGAGGAAATTAGATTTAGAAAAGGAGGAAATCCTTCACTCTGAGGGTGATGAGGCAGTGGTACAGGCTTCCCAGAGAAGCTGTGGATGCCCCATCTCTGGAATTGTTCAAGACCTGGTTGGATGGGGCTTTGGGCAACCTTGTCTCGTGGGAGGTGTCCCAATCCCAGGAGGATTGGAATTAGATGCTTGTTAAGGTCTCTTCCAACCCAAATTGTTCTACGAAAGAGGTGCCATAACATATTCATAAATTCTTCTGCAGCAATTTGAGAAAGCTTGAGAATCTGGTCTCTCTCAGAAGAAAGAAGTCCATGAAATCCCATCATTACTGTCCATAGCAACTTTAGGATTTACCCCAGTTCGATCTGCTGCATGTAACTCAGACTTGCTGTGATTTTGTATGGAGAGCTGGAGATATGGAAGAAATAAAGAATTATGCCAGCTTTTTTCCTGTAAAGAAAATTCATAGCTATGTTATCAAAGTTTCTAATTATAAAATACCTTTAATATTTTATTAATAGGAGGGTAGGGAAGATGCCAAAACTTACGGCATTTCACAAATTAAGATTATGGGTTGATTTCTGATTGGGTGACAGGGCCCTAATAATAAAACTCATAATTTTATACTACATTCCTCTACTGATGATAAAAGTTCTTTGCACATAATCACATAATAGCACCATTTCTATTCAGGAATCTTGTTAACAGTTGTAAACTCAGATTATCATTTTTATTAGCCTAGTGTTTTCTTATTTCTGTGATACTGACAGGAAATTACAGCAAGTTTTCTGCCTTTTTTTTTTTTTTTTTTTTTTTTTTTTTTGTGTGTGTGTGTGTGTGTGTGTTGAAAGTAACTCCATTCAACAAGAAATTTCCAGATGCTGGGTAGAGGAGAGTATTGCTAGAAGCCAACAAGGATTTCAAGTGCACAGGATAGTTAAAAAAAAAAAAAAAAAAAAAAAAAAAAAAAAAAT
>CM021731.1:5346259-5363128 GCA_011075105.1 Heteronetta atricapilla | reverse complement strand
TTAAAAAAAAAAAAAAAAAAAAAAAAAAAAAAAAAGATTAGTTAAAAAATAAAGACTACATTCAAATAGAAAGTAGACTGATAGTTTATTATTTCTTAAAGATAGAGCTGACTTTTTTTTTTTTTTTTTCTTTAATTCTTTAGGAACAAAGTCTTTTCACTAAACTTGGCTGTAATTTGCTGTCCTGTTGCCTCATAACAGTAACTTTGGCATTGCCTCTCTGACAGAGTACACCTGGCTATGCCCAAGCCCTCTTTCTTGCAGCCTTTCCCACTGGTGCCAGACATGGGCAGTGGGTATCAACCACTATGGACTTCTCCTGGCTTTGGGTGATCACCAAACTCAAATGAGCCTATTGGCAGTTGTTTCACTCCATTAAGCCACTTGAACATTGTAAAAGCACTGTTTCTAAGAGAATGTGAGACTATAGCTGCATAATTTACTGTCAACTACCTACAGTTTATTCATATTACATCAGATACGCTTCTAACTGTCAGTTGATACAGAGTGAATAAAAACTTATTTCCATAACAAGAACACTGAATTCAATCCTTTTCTTCTCCTGTTATAAATGGATGAGAGTTTAGGATTACAAGGGACAAAGCCTAATTTTCTGGGCCTTGGTGTTGGGGAGGAGGGGATGCAAGTTATCAGGGCAAAAGTAAGGTGTGAGAGCTACAATGACCTAATTTCCCAAGATACCAGCATTTTATGCACAAGTGAAGTAAATCTTCAGAAAAGTATCACAGTGCTTGAAATCAAGGCTGAAACAGGGAGTGATGAACCTCTGCAAGTGCAGCACCCTTTAACCCTGTGCCTTAACAAGTTCCTGTGAAAGAATGTGACTTTCCATATGGCATTGGCACATCCTTCTCTTCTATCCAGGGACATGAAAGGAAGCCTGTATTCAATCCCTGATACTCATCTCCCTTCTCGATACACAACTTCACCCCTATAATCATGGTATGCATTTAGCAAAATAGACCTTTAAATTTGGAAATCTCAAAGTATCATCCTGCAGAGGATTACTTTTGAGACACGACATTTTAAATATTAAGGAAACTAGCTTTCAAGAAGTTAGAGGACTGCATCACACTGGATTTCCAGCTCCACTATCTTTCTCCGAAAAATCGTGTCCTATGTTCAAAAGTTTTCTTCAGTACAGCCACAAACCTGTGAATATTTAACTGTAAGAGTAGTATTTATTTACGTAGTTTACTCTAAATATTTCAGTAAAAACCTGCAGGATCACTTCTTAAGTGTAATGGCAATTAATTGCAGTTAGGAAAAGAAAGAGATTTCAGCAATCGTAAGATTCAGTCCTGGGAGTACTCATCAATTTCCTCTTAAATACAGGATGAGCTCAGCCTTCCTCTTGATTTTAGTAGGTGTTGTAGCATTTAATACCTGTCAGAATCATTTGTAGACAGTCTGAGAATAAAAACAAAACAAAACGACTCGCCTTACAAGTTTCATAAGGGTTGAAACAAAGAAAAGCCAGAACATCTCTAATTTCCTGAAAAAAAAAAAGTATTAATGTCAGGAAAAGACTAGAAAGCAGATCTCAAAAATCAGGGGATTTGTAAGGCAGGAATTGCAACATTTATAATACAGGTCTGATTATATCTGGCAGGCTTGCATTCATAGGAAACTATCCAGAGCATCAAACCCATTATTTGCAAGAGCAATGGCAGGTATTTCATCTCAAAGTTTGTCACTTCCTTGCAATTAGCGGCTACAAAGCTATGACAAGCTATGAAATAGAACATCCCTCCCCCCTTTCTCCAGAAGAACAATGCAAGGGAGAGCAAGAACTTTACCCAGTATACAATAAATCCCAGAGAGAGTGATCTCACTCAATGCAAGCTGAAAAATATTTATTTATTTTTTAAAAAGTTTCAGTGTTGCACTTCTCTACCTAGTAAACAACTGAACAGGCAGAATGATACCCAAGATCATCTCCTCCACCCCCATCTCCACCCCCGTCGTATCAGTGCTTCAGGCAGCATTTGAAAAAAATCACACACACAAACCCCCCAACTCAAGTATCTTTTCTGATAGGAGCATGGAACAGCACCCAAAAAACAATCAAGTCCTCATTGTCATAGTGCGACAATCACAGTACCGCTTCTGTTGAACAAATAGTCAATTCACAGAGAGAAAAGCATCATGAGGACAGACACGAAAGCTGTTATTATCCATTTTAAGTAATAGGAGAAGGTCACATATCAAGCAGTTACACCTTTTCATTACATCCTAACCCTCCACAGCAGGGGAACCACACTTATGACTGCGTTAGATATACAAAAGCTTTCAGCTCCAAAAAAGGAAAAGAAAAGATGGGGAAGAGAACAAAAAAATTAAATTCGCCTTACCAGCACGTTGCAGCACCAACTTGCTTAAAGGAATGTTGCCTTTACAGGTTTCTCTTTTAATTATCCTGGAAGCAGAAAGGGAAAAAGAAAAAAAAAAAAAAGACGAAGCAGGGTTGTTAAATTAGCGTGTACTAGAATCTTTGCAATTTGTCGCAGAGTAGAAAAATACCAAAAAAAAAAGAAAAGAAAGAAAAAAAAAAAAAGAAAAAGAAAGCTCAGTAATTTAAATTTGCTGTCAGTTCAGGCAGCATCGCTCTGTCCCGCCCCTCTTCCCACTGGGTTCTACTACCTGCAGGGCTGCAACTGACAGCTACTGTGCAAACAAAAAAAAAGGCAAAAAGCATGCTGGGACCATGCTGTCTGCTGTCTGAGTCTCTCTCCACTTCTGATGACTGAAAATCATTAGTGGAAAGGTTCTGTTGTTGTTTGCTGGGATTTTCTAAGTTGTGTTTTTTGCATGAAATTTAATTTAATTTTAATTGATATGATGCAGCACATGACAGAAACCGGTGGTTGTGTTTCTCAGCTCTCCTCAAAATGGAAACTAACCCAAACTGATTGATTTTAATAGTATGGTATATGTAGAATATGTGCAGACATTTACCTTGTTGCATTTAGTAGACTGCATTCAGCCCTTCCTGTAATACTGTGTACAAAAATGTAAAAATGTTTGCTTGAAAAGGAAGTAAGGAAAGTCTTTCAATGCAAAGTGTTTAAAACTCTGGCACACAAAAGAAATGCCAGTAGGTTTTTTGGTTTTTTTTTTTTTTTAATGCTTTTAGTTTTTCCTTCTAAACTTTTTCAAATCATTTTTTAAGAGCAAAAACTGACAGAAGTCAGAGGAGAGGCATAATGAACAACTGGCAAAACATTCATGTAAATGAATGAGCAGAAAATCTGAGTACATAAAAAGCTGTTTTTAACCAGATGTTTAAAATCACTCTTGAAGGTCTGTGTTACTATTAGTAGATTGCATACATCATATGAGTGTGAAATATTTGATGAAAACCAACAAGAAAATCAAGTACAAGAGCTATAAACGCCTTTTTATAGCTATTTTTATTGTTGCTAACAGGCTTTTAGCAACAGGGCTAAAATCATCCTTCCAAAACAAAGAGAGACATAATCTATAACTTCTAACTATATATGTATTCACCAAAATATGGTTCCCACCTAATTATAAAATAAAATTAAAAGAGTGAAATGATGCTTTTCCTTAATACTTTAGTAGTAATTGCCCGGATCATGCCATAGTAAATATGCGACATTTGTATTCAGTGATTGCTCTACTCATGTGTGTAACAATAAAATTAAAAAAAAAAAAAAGCTGAAATGTTTAAACTTAATTAAATTAATCTCTGTTTTACTCAAAGTTTGCCATTTACACAGGAAGAGATACATGTATGCTGAACATGCCTGCCATAGACAATTGGCTTCTAAACAGATTTGTAAAAACTCTGCAGAAACTAATTGCTACTGTAGCTGCACCCCTTCTGCTGCCTTTATTCATCAAAGCAGCTCTAGCTCCAATTGGATGACTCTTGCCACCAAGAACTGTACAACAGGGCTCAATGTGTAGGGTCTGCCCTACAGCTCACATAAGGCTCCTGTTCATTAAGTAACTGCTATATAATGTTGGTGCTACATTCATCTTTTAAGTTGCTTTCTCCACTTTTACAACTTCCAGACCCCTTTAACACATTGCCATCTCAAGCTTTTTCTACAAATGGTAGAGATCTCTCACCCTAGGTCTTAAATTGGCATAGCCAAAATCCATTTCTTTGCAAAGTTTACCAAGATCTCTTCACAGTCTCAGGCTGTACACAAGTATTTTTTTGCTATCATTTTTGGGCTCTGTCTCAGTATGGAGGCAAAAGGCAGCATAGAGAGTTGTCTTCAAAATGGAAATGTAAATAGATAAGGACAGTGAACAGGATTTGGAAGTGGTACAGTGGCAGATTCCCCAAGTAGTCAGCAAAAATGCAGATCTTCTCTGCTAGAATGTTGTGATCATTTATACTTGTGTGGCAATGAAATTCTATTTTAATGCTAACAAAATGTTCTAGTATACATTTTTCTCCAAGTCCAGTGTCCCTTGCCCCTCTGTCCTTTGTTTTAGCTGCAAGACTTTCCTTCATTCTTGCTACTTTTTAAGATTAAAAAACATTTCATCTCTATTTTGGTATTTTCATACACATACACATGCACACATACATACACTTTCTTAATTTCAAAATACCATTAAATTAAACTAACTTATTATCCTTCTATATCTCCTTGCAAAAGTCAAGGGTGGCCTGTTTTTAATGCACTTGGCATTTTAAACAAGGCACTCAGAGCTTCAAAAGACAAATAATTGAACTTTGTCTTTAATGGAATAAGGTAGTACACTAAATAACAAAAACTAAAAAATCTAGATTTAGCAAGGAGATACAGTCAAGAAGGCAATTGGACTAATTGGTTGAGAAAAATGCACAAGAGCTCATAAAATCAAACATTTATAGAAACATCTTACTTGTGCTGTTAACTTCAAAATAAAACTAGTAGTAAAGTAAGCTGGTAATAATAAAGGACACCAGAAATCACAAGGACTAAGACTGAGGTATTTAGAGGAGAATAGTATGATTGAAAGCTGTGAAAGCTTCCTTTATTTTAGAGTTTTAGTGATGCTGTGTGCTACTATTAACCATTTAATGTCTTTGTTAAAATCTAATTTTGATTAAGGATCAAAATTGGACTGTAGAAGTTAGCCAAATCAGGTACTAAGAAAGAAATAATACTTGCTTTGTGGTTCTACATTCAGTTCTTAATGAACCAGTTAAATTAAAGAAGTAGTAATTAATTAAAGTTTCATAACATCTAATGCAGCAGAAAGTGTCAAATTAACCTGTGTATCCCTTACAAAACACCATTGAGTGAAACATTTTCTGATCTTGCTTGAGTAATATTTTTGCCTTTAAATTCAGTGGAGTTCATATTGACTGGGATTTTTTCAGTTTACCTTTAATTGTTGACCAAGGATTGGGTCCTAAAAACACTGAAACCATTTTGGGAATTTCCATTCCATTCTATTCCATTGTGCCTTCCTGCCCCTTAGAAATAAAGGAGCTCACAGAATCATAGAATCATAAAATATTTGGGGTTGGTTTACATATGTAAAAGTAATATAGAGAAGAGTTAAGTCCTTTGTCATAGAGACTTGGAAATAAACATGGATCAGCTATGACTTTCACCTTTCAGCGGTCTCAAGCATTTTAAGAATTACAATCTGTATTAATTATGTCAAAGTAATAGCCAGCCTCCAGTGATTCCATGTACCGTATTTCTTTGTGTACAAGCTAACACTTCTGTTACACTAATTGCTTCCTCCTGCAGCTTTAAATTAAGGGTGGCTTTCTCATACATTTAATTGCTTTCCCTTGCAGCTCACAAGGAAAAGGTGGTTGAAGGTGGCTTCTAAACAAAGATATAGAGTAATTGAAAGCTCTTTTAAAGATGCTTTTTTTTTTTTTTTTTTTTTTTTTTTTTTTCTGTACAACACCTGCTGTTAGCAGTGTACTTTGTCTACAGTTCTGTATAGTCTTTGAATACAGTGCAGAAGTGGTGTGTTCTTATAAGATCTCTATATCTGATATGCTGACCTATATAAGCTTAACTACTCTGTGCTGGGTGGGGGGGGGGATTATGGTTGCGGTGTGGGGGACATGGGACGGATGGATGGACGGATGGAGTAACAACAGAAGCTCTCACCTTCCCTCAGCAAAGTGCACCCCATAAAAAGGGTTTGATAAAGTGAAAAGTAAGGTTGTAAACTTCTGATTGCCGTGTGGTTAATAAACACTTTTTTTCTTTTTTTCCCAGAAGAAAAAATTTACACGTTCATTAATTTCCAATAAAACACATCTTTTAATGTGTAGCTCTGCTTACCAAAATCTCTTATGGAGGAAGAAAAAATTCTATAGTTTATGTGGTTTAATAAATGACTGTTACACATCCTAGACCTTTCCAGTTGCCTCATCTGTGGCTGAATTAATTACTCATACCTATGTTGCTGTATTCTTGGTACATCCTGTTGTCTCCTCAAAGGGGGATAAACACAACAACAACAAGAAACCTTTACAGAATTTGGTGTTTTATAAATCAAGTCATTTTTTGTGTGTTAGCCTTCCAAATGTACATGTCTTAAGATAGCTTGTGGCAAGGAAATAAAACCCTAAGGCGAGAGATAGAGATAGAGGCTGTGTATGTTCCCTCTTTTTTCACAAGAAGTATAATGTGAAAGATAAGCATGCCACCTCTATTCATTAAGAGTTTCGGGTTTGTTTTGATGATTGTTTGCAATCAATGTGTTGTTAACGGATCATTTGGTGGAAAACTCCACATGGTGGAATAGTTAAAAAGAGAAAGAAAAGTAGGCAACAATTTTGTAATGGTGCAATGGTAGCCTTGGCTCCAAGCTGGAAGGGGATGTTTTCTGTGCTGGTGTAAGTAGCAGAAGGAAAGAAATCAGTCAGGCATACACCAAGTTTAAGTGTCCGTAACAATAATCATTAAATGGTTTGGACTGGAAGGGATCCTAAGGATCATCTAATTCCAACCCCCCTACAATGGACAGGGACACCTTCCACTAGACTAGGTTGCTCAAAGTCCCATCCAACCTGGCCTTGAACACCTCCAGGGATGGGGCATCCAAAACTTCTCTGTGCATCCTGTTCCAGTGCCTCACCACCTTCACAATGAAGAATTTCTTATATCTAATCTAAATACAGATGTTATTTTTTTTCTGATACACATCTCTGCATAACTCCAGCATGTGTTCCTCAGAAGCAAACCTTCCAGGCACATTCAAATGTATTTTCACAATACACAGCTATGAATAATTCATTCTTCCACTAGCACTGACTTATTATTTGCTGGTATATTGAGACTGCATAGAACAGCTTCCAGTACTCAGAGTCAATTGCTCTTACTGCATCAGTCCATCTACAGCTTCTGCCATTGAAAGAACTGGTCAGATCAGAGACTACATGCTGCCTAAATACCCTTTTCTTCAAAGTTCAAATGACTAGTTAACAAAGCAACTGCTTTAGCCATACCTTTATTAGTCTGTGATTTCTGAGTCACGAACCCTTTACGATTATGAAGCTTATTCCCTGGCAAACATCACTCCATCCTCTCGGACTCTAAATTAATGCCCAAGAATGTGATCACTTTGATCGGACCAGCTGTTTCTTCCACTGCCAAAGCACTCCAAACACTTTGGCAGCTTCCCTGAATATGCTCAGTAAATCCTGACACACACCATAAGAGTGTGCTCTGTGGACTCCTCAATAAAAAGGCATCCATGTATGTAGCCGTGACCCTGATATTTGAATATTGAGTTCACACCTAAATGTGTAAATCTAGGAGGGATACAACATGAATTCAGAAAGTGTAGATTGGTGGCTCTGAACCAACAATTCCTTTATTGCCTTCCATCTTAAAACTTAACAGGAGAGAAGTATGCAAATATACAGTTAAAGCCATGAACTGGCATTTATTGAGCCTGTCTGTAAAATCTTCTTTATCTTTTGCAATCTTTATAGGAGGATCAAGGAATATCAGGCCAGTTAAAAAGGTATTATTAACAGGACTAGGAGAAGCACTTTTCAAAGTTTCCCAATGTTTCTCTTTATATAAGCCTCTTTTCAGTTGCTTATGGCTTTTTACCACACTACATTTTGGGATTAAATTTTCTCTGCTAGGGGTCTGCTTTTGATTGTTGGAAAACTTCAGCTGAATCAACCAAGTCTTTGCTGAGAGCCAGGCTGTGGGAAAAACATCTTAAGATGTCAGTAGGCCTTTCTTTCAGGAGATCTGCGGCTATTGTGTTTCTGCCAGATTTCATGCAGAGACTTCAAATTTGTCCAGAAGGGTGGCATTTATGTCAAGCAAACAAACAAAAAGCAAATCCATAAAGAAAATTATACAAATAAATGCACTTCTGAAGAAGCTGGAGAGAAACATAGGATGCCCAAGCTATATCCTGCATGGCTTAGGAGATGGTGCAGCATTTCTGGGATGGCAGGATGACACCATCCTGATTTTCAAGGAGCAAGTTCAGAGTGGAAGGCTTAGGCATATGGATTTTAGCAGTGCAATGCCTTTTGCTCTCAAGACTGTAGCCTACTTCACTTAATAGTGTAGATATGGCCATTACTGTAAGTGCTGAGCACTTGAACTGTTGGTAGGAATACTTCGAAACAGAAGATGAGCGAAGCAAGAGCTGGATAGGAAGGAATATGTCAGAGAAAGAAAGGTTAGAATCTGCCTGGAGAAAGGAGGAGTAAAACTGAGGTGCTGCTGGAGAGCAGCATGGGTTGTCTGTGCAAGACTTCTTGCCTGAAAGTAAGGAGGGAACGTGCAGCTAGTGGACTTGTTTGAGAGATGGAGACTGGAGAAGTGCTGTTGGAAATATGCTGGAAGGGTAAAGAGAATATGTATAATGAAGATTGCTTAGGAGCATAGAATCGTAGAATCATCAAGGTTGGAAAAGACCTCCAAGATCATCTGGTCCAACCATCACATTACTGCAAATGTCACCCACTAAGCCATGTCCCTAAGTACCACATCCAACATTTCCTTAAACGCCCCCAGGGATGGTGACTCCACCACCTTCCCAGGCAACCCATCCCAATGCCTGACTGCTCTTTCTGAGGAGAAATGTCTCCTCATTTCCAACTTGAACCTCCCCTGGCTCTACCTGAGGCCATTCCCTCTAGTCCTATCATTAGTTATCTGTGAGAAGAGGCTGACCTCCAGCTCCCCACAACTTCCTTTCAGGTAGTTGTAGAGAAAAATAAGGTCTTCCCTGAGTCTCCTCTGCTCCAGACTAAACAAACCTAGTTCCCTTAGCTGCTCCCATTGTATAACATGGGCTTCAGGGGAAGGAATGAATATTGTGAGTGGTCTTAGCCATAGCTTTCCTAACTCTTTAAGTCCTCAGCTTCTATTAACAGTGATGTTCTTGAACAGCTTTTTGCTTTGCTAGGAACTGTATGTTAATGATGTCCCTTGCTTGAGGTCCATGGTGTTATTGAATATTTAAGTTAATAATAATGGCAATGTAATAACCAGTCAAATCCCATTAAACTCTTAACTAGTTTCTTTGCTTATTACTTATTTTTTTCCTCTGTATGTCTGTTCTGACAGCAGAGCTTTGCCTTGAAGGGCAAGAACATCCCATCTGTTAAGCTCTGAGGGTGTAAAATGCTCTTAAGAAGAATACTTCTCTCTTTGGTATATATGAGTGGCTGGGAGACCCAGCATTGCCTGCACTGGAAATGGGTAATCTCTGTCTCCCTCATGGCTAACTATGCACAAATTGTGTCATCTTGTACACAAAAGGCAGATCCAATTGGGGCATATATTATCATATAGCTGCAGTCACACCGAGGCCCTCAACATGAATACTATTAAAATGTGAAACATTCATAGATTATTTTAGGCTTCACAGAGAGCCATAACAGCCACTGCAATAAATCAGAGCAGTTGCCAGGCACTTATGTATCAGTGCACCCTAGCTGTCACTTTACAGGCTACAGTACATCTCTGCCTTGCTGCTGGATCCTATGCTTCAGGCAGTTTCCCCAAGCCAGAGCTCATGTGTGTGGCTTGCTCAAAGAATTGTACTCCAATGGTGCTGTGATGGTCTCCTGTACAGACCTGGAGAGGCCTAGGGGCCAAAATATGTGTCAAACCCCTACTGTCTGTCTGAAAACCTTTCTCTATAATCATCCCAAGATTGCAGCTGAACTCCTCTTCTGTATTCCTTTGTTGTCTAATGATGCAGGAGCAGGATTGGATTTTCCCAAGGACGGGTGTGCCAAACAGCATTCTGTCTGCTTCATGCCTATATTGTCAGAAATAGCTGTTGCTTTAATAGGACATTAAATGATCATTTGACATGAAGTAGAAAAACCAATGACCTTAAGCAACATTCCTAGGTATAATTGTGTTATTGCTCTGTGGTAAATTGTTTAGGTTGCCAGTGCAAAATTCGGAATTTGAATGTTACACATTGCATAAACAATGCAGCAGCAAGTGATATATATATATATATTTTTTTTCTGTGTAAATTATATTTGTTTTAATTCAATTGACTTTAGATAATTCAATGGAAGCAGTTATTATTTATAGCAGAAATTAAGATAGATTTTATTAAAGTTTTGTTCCCAGCAATGAAACTCATTAATCATTCTTAAGTATTGTACATAAAACAGGAATCTCTCACTGAAATGATAGAAACAGGATATATCAGAGGAAATAAAAAAGTCATATAAATTAGATCAATCTGAAAATTACTGTTTACTGAGGAAAGTCTTCTGGACTATAAAGGATTAATAAAAAAAATATTCAAAATTAAGAGCTTTTGGAAACAAATTTCAGTAGTTTAATTGAGCAAAACATAGAGTTAATTTATAAAGCAATATCAGGATATACATAGAAAATATTTAATGATATAAAATCTCACTGATAATGGAAATTCCATATGCTGAGAGCACTTTATCAAAATGTGCACTAATATCTCCATGCAGTCAATATATAAGGTAAGTTTAAAAGATAGAACATCCACACAGATACAGAGAAAGTCAAGGATAGGAAGGAAGAAAGACCAATCTCTAAACACAGAGTGCAATCCCTTGGGACATACTACTGTTTTATTTCTGAAGTGGTTTAGATGTGATAACAGTGATAAAACTACTGTTTTATTTCTGAAGTGGTTTAGTAATTAACTAGGTAATAGAGATGATCTGCAATATTTGTCCTATTAATTAGACTAGTCAGACCTGGCAATCAAACAAAAAACAGAAACAAACCACCACCAACAAAACAGAAGAAATCAAACAAACAATCATAGAATAACAAAATATTCTGAGCTGGAAGGGACCCACAGGGGTCATGGAGTCCAACTCCTGGGTCCACACAGAACCATCCCAAAAGCAGACCTTATTGTTGGGAGTGTTGTCCAAGCAATTCTTGAACTCCAGCAGGCTCAGTGCCATGACCACTGCCCTGGGGAGCCTGTGCCAATGCCCAAACACCTTCTCAGTGAAGAATATTTTCCTAAGAGAAAGAAACAAAATACTCTACCCCACAAGAAAACACTGAAGCAAGTCCCTTCAGGAGACCTAATGAATTTGAGACATGCTTTTCTATAAATCACATTTTATCAGGTGGGACAGAAAGTAGCACAGGTGACAAGTGTGAAAGATCTGCTGTGTTTAGCAGTTTAATTTCCAATTCTACCAAAGTTCATTACTGCACAGCTCTAAAATTGCCTGATCTTTACTTCAAAAGCCTGGTGTGCTAAAATTTGTCTTTTCTATATGTGGCTGTTGCACTGGCTACTAGATCTTGATTTTTATCTCTTTAATTTCATCTCATTCTCATTGGTCAACTATAATGAAATATCAGTAGAAGAGGAAAATATTTATTTTTAAATGGGTGTGCCCACTTTCACATTTAAATGGGTGTGCCCACTTTCATGAACTTGTGTTTTGTGTCCTTACAAATCAATTATTCCTAGAAAGGAAGAAAAAAAAAGTCTTCTGATCTTACATGTTGCTCTCTGGTGCAGAGATGCGAGATGCTTTAATTTGCAGATGATCTGTCAGATATTGCCATGCACACAGCTACAATGTTTCATCACGTTTTATGACATATGATTTTTTCCTAAGCCCTTAGATCAAAGTGTTTTTTTTTTTTTTTTTTTTTTTTTTTCCTGCTTCACTTTGCAAATTTATCTCTGAGTTTTCTTTTACCCTATATCTATCTCAATAAACCTGCTTTTCAGGTTCTTTTACCTTTGTTCCTTTTCTACTCAACATTAATTATTTTTCTCTATTGGGATTAGCTTGCAATTTTCCACGCTAAACATAATTTTGCTTTAAGCCCATATTTCTAACCTATTCAGGTCCTCTTGCATTACTTCACTGGGGTTGATAACCTTTACTGATTTTAGTACCATCTGCAACTTTCGTTAATATTCTGTTTACTCTTTTCCCTTGGACCAAAAGGAAGACATTAAGGCCTGACCTGACTCCAGCAGTACCTGCTAGACACTTTCCAGCTACTTTCAACTTTGTTTTTCATTACCCATCATTTAGAAAACTCTAGACAGTTTTCAATGTGAGTAACAATATAAAGATGTTTCTCCATACTTAGAATATCTACTATAAATAATTGTAAGTAAAACTAAAACCCCTCAAACCCTAATAAAATGGTCGATAGACTTTCTCTTTGCAAAGCTCACTGGTATAGATATTGCTCTGATTCTTAAAAAAAAATGTCTAAGTAGTAATCCTCTTTCTGGCTAGAAAATGAACATAATCCAAGTTTTTATCAAATTGTTCTGAAATATGTTATACTGCTGCTTAATTATAGCATCTGTAAATAAAATTTTAGTAGATAACAATGCAGAAAATTGGTGTTTACCATGTAGCTGAAGGATCATTTGAATTTTTGTGTTGTAGAAAGAGTTATGGGAGTCCCTGGACCTGTATCTCAAATTAGAAGGAAGTTGCTTGAGTACTCCGTGAGGTTATGGGCCTTCCTCCAAGAGGCAGAATAAGTAAACTCCCAATGGCTCATGTTATATTGCCATTAGAGTGCATTGTCATGCACTCTAATGACAATGTCATGATTATCTCACCAGAAGAATGACGTAGGCATGTAGAGAGCACCTGACTCTCATAGTGTTCTGTAATGTGTCCTTACAGTCAATTTTGAAGATCGCATACCTGAGAGAACTACTGTTTGGGCCTGACATGGTTTTCCAACATTTTCTACAACTTTGTACATCAGTTCTGTGCCTTGTGGAACTGCATATCCCCAAAAGTGAGCCAACTCTTCCATTCTGGGAAACATGGACTTGCCTGAAAACCATGACCTAGGTTGCAGGTATTTTTCCCTGATGTCAGAGGGGAATGCAAGGCAAGATGGCTTACTTACAGAGCTAGATCAGAACTCTAAGCTAGCTGGAGTCTATAAGTCTTTATGAAATGACAAATTACTTCCTTAAAACAGGTCCTTGATCTAAAAGGCAATTTGGGGGAATCTAGATGGGAACAAGGGAGGGTCAATGGAGTGTGATATTAGCCTCCTGCTGAGAATTTATCTTCATGTTCCCCATAATACTAAACCATTTGAATCTTGCTGCTGACTCTCTCATGGACAGCTTTAATGAAAAGGTAGTATTAAATGTTAAAATCATGTTCTAGTGGATGTTATCTTACCAGTTCCTTTGCAGAAATACTAGTTAAGAATCACCATATCTGTATATTCAGTCTAGCGTTGCTACTTGCAAAAAGGCAAAGTGCATGTGGCTCTGGCAGAGATGGAGAAAGAAGTTAATCTACTTAGAAACATCACTGCTTTGCTCATTGCTTGGCTAATAGTCTGGGTTCCTTTTTAATACATTAAAAGTAATAAAATTTGTATTTTATTATAAATAAAATGTAATGTTGGGGGTTTCCTTTGTAAATAACAATTATGAGCAGTCTCCAAAAACTGACAATTCTAAGAGGTTCTACTTATGTTTTTTCCAGGGCACCACACCTAAACTCACCAAAGCCAAATCCATCGCTGCTGTAACCCAGTGCTGTAAGTAACCCAGGAGAACAGTAATTGTGGTGAGTTTGGCCCTTGTGTGCTTAACAGCAGTTCAAGAAACATTCAAGAAAGCATGCCTTTTTCTCTTTCTGTCTCCTCTTTATATTGTGAAAATGATGAGGAAATTGCTCCTGTGCTATTATGCAAAACCTTATTTGTCAATCTCTTCAAAAAATCAGGAAACATTCCAGAAAGCTAAGGAGGAAGTTCATACCAGCTTTAGCTAATCTGCAGCAAATCCGGCCTACATGACTCCCCTGTCACTGCTGCTCCTTTCATCTATTCTTTATAAGGAATCTATTGAACTTTAATTAATATGAAAAATTCAGGTTTTCATCTGATTTAAATGTGACTGACATCATGCTGCTACTAAAAGTGGAACAAAGTCCAAGTGTGATGAAAACAATGCTGAATGTCTGGATTCAGAAAGGAATCTCGGAGCCCAGAGAAAGCATAATCTTACAAATCTGTAATGCTGTGTAACGGATAAGTAGAGGAATGTCAGAAACTCATTTATATAGATGTCTGTGATAAGGATAAGTGAGTGACACATGAAATATCTATATTATCCTCAATCTGGAAACTTTTCCGAGAGCTAATCTCACTCTTTCTAGTCTTGGCAGCTAGTTAGAGGCCTGGATATGATTTAATTCTGACTGAGTTCAGAACACAGGAGAGAAATCCCATGAATACAATGAAATAGATCTATCTGTGTTTGAGGATGAACCACATGGGATAACTTAAGGGTCTGAGGACTTGGTAGAATAAAATTTCAGTGCCTGCATTTCTAAGTATTGCAATACCTATGTTTGGATGTAATGCATTTATGAAGTAAAACCCCAAATTAGGAGTTAGATATGTAGGTTTGCCATGCAATGAATTTGAAGACATACAATGAATTTGAAGGCATAAATGACTTAGAAGAACAAAGCTTAAAACCCCTGTACATTGAGCAGACCAATCTACAAGAAAACATTGGGCTTTAGAATGAGCTCTTTAGAAATTAGGTACCTTAATCAGGGTTACAAGTGTCTGTGTCTCCACAGAGACCTTGTTTGAAAGTCAGAAGTGGTAAAAGCTCTTCTGTTTTTGCCCCAAATGGATAAGCACTCCAGATTTCATTCCGTCTTGAAGCTGTAAAGGTTTGAATCAACAACTCAGAAGTGACCAAGCTCTTTTCAGTAGTGTTCAACAACAAACAAATACACCCCAGACTCTCACGGTCCCGATGTATGCTGGTGTCTTGCAAAGACATTTCCAAGTGAGCTTTAATGTGAGCTGTGAAACACAGGAGGTACAGCTTTTCCTGCATACACACCTCATGTCTTGCTGAATTGTACATCTCAAAGGAAGTCCTTGCTACCATGGAGACACAGCTAGACTGATGTTAATTTGGGTATATCTACACAGGATAGCCACCCACCTCTGGATTGTGATGCAGATAGAAACACATACATCAAAAGACACTTAGAATTATTTCCTTGGATACCTATTGGTTTCTCCATGTGCCAAGTTCCATGTATCTATTTCTACAAGGACAGCTGCTGTTATGGTTGGCTGGAGAAGTATGTGGAAAAATAAGTGTAAAAGTAATAAATGGGGACATGGACTTAAAAGGAGTAACTGAAGTCTACATCTAAGCTTTCCAATAAGTAATCTTTCCATTTTGTTTTATGCCTGGAAATCTGCAGCTGTGTATAATTTTGTTCAAAGGAAAGTAGTACTAATTACTCTTGTGATATTATTAGTGGTCCTTGTAGCCTTGTGACACTTCCTTTTTAATATGCATTGCCTGTTTCCCTAAAATGAAGGAGAGAAAAAAAAAAAAAAAAGAAAAAAAAGAAAAAAAAAGAAAAAAAAAAGAAAGAAAAAATGATTTTTTTTTTTTTTTCCTTGATCTTCTTTCTCTCCTTGGTAACTTCTGCAGTCATATTAGGAGACATTAAACCAACATCTTCAACCTACTTTAAATAAAATGATCTAAGCCTTGATCTAAATCTTTGGATACACCATTAATATTTTCTAGGCAAATCTCGTTACTTTGCCAGGATCTCAGCATATTTTAAAAGAAGTAATTTATGTCATTTGCAAAGTACTTGCTCAGAGCTTCACTATTTTAAATGCTGAAACCCAAAGCACCAGAATTTTAGCAGCAGAGGGAAAGGTTAATAATGCTCATGTAGATCTAATGTTCAGCTTCAATACAGTTTCATGCTACAGCCAAGAGACTTTCAGACCCAGTGATTTATACTGTCATTGCCCATTTGGAACAAGATGTTGAGAAGCATTGGTCTATCTGTTTCTAGTATAATCAACACTAATGCTTGCTTATATGTGATCTTGAACTGAGTTTGGCAAAGATTTCTGAAAAAATCTCATGCTGAATTAAGAATCTAGAGATACCTACAGTATAATTGCAGCACCTTGATACAGGATGACAAGAAGAATAATGAAAGCCTTGGTCTGTCAATAGGCAGGCAGTTCCAGGAAATGTTTTCCACACACAGTGCTCTTAAATCTGAAAATTTGTTTGGAGAATATCCATTTCTCAGGGTTTACCCTGCTTGATTCATCCCTATCATTGTTTCAAAATAACATTTTACTTGTTTAAGATGTTATTCTGTCCATATTCCGAGATCTTTTATTTTTTCAGTGCTTTCACTTATGCCTCCAACTCTGCCCACAGAATAGAAGACTATTCTAAGATCTTTCTCTCCAATGCCCCATATTAAAGTCATATGTTTGCATAGTGGCCAATATGTGACATGTCATATCTCTTTCTTTCTTTCTTTCTTTCTTTCTTTCTTTCTTTCTTTCTTTCTTTCTTTCTTTCTTTCTTTCT
>CM021731.1:5221782-5346249 GCA_011075105.1 Heteronetta atricapilla | reverse complement strand
TCTTTCTTTCTTTCTTTCTTTCTTTCTTTCTTTCTTTCTTTCTTTCTCTCTCTCTCTCTTTTTCTCTTTCTCTCTTTCTCTTTCTTTCTTTCTCTCTTTTTCTTTCTTTCTTTCTTTCTTTCTTTCTTTCTTTCTTTCTTTCTTTCTTTCTTTCTTTCTTTTTCTTTCCTGCCTTCCTGCCTTCTTCTTTCCTTCTTTCCTTCTTTATAGCTATTAGAATGCAGTTTTATCAAATATTTTGCAATCAAAGAATATACTTTTGATACACATTCACGGAACTGCAGATCTTAGAAAAGCACCGATTACCTGTGGCAGAACCTCAGAACCTACACTGGAAGGATGGTGGCAGGAGCAGGATGTCTTCATATTATATGAAAGAGATAGGTAAGAGAAAAAAAGCTGAGTATTTTGAAAATATTTGAGACCATCCTTCATTGCATTTCAACTAGGTATCTGCTTACTTTTATGCTGAGTGTTGCTAGCTACACACTGCTTGCTATAGTACCTCTGTTTTTGTTAAGAATGTGAAAAAACGTGTGATTTTTTGGTATAAAGATTACTGTCTATATCAGTATTATACTGAAAGACTCTTCCTAAGGGTGATGCCCCACACATTAAGAAAAGAGAGATCTCAACATAAATTCACAAGATGGAGTGGAAGGTAAAATACTGCCTGCCAGGCCAGCAGGAGAGCAAGGATTATAACCAGCAGTTCAGTTTCCTGTCTAGTGCCCCACTTATGAGACTACATTTCCTTCCCTAAGCTTATAACTAAAAGTGATATTCAGCAAAGAAAGCACAAGGTTGGTTGTTGTCTTTCTAAGTCTTTTAGGATTGTTTCTCTTACCTGACAACTATGCCTACATATTTTGCAAGTGATGATTGATGCCCATGTATGCTGTATTTTGCAGATTTATTTAATTCACCTCTTGCAATTACTGAAGGCATAATAGGGCTATAACAAAAATAAAACATCTGTGGTCTTTGACAGAGTGACTTAAAGAGAAAGGAGAAAGCTTACAGGGCATGAAACATGTAAGAGAATTAATTGAAACAGGTGATTGCAGCTAAATGATACTGTTTAAACTTTAGCTTTTCATAGATCAGTAGGAAATTTTACCTGACTATGGCTGTAAACATGCTTCAGAAAGCCAGCCAAGGGCTTTAGTTGTAGGTCTTTGCTAGAATTTAGGAACCTGTTCGTAGTTCTCTACTGAAGCTTGAGTTGGCAACATGGGAAATATTCAGAACATGCTATTTAGAAACAAAAATTATGCAAAACATTTTTGCATTCTGTGATTGTGCTTAGTGCCATATACTTTAATAAATTTATCTCCGCAATTGGTATGAATTTAGATTCTCTTTATCCATTATGTTGCATAAACAGATATTTCCTTACATGCTCTAAATGCACGTAGAAATCCCACCTTGCTGCAGAATGTGATTTGTGTCTCTTAGATTTAAATATGAACTTTGTGAAGCAGGTCAAAAGATGCTTGTTGCTACTACTTTGCAATATTGACATTGTAAACTATGTGTGGATATAATGTAGGAATAATGAATAAATTTAGACTAAGAAGATGTACAAGGTTATTATGATCAGAGAAACCTGGCACAGTATATGAAATACAGGAGGTGGAATAAGAATGGGATTTATGATTGGGATTATTTGGCAAGGTTGCCTAAAACCATATGGGACCTTTTTCAGTGATGCAGTTTACTGTTACTGCAATAATAGCCTAGTAAGCAGTACACAGAATAACATTCCTCGTCATTTGGTTCCAGGCTTCTGTGATGCATTTCTTAATGTCTAAGCACTAGAACACTCAGAATGGTCACATTAAACAAGTTGAAACACAGCTCATCAATTATGATACATAAAGTAGTTTAAAAAATAGCACCAGACAAAATATTAGAGAAAATTATCGGTGTTTTTAGTTACTGTGGTGTGTATCTCAGTTTTGTGTGTTCAGCTTGATTTATTAAGTGAGACCATAGGTGATCACAAAATTTCTCCAAGACTGTACAATTAAGATAAAAGCAATCAAAAATGTTCATATTTGTAATTTTTTCCTGAGCTTCAGGTGCCCTTACAGTTGCTTAAGTATATCTCCATACCTACAGCTAAAACTAGGAGCAGCAAGCTCTCATGTTGCCACAATAAGAAAAAAGAATTCCAGCTACATAAAATGCTTTTCAAGTCAAAACACCCTCCCTGGATGCCTTTGGACACAGAAGAGATCTGCAGCTGCCTCAGTTATCCTTGACCGAGGGTGCATGCCAAAGCTCAGGCACCAAGGGAGATGTCCTGCCAACCCTTCTCAGAATGAGGGAGCTTCAGCAGACTCTTTATTTCAGGAGGGGAAGAGCAGCACTTGGGACTAGGCTTTAAAGGTCAAGTCAACAGTGAAGGTTAAGTCCAGTGTCTTTCTGACAATCTGAAAAGCAAAAGCCTGTGTGAGAAGATAGGCCTTTGGCATACCTTGGAAAGCCAGATCCTTAGCTGATATAAGTCTGCCAAGCTGTGCTGATGTCTGAAGGGTTGTTTAAGTCAGTTGAGGACTGGCCCCATATGAGCTGAAAATTGGCTGGGCAGGAGGCAGAAAAATGTTGCTCCTTTGAGTTGTGCTAAAAATCCCTTACAATTAGCTCCTTTCCATTTAAATCTTGAGGCACCTAGCTCAAGCAAAGTGAATCTGAAGTAAGTACAATTCACACAGAAAGACAGAATAGTAAGAATTAGGATCCAAATTGTGGAGAGACTCACACTGCTATGCAAAATTCAAGGTGAATGGGACTAGAAAGGAATTGGAAGTAGCTGTGAGCAGAGGTAGAAAAAACTCCCTAAAAGATATATAAATGTGTCAGCAGGCAGTATCGTTAGGTGACAGATGTGGTTTGCAAGCCACTCTGCTGCTATGCAAATCAGGCAAATAGGTGAGTTGTGCAGGTATTTGGAGCCAACCAGAAACAGAACCACTTGCAGTGCAGAAAAGGTTGATGTTGCAGATAGGTGCTGAACAACAGGACTCTGTGTAGTTTGCCAACAGCCACCAGAAGAGAGTCGGGAGAAGTTCCATTTTAATATGCAGCATTTTCTGATTTTTAAGTGCTCAGATATGTATCTTATATTGTTTCAGCACAGATAATGATAGTGAATTATTTGTAAGATAACAGAATGGATAATGCAAAACATAGCTGAAAGCATAAACTGCACCTAGGATTTTGACTTTCTCAGTGGTCATACTTGTAAACAAACTTTTCTAAATAACCAAACTAGCAGATGTTTTTCTTCTCAACTATTAATTATTAATTGGCATCTGGACAGCTGATGGCATTTTTTTTTTTTTTTTTTTCAAAGGGAATGCAAAGTTCAATTGAGAATAATCTTTTAGCTGCACTTAGGATGTTCTTGTGTGGTGCATAAACTTTGCTTTGATCCATTTGAAGAGCTGTCTAAAGGCACCCTTCAAGAAAAACTGATAGGTAATGCAATAGTTTACTTCTACAATTTGCTGACACAGCCCAACTCTATTCTTACTGCTAGAACGAGAAAAGGCAAATTAGTCTGCGGACAGAAGACTATAGCTGGTTTGGCTCTGTATCTTTTCTCTCTCTTTTTTTCTTTTCTTTAAGCTATTTCAGGGACAAGCTCCAAGCTTATATGGAAATTCTCAATGTGCCATTTTTGTAAATATGTCAGTTGTGTAACTGAAAAATGTGGAATGTATTCATCAGCCTGTTTACCTGCAGACACCTAGAAAAAGCATCTGCTTTCTATGTGCTAAACAGAAATACATTTTTTTCTTTTTAAACAAAGATTGGCATCAAAACTTAATTTTGTCTTTTGTGGTGCCAAATTTGCCTTGTACACTACTGGCCCCAAGACCTATAAGAAAGTAAGCTACCATCAGAATTATGCTCAATAGCTCCAGCTGGTTCTGTTCTGCCAGGAATACTCCAGTTCAAGGATTTCACAGTGACAGGAACACAAATGTGTTTTCTGAGCTTGTCTTCTGTTATTTTAATAAATTACTTGGAAATACATTTGATTCTTTGGAAAGATTTTCACTTCGGTGACCTTCACCCACAAACACATGAAACTTTTAAAAAATTGATAGTTTCATTTTTTATTGGATACAACGAGGTCACACAGTAGTTCTAGAGCCTCATGAAACAAAATAAGCTGAGATAGCTCTATTGCTTGCAAGTGAAGCTGGGTTGTGTTCTTATCTCTTGCGGTTTCTCATTGATGCACTATGTGACATAAATAAAGGCAGCCAACTCCTGCAAAGTACTTTTGAGACTGAATGTCAAATGATTATATTCTGGTTAGTGGTGTTCAGATATGAATTGCATGCTGTTGCTTTAGTCTGGGTGACTTATATTCAAGATTACAGTAAAGGAAAAAGAAAACCAAAACTAAAAAGACTGACAGGTGGTGGAGATATAGGAGATAAAAGTAAATAAGCTAGAAATCTTCCAAGGACTGTAATAGCATGAATCTATGTACAGTGACTCGTATCTATGTGTCTTTAAACTTCTGTCCTTTTTTTTTGGGGGGGGGGGGGAAGAGGGAGGAGGAGTATTGTTGCTTGTTTGTTTGTTTCTTATGAATTAGTGTTCTTAATTTTGGATGTATGTGATATAAGGTGCTTGTCACCTAGAATTCAAATATCTTCTTACATCATCTGAGAATACTGCTGGGGACTTGAGGACTGAGGTACAGAAGATAAATTACTGCCTGTCTCCTCTTGGTTGTGGGAGTACCTCTATTTTTTTATATATATTTAGATTAGATATTATAAAAATATATATTATAAAGAAATATTAGATATTATTAAAAAAATCTTTACTCTGAAGGTTGTGAGGCCCTGGAGAAGCTGTGGATGACCCATCCCTGGAAGTGTTTAAGGCCAGCTTGGATGAGGTTTTGAGCAATCTGGTCTGGTTGGAGATGTCCTACCTATGGCAAGGGGGTTGGAATTAGATAGGATTTAAGGTCCCTTTCAACCCAAACTATTCTGTGATTCTATGATTATATGAAATGTTCACCCCTCTTTATAATCCTGATTAGTTCCAAGGGGGTGTGCTTGGCTGTTGGCAAGAAGACTTCCTCCTCAAATTCATCATGAATGAGTTAAATACAAGAGAGACAGCCTATCCTGTACAGGTACCTCTGTTTGAATTGGTTGCCTGCTTCCTCAGGCAAGAAAAGTTGAAATAATGTGCCATATATGCATGCACCATCATGTTAATCTTTTAAAATATGTTACCTTACATTCCCAAGCTTCGTGAATGTAAACTGTGTTTAGGCAGGAAGTTTTTATTGTTATCCAGACTGTAACATATGTTAACAAGAATATAGAGTAATAATGATAAAGTTTATTCTGCCTTTATGTCTTTAGTCTCAAAGCAGAAAAGAAATACATGATTCAAAGTGTTCTATTTAAAAGATATCTGTTAGCATTACCTATTCAATACTCTTTCTTAGAAACTGAATTATAATGAATTATATCTGTTAATCAGGTCCACACAAGTATAATTTTCCCTAATTAGGGCAAAATTAATCTTATATGATTTTACCTGTCTAAAAATAAGTGTCTCTGTTAGCTAGTTACTAGTTTATCTCTACTGTTGTTGGAGAGAGGGAGAGGCACCTCCAGGAGACAACAAATCTCAGTATCTTGGATGGTGGTAGTGTTTAAAGCCATGACATGTATCTAAGATAAATTTTCTTGTGTAGTGAACTAGCAGAATCAGATGGTGTTAATGATGAAGGGATCTCTCTCTCTTTTTTCTCTCCACCAATCAGCAGCCAGTGTGCTACCTGACCTGCGATTTGCTTTGCATTATAAAGGACAATGTAATCAAGTTCTTACATCAAAGACTGTGTGGGTCAAAAGCTCTGTGCTTATGTGTCATTAGAGGCCTAAGATCAGTGGAACCTGTGGTTTTAATGAAAATAACATACCAAAATAAGCAGATTTAGGGTCTCATTCTTAACATTAGATGCCCTGTTTTGAAAATGTTGGCTTTTGCCTCTCATTTTCACAGTTTAATCACCTATTTAATACTTCATATACCTATGTCAAAGAAGTGCTGTGAGATTTAATTAATTTTTCTAAAGCTCTTTGAGATGTTTAGATAAGAGGTACTATACTATATACGTGCAAAGTATTACTACACGACTGAAGAGACTTATCACATAAAAGGTTAAGGTCAATTACATTTTCTTGCCATTTATGCACATATTTTCAGATCACAAAAAGAAAATGGTACCAATTTAGTAAATTTCACTTGTATCTACTTTCAGATGAGTTATTTATAATTGATATAAGACAAAGTCTTACAGATCATCAAAATGGCAGTAAATTATGCCCTTTGTGTAAGCTTCTAACACCCTATGTTTTTATGCTGCTCTGTTTTAATTGACATATAAGTGTTTCAATTACACATTGTTATCAAAAAGGATCAAATTAATAATCTATTTAAAATGACTCAGGCAAGTACAAAAGAAAAAACAACAACAACAAAACCAGCCAACTAAAAAAAAAAAAAACACAAACAAACAAAACAACAACAACAAAGCCCACCCAAGTCACTCCATGACTTCTTGGAGGTGTCTGTATAGGTGATGATTTCCCGATGATTACCTGTGCTTTTGAATATCAAATCAGTTTAATTGAAACAGTAAATAGCTGTTTTCACAAACCTAATATTTCACTGGACATTTGACTAACCCTAAAAGAAATTTCTTCTCAAAATCACATTTAAGCACTTTGTTAAGCATACTCATTCAGTGACATGCACTACTGATTTTCAGAAGATCTCAAGACTCTCAACTACTTTAAAATTTCATAAGGATTTGAGTAAATTTTAGAGAAAAAGATGGAAGGTTCAATTTGAAAGATGTCTAGATCAAACTAACCACATAGTAAATCACTTCCACTACACATGGCATATTACCCTACTATAATTAAAACCATTTGATCTTACCATCATGTTTTAATTAAGATCTTGCTTTACACTCTTGCTATTAGAGATGCTTGAGTTTAGAAAACAAACAAACAAACAAACAAACAGAAAACAACCATAGTCAAGAACATTTTCATAAATAAACACAGTTAATCAACCCACTGCTTCTAGAGAGGTCATGTTATTTGAGTATTCAGTGAGCCAGATGTTTTATCAAAATGCTTATGAATCCTGGAAGTGTCAAGCATAAATGTTTGAATGAGTATATATTTGCTGTTCTCTAATTTATTATTGACTCTTCATTCACCCTTTTTTTTTTTTTTTTTTTTCAAAAAAATTGTTGTGGGGAATTCTCATATGAATTAAGTGACTAGCCACACATCTGGATTCTTTTTAAAATATTCTCTCTGTTCTTAAATTGGATTATAATCTCAGAGGATGCAAATATTAGTTTTGTTACTGCTTTTATGAGAACAGGTGTTAATACTTTGTTTTTATTGTAAAAATGACTGAAGTTGGCATTTACTCATGTACCACAAGCATTATAAAGAGAAGGAACACATATTTAGTCCTGCAAAATGCTGTGATCCCCATATCTTCATTAGCTTCTCTGGGGAAACCTGGAATCCCACAGATTGGACCATAAAGTAAAGCAAAAATCAAAACCAGAAGCAACTGACTTAACATTAATATTTAATCAGCTCTGCAATAAATTATACTTATATATTATATCATTACATCTATATATATAATATATATATAAATATGTACATTGCAAATGCATAATGTAAATACATTACAAATATATTAAAAAAATATAAATATTAGCCATGTAATAATACCTTAATATTGTTTTTTTACACAGACAGTCTTGAAGATGAAGGCAGATAAAACCCTCAGCTCAGTTACTCTGACCTGTATATTAGAAGCCATTTAACTTTGCCTGAATTGAAAGAAATTTCTGTTGTTTGAATACCACAAAGCATGGTGGTATGGATGTCTTCACTTGACATGAAGACATCAAGAGGAAGGTAGCAGATACCTACTTTACAGTGTGGATTTGGCTTAGTTTGGCTTCACTATTGCAGCTTTCTCTGCTAGATTAAAGAATCATTTACAACCTCCAATTTGCTGCTCCTGAAGGTCAAGTCACCTCTCAACCTGCCTTCAGGCTGTGTCTGTGCATATGGAGTTGCTCCAAGGGAAGAGCACAGAATTAATCAAAATAGGACAGCCATGCACAAATTAATCTGGGAAGATGTCCTAGGAAAAAAAACTATCTCACCTTTGGAGGAAAGTACCTCCAGTTGGAAACAGCATAATATTTTCTTGGTAAGAGTAGATTTCCCACTGTTCAAGGAGTTCTGTCCCGCAGTCACAACCTTTTTCTCATGGCAAGCAAACTTCTGCTGAATGTGTGTATGTGTGGACTTAGAGAAAAGACACATCTTTAAATCGGAAAATAAATCTGTTTTTATAGTATTTAAATAATCATTGTAATTTTGCCTGTATGTGTCCATTTTTTTTTTTAAATAAAAAAATAAAAACAAGGCCAAGCAAGATTATGTGGCTTCCTAATGCCAAGTAAATGTTTAGCATCAATTTTTTGTTGCTCCTCCAAGTTACAAATGTCCTTCTTCACAAAAAACCTACTAGGACTTTATATTTGGTTCTTATTACAGTGCAACACTACATAATTTTAAGATTAGTGGTTTACCAGGATGCAATCCCTAATTCTGTTATGTTCCTCACTTTTATGTGTGCAGCTAGATTAAAATATCTGTAGGCATTTTTCTTAAAAGAATGGACCCTCCTTGTCAGATTGTTCTTCAGGATTTCCTTGTCGCTATCATTATCTATCATTCTTCCAATAATTACACATTTTTTGGCAGCCATATCATGTTTACTTCTACATCACTATGGAAACACTGAATTGTCTCAGCCCTAATATAGATTCCTGCAGAATCCTACTAGAAATACTTTCATAGAGCAAAACATTGCCAGTAAGTAGGTTTTTTTCCTTTTTTTTTTTTTTTTTTTTTCCTGATGTCTAGTTTAATCTTCAGTGTTTTATTCATTTTATTGGAATCTATTCTTTGATTGCAGCAAAAGATACTTCTCATTTATATGCCCATTTGAATATCCAGTATGGACTTGGTCAGAGTTCAGGCACATGAGAGCAAGACAGCCACTCAGCCTGCTGTTCAAGACTGGTGGATCACAAACTAACACTTCTACTTCTTTCTCCTGGGATACAGTAATTAATTCATTTATTTATTTTTAATACAGAGCCATGCTTCATTCTGTTATTTTCTAAAATGATAAATGTGATCAAAAAGATCTTCCTGCCTCCTGTTTTCTAGGTATGATCCTAGTGACTAAATAATATTTTCATCATCTGAGACTGATCTCTAAGCATGAAGGTGGATTTCCAGGGTAGATTTTAGACTCTCTTCTCCTTCTCTTAGTCATGATAGAGCATAGGTAGAAGCTCAGAACTGATCTGGACATTTCAGATGATGGGGCTTCTTTGGAGATGCTTTGGATCATGCATCAAGTGAACTTTTTGCTCCAAATGGAGGCATCACACCATTGAGGGTGTTAGAGAGAAGCAGATGCAGAGTGTGGGTTGGCCAGGGCTGACTCAGCAGCTCTCTCTTGCCAAAAGAAGGCATTCTGACTTTCCTGTCTTTCTATCTCTCCTAGCTGTCTGCATTCCATATACAGGTTGTGACATTTGTCTGAGTTCTTGATGAGCCAATTCCACTCATTAAAGAAGAAGAAAATTAGCCCAGTAAAATAATGAATAAATTCAAATAGAATTTACAAGTTGAGTTAGCTCACCAGGGGTCAGATAAGAACCACAAACAGCAGAAGGGAATGACTTGAAACAGAAAAAGGTGGGAAAGAAAAGAGAAGGAAACAAGGATCTGTACTGCCTCTTTCAAAAACAAAGAAACCTGTCACGGACTTAGAGATCCCATCTGCCTGTACCCTTTGGTAGCAGTTTATACAGCTCTTTTCCAGCTCTCTTGGACAAAGTATTTACACATCACCTAAACCCATCTGAAGTGTTATATTAGGCAGGTGTTGTAAATCACCATGTGAGGTCATTTTAGGCATTGTAATACCTAATTTGCATGCTCAAAGTAATATGTTTCATCTCAATTATCCTTACCAAATGCATAATCTCATCAAAGATGACATTCAAATTTGTAAAAGATATTCTTTTGCATAAATTAATACTGGCTGATATTTAATTCTTTGAATTTCCATCAAGTTAATTCCTCTTTCTTTTTTACATATTTTCCATATCTTCATGTCACTTTGAAAACCCTGAAGCTTACCACATGATTCTGCATGTCTTTTCTGAATATATTCACATTAGTATTTTTTCAGATGTCAGGGGGTTTTCTTTTACTTTGGGATCAATAAAGAATGTCTTAGTAATTCATATTTCATTGAGTATCTTTTAAAAAACTATAACATGGCAGTTGTCGAAGCCAGTTGGTATAAAAAGTAGTATATTCATTAGGTATTATTTTATGTACTTGTCAATTCTCAATGAATTCAGAAATGTTTCATCTTCCTCAAACTGAATTTCATATTCCATCATAATATCTTTCATTCCCCTAAACAACTGGCTGTTTCTGAATGAATTCCAGTCTGGTTTTAAGACCTTGAAAATTTTATCTTAGGGGAGAATACAAACAAACCTTCAAAACCTTCTTACAAATGAGGCAGAATGGAGTTTCTCTTGGGTTTCAGTGTGATGTAAAAAAATAGTGATGGGAAATAAGAATATATCTCCATGTTGGTTACCCTATACCCTATAGAAATTATTTTACTTTGAAGGAAGAGTTACACTTTATCAGGTCTATGAAGCACTAAGAAGGATTGTTGCAAGAAAGAAAAAACTTGGGCAGGATTAGAGTGTTAGTAGTACCACATTGTACAATATTTCCAAGTTAAGTCATATTACAGTATGTTGAACTTTTCAGGTCATTGATTTTCTGTACTTTCTTGTTAGGGTAGTGTAATAGCTGGTCAGAAATCTCAAAATAGAAAATGAAAGCAACTCAAAAATAAAAAATGAAAGCAACAAAAGTAACTTAGATGTGTTGTAATAATTACAGCAATCTGTTGCCCAATGAGCTACAGAACACTTTCATCTCCCTGTGCTTTTCAGAGATTCAGTAGTTCAGACTATTAGTAAAAGATGGGTGCAAACAATAGTACAT
This sequence comes from Heteronetta atricapilla, assembly GCA_011075105.1. Lineage (NCBI taxonomy): Eukaryota > Metazoa > Chordata > Aves > Anseriformes > Anatidae > Heteronetta > Heteronetta atricapilla. Next base: position 5,335,030 of record CM021731.1, on the reverse strand, counting down.
TTATTTTGAAAAGATCATACAGCAGTATTTTGAATGGCCAGCTGCAGGAAAGCTGGTTATCATAATTTGCAAAATGTAATTCTTTGCAAAAGAACAGCTATATTTAAATACAGTGACTTAACCAAAAATATTACTTTCAAAGACAAGGAAATAGAAAGGGTATCCTTGTAGTCCTTGGAGAAGTTCAAGCATTACTTCCAAGTCATCTCTCCCTTTTTACCTTCTATCACAGTATAGGAATTCCACAATAATTTATAAAAGGAAATTTTTCAAAGACACAAATGGGAATCAGGTGTCTGATCTCCATTGACTCAAGCACCCAACTCCCATTTGTATTTTCGGAAAATCTTCCCTTAGAGATATGAAATATAAAATAGTAAAGCAACTTATATTCTAAAGCCAAAATCATTTAACTTATTTTTTACATATAACTCCATTTCATTTTCCTTTTAATTTGATATCAAAACAAATGGAATTCTACATTTTAAGAAAGAAAAACTGGATGATCTAATCTTTTTGCCTTTGCTAGCTTCTGTGGTACTGCCACGCATAGAGTGGGATGTTAAATATGACACCTAGAAATTTATAGACAATTGCCTCTTTTCAATGTGTTCTGTTTCTCAGTTTTTTGTTTGTTTGGGTTTTTGTTTGTTTGCTTGCTTTTCTCATTTTTAAAATAATCATATAGTTTAAAAGGCATTGAAGATAAAACATCTGACATAATTTGGAATCATCTTTTGGAAAAGATGTGGCCAAAAGTTTAAGTAGGTGTAAAAAACAGTATTATCCAACAGATCTTTAAAAGATATTTTTTATCTTTTTAAAATTTGTTTTTATTTTTATTTCCTTATCAAGGAAAATAAGTTAAAATGAAAAAAATATTTTGAATTAAATTAAAATTTCTTGTTTAAAAATCTGATGTGCTAACTACTTTTAACAAAACACAGACACCTCAAATTTTTTGAAAAAATGGAAATGAAAAAAGAATAAAAGTACTTTTACCAGTTCCTTTTCTTTTTTAATGAGTTCTGTTACATGGAATCAAGTATAATATACTCTGGTCCAGAGATGGATTTCAGCAGTTCTCCCACACAGTCAAAGAGGTTGTGAAAATCACACCTTTTCCTTAGATGAGTTTTCATTAACAAGTAGTACACCAAAAATCCACCAAAAGTATTATGTTTGGGCCAGGCTTCCTCTTCACCTTTGGTTTCCCAAAGAGCTTTTCCTGCAAAGTTCTTTGAGTAAAGATCAAAGTAGAAAAAAAGGATACAAAAGTTGGTAGAGCAAAGTCGTACCTATATTGCTTTCTGGTCTTGGTCCCCAAGTCATTCTATATCCATACATCTGGGTTTCTCCTTTGGAGGGAACTAGCCCCATGTTTCATGGCTTACAGCTGGATATAGTATCAGGTGTCTCCAAAGACTGTCCCATATAAGAAACATAGATGAAATCACACTTTATTTGTCTCCCCTCTCTGGGGAGCCTACTCCTTTATCAGGTTTGTACTTCTCTTAATGCTCTCATGCCACATTCTAGTCAATGCAACACATAACTCTTGGGTCATTTACAGAAACACCTCTCTGATACACCATGACATGGTTGTTTCATTATTTCAGGCATTCAGAACTGAGAAAACATAATCCTCATGAACAAGTCAATAAAAAATCTTAAGGCCACAGATCTTCTACTCTTTCCCCAGAGGACATGCAGACTAAGAAGTTTCTGGAGGTGGAAAGGCTTGAAATATCCGTCCACGTGTCTGTGTGATACTTGGACAAAGGTCAGGTGTTTCTCCCAGGACCAAATGACTTTCCATGTGGATGTAGTGTGGGAGGAGGAGACGTTTGTGTAGATAATCTTGTTGAGCTCACTGACAACTAGAGATTATTTCTGTAACTATCTGCCCTGAAAATTGCTTTTCTGGACCTTTATTTATCTATTTATTTATTTATTTATTTTTCTCCTTCAAGGACTGCAGAAAAGATGCCTTTCTGTTGATAATATTTGACTTGAGTCATCCCTACAATGAAGGAGACTCAGATGCAGAGATCTGGTACAAAGAGTCTTTGCTGGAAGAATCAATCATATCTCCAGTTAAAAAAAAGGTGTGATCAATTTGTGTGAATCTAATTAAGGAAATGAATACACTCTGGGAGAGAGGAAAAGTCAAGATATTGCCCACATCTGCACTGAAAGTAGCCCTGATACTTAGAAATTTTGTATATGTGTGTAGTCATTTTCTCTCCTCTTTGGTTTCTCTAAGGGTCTACACCTACACTACCTCATCAATATTAGCTCATTTCCATAAAAGAAGACTGAAAAAAATGCTTATTTTACCTTTGAATTATTACATAGACAGGTTTATTTGTCAGCCAGAAGCCCACTGAGTTTAAAAGCAGATACAAAAAAATGTATGTCTTACCAATTCTTTGGTATAGAAAAAAATAAAGCCAATGGGATAGAAACTTGATTTGATTCAAGGAGAAAGAGGCTTCAACCAGAACAAGATCAAGACAAGGAATCCCAGTGCTAAAGGTCAAAAGTCCTGAACATGCGGGAATAAACCATTAGATTCAGAAGTATATTTTAAAAGAAGAAAAGATGCTAAAAATCTCCCCCCCAAAACAATTTGAAATCGATAAATATGTCAGACAAAGGATTCAGTGGAAGTTATGGTGCTTTATATATTACATTAAAAAAGCAATAAACTCTTAAACTTTAATCATTTTACAAAACAATACAGAAATTGTTTTGTTTTTTTTTTTTGGTCAGAAATAATAAAAAAAAAAAAAAGAAGAAAAAAAAAATCAGCAGCTGTTTCCAGGCCAAAGAAACAACAGGGGCTCTTCCTCTGTAGTACAGTAAATGGCTAACTTCCCAGGGTAGTTTAAGTCCCCTGCAGCCTGCAGTGTCAGCAGAGTTGGTCATTTACGAATCAGTAGTGTTTTGTTAGAAGTTTGTTTATCTTTCAATGAAACCACCTGCCTTGAAGCTGAATTGTTTGAGCTATAAATAAATAAGCAGTGCATCAAACTCTCAGAATGAAGCAGAAAAATGTGGGTAAGCGGACAGGGTGAGAAAGAGAAGGTTCAGGTCACCTTGCTGACAATGAGAGATAAAGCTTGAGAAATATTCTGTTTATTTTTATTTTGTAGAACATGGAATAGGCATACATCCAAACAAGCATTCCTCACTCATTCTGTGTAAGGCCATGTTTGGATGATGGGAACTCAAAAGAATTGGAACTCCTTCCCTCTCTCCCTTCCTTCCTTCCATAATAATGAGTTGGCTTGAACAAAAAAGGGTAATTCTGTGGAGTCTGTTGAAAACATAGGTATTTAAATTCTTATCAAGTATGGATGTTACCATCTATATAGAATGCCTGACAGGATTTTAAACTATATATATATATATATATATATATATATATATATTTCCCAACAATGCAATGAGTTCTATTGGCCAATCATACTCTTTTTTTCTTTTTTACTTAAACAAGAGTGCTCCTTTCCATTCATTTCACACTGCTTGTCTTTCAATTTCACAGTGCCTTCTAGTTGAGTTTGTAAAGTTGCCACTGAGGACCCCTGCTCTAAGTCTTTCCATGGATGACAACAGGAAATGTTCACAGAATTCACACTCTTTTCCCACTGCAACATATCCTGGCAGATGTGTTAGTTACCATAGCAACAATTAAGACTAGCTTTTTTTTTTTTTTTAAAAAAAAAAAAAAAGAACAATCAGTAGTGGCTGAAACATTCATAAAATAAATAAATAAATTCTCTCTCAGATTTAAATTATGCAGTGTAAAGATCTTCCTGATAATGTGTTCTTGCTAATATTTGTAAGGGTATAAGATAACCAACAGTCATCTATGTGACTTGGCTGAGCTGTACCTTTTTGTTCTCCCTCGGAGAGGGGATTACATGACATGGGCCCATTTCTGCTGACGTGAAGCAGGAGAGTTGGAAAGGGAGCATCTAGATACTATATACAGAAGTAAGAAAACATAGACCTTCAGTGTTGATACAGCTTTTAAATGAGGTAAAAAAATAATCAAAAGATGTTCTCTGGGCTGGAAAGGTGACTATATCTATATAGAAAATATGCAGTGTATCTAAAGATTTATCTATCCCACAACCATCTTTCTAAGTCTTCATTCAATAAAGCTCTTGAACCACACAACAATAAAAGCAATGTAAATTGGGATCACTGCATTGGTCTCTATGAAGTTATTCTAGACTTACGCTAGTCTAAATAGGAGAATTGAAAGGTAATTCTTGTATAAGTAATTATTCTAGAAATAATCCTCTCCCATTCCCTGTTAGCTCAAATTAAAGTTGCTACCACAGTCCGCTTCCATACCCAGCTTAAAACCCTCCCCAGCAGTTTGGCAAGATATTTGGCTATGTTGTTCTCACCTCTCTTATTCAAATAGATCCTGTCTTTGGCTGGCAGTCCTCATTCCTCAAAGAAGTTCAAGTAATGCACCTAAACGAAAGCTCATTTTTATTTCTTCATTCTGTTGTTTTGTTTGCTGGGAAAGAGAGTGACTTGGTAAAACTGTTTCTTGCCTTGTAACAGAACTGTTGAGAACAACCACAGTGTAACTGTATATGGATAATCCTTTGAGCACAAGTATAAATGGAAGTACAATTCCGTCTTGGGATTATTATGGAGAAGTATAGTCTTTAATTAGTTGCCACAGTTCTTTAGTGCCAGGAAGAACAAGTTATTTACTGAATCTGAAGAGATCCCCATGATTTCCTGTAATAACACCATGTCTCTGAAATACTCAAATACTCTAATATCTTCTGGGAAAAAAAAAAAAAGACATCTTTTTTAACCTTTCTAAAACACGCTTGCTAACATACTCTAATGTTTGAAAGTATATAAGGTCACCTGCAACAGCAGCCTTTACATTTAAAACAATTGTGGCTATATAGAGCAGTGAAGGAATGTACTGCTTCAGATTTTATGTAACAAGCATTGGTGCTGTCCAGCCCTTTACCTCTTTCATACTTGCAGTTTATACAGAACATTGCTTTAGAGTCAGATATTCTGCATGTTTTTATAGAGATTATTTAAAAAGTACTTTATACATAGTTGTTAGCAAAGGCATAAATATAACCACCCCAGACACATTATACTTTGCAGTCTCTGTTCTCCCCATTTCCTTGCTTATTTGCACCACAGCAAGGTGAAATGAAGTTTCCAGCACAGCAACACCACCCTTAACATGCCAACTTATTGCTTCTCTTGCACTACTTAGTGAACAATGAAGTAGAGCTATTCCCCAGCCTCTTCTTGCCCATGTGCTTTGCTAGACTGAGGTTAAGCAGGCACTTGGCTTCTTTTATTGTGTGCCTTAACCCAGTGCTTGAATAGCCACAGGGAAGGAAAAAAAAAAAAAAAAAAAAAAAAAAAAAAAAAAAAAAAAAAAAAAAGGAAATCCAAGTTGCAACCTAATTCTTGCACTGTATAGAAATTTGCCAAACTGTAATGGAGAGACCCTGTCTTTTGTTTTCTAGCATTGTTAATTGTCAAGTGACAACAAGGGGGCATTTTCAAATCTTTCCAAAATTATGGTCACATAAGCTGTCTTCTACAGAGACCATGAAAAACAATTCTGCCAATTCCAGGTGTGTTTGTTGCAGGAGAGTAGTAAGGTCAGAACCTTGGAGGTCCAGCCTCTAAACAGGCACAGCTGTTTCTCCCTTACCTGGTTAAAACTAATATCAAAAACCAGAAAACAAGGACAGTCAATACAGACTTCACAGCAGAACTGTCAATATGTCCTGGTGGCACTGGCAGTACTTTGGTTTCTTCTTATATTCCTGTGGTGCAAAACAATTTAGTCTCTTTAGTATGGATGTGGTTTATAATCTCTTTTAGGCATTAGGCTCAGCTCCGTGTCCTGGTGAAGTATATATCCATAACCAGTGCAGAAGGTCAGAGTGTCCTGCTGACTGTAAGAACCAGACATTCATTTGGCAGTCTCTGCAGTGTGTGTGATAGAAGCTGTTTCTTCCACCCATGTATCCACTAGTTCATCTAGTCACTCACCTCCTTGGTGTATTTCTGATAATACCAACCCATAAACTCACACTGGTGTTCAGGGTGACGTAACATTCTCTGAGAACACATAAAAAGGCTCATGCCAGCTCTTTGGCAGATCCAAAGAAAAAGGAGAGATACACACTGAACTTTTAGAAAGGGTTACTCTGAGAAGCACTTTACATCATATAGCAACATAAAACCTAGGAGATTAGTTTGGAGGGCTAAATCTACTGGGGAAAAATGATCAATCATGAAAACCAGACGCCCATGTTGCCCTTCCTACACCATTCCTAGTCACCAGCTGAGTCACATACAAAATCTACAGTCCAACTATGTCCAGCTATAACTTTATTATCTTACATAGGGTATCCTAGCACAAGCGCTATGCCTCCATGGACCCACATCAATTCTCTTTCTCTGAGAAAATGACTTTCTCTGGAAGTGAGTGCTGGAATTTACAGCACCAAGATACTGGCTGTTTTATCAGTGCCAAATGAACTAATTTTGTGTTTAGAGTTAACTAAATCAGTTTGGATTTCTGTGTGTGCAACTTTTGGACTTGGACTTAATCCACAAAAATGAAGATAAACAGAATAGCTCAGGAGGGAAAAATTAAATATGCTGTGGAAAGGTGAGAGTGAAAATGAAATAAAATACTTGTCAATTCATTTTTAAAAGCTTTTAAGGGAAGTTAGTGAAAATCCTAAGAAAGAAAGAATGAAAGCAAGCAAGCAAAGCAAAGCAAGAGGAGTGATGGGGGCTGGGCATCTATTTTCCCATGTCAAGCTATTACTGTCTCTATGTGGCAGAAGGACTGAAAGAATAAAAGTAAATGTCAGATCAGTTATGCTGATTTCTGTCTATTGCAGGTATTTTTCTGGTCCTCATTATCATAGTATCATAACACTTTCTCCTCTAACTGTTTATCCTCATGACACCTCTCCGAGGCAGGGCAGTGCTATTATTTCTATTATAGAGCTGGATTGAGACTCGGGTAATGGAGCAGATTCTTAGCTGGCATAAATTGTCACAGCTCCATTAACTCCGGTATGAGAGGACTTCAGCAGAGCTGTGGCAGTTTAGGATCTGCCACTAAATGAATCTTCCTTTTCCCTGGAAGCTGAGGACAGAGCAGGGAAGTCAGTCCCCAGGTTTTCCAAGCTCTTAAATAGTGCCTTATCCAGAAGACCATACTGCCTCTGTTTAGATAATCCATGATCTTTGGGCCAAGCTATGCTGCGTTGTTCTTGCAGGAAAAGTCAATGAAGTCTGCATGGTATTATTCACATGAAGCCTGCAGCACACAGCTTGTTGGGTGGTACAGATTACGCATTTACAGAAAGGCTGAAAGTATAGGTACACACCATGTACGCCTACGTATCTGATGTTAGAGAATTAAAAGAATGAAGCTTGCATGAAGCTGTCAAGCAGTAGTCAGTGTGGGATGGGAAGTATAAGGAGCACAAAGAAATACACAAACACACAGAGGTTCTGATGTGGAATTAAAACACGATGTACTCAGAAAGTTTGAATAACAGCATACAAATTATTTACTTTCCTAGAGCCTAATTCAAACAAATCAGCAAGACAAGAAAATTGAAAGGAGAAAGGGTGGTAAGCTATGTTTCCTGCAGTACAGGTGTCTCAACTCTAATGAGTCTACAGGATTCGAGCTGGTATCATGAATATCACCGGGAGTGATTATAGCTTGTAAAAGCAGACCAGAAAGAGACGTGCCTGTGTGTGTCTTGGGCTGTAATTAAAGCCATAAGCCATCGGTAGCAATGAGGCCAGCTGCAGCATTTCAAACCTTTCCTACCCTGGCACTAAAAATAGATTGTGGCACAATAATAATAAAAAATTGTGTACCCAAAATAATTCCAATTAAAAAAAAATGCACATTTGATTACTATAATTGATTTCTCTTCTAGATATGAATAAATGACCCAGGCTAAATGCCAGTTCCTTGCAAAGAATTTCGTTTAAGCTTCAGTGAATTGAAAGGCTCAACCAGACTCAACATTTCCAACTTCCTAGCAAGTAGCAGAAAATCTACCTGACAGTTGCCATGGAAACACGAACAGGAAGAGCTAACCACCAGCCTATAAATCCACAGAGAAACCTTTCTTAATTGGAAGGCCTTTAACCCACACATTTTTCTCATAGCTGCAGAGCTTATTTCTAAAGAGATTATTAAATTCCTCAATTGACTTATGAAGGATGCTTCCCACTATATTACTGTGCTCTGGGTTGCTCATTCTTTATATCTGTTTCCAAAATTACAAAGCAGAGCAAGGATGATAAAAGTTAACACAGATGTTTCAATGAAAAATCCATATGATGTTCTGAAAATAACTTCATTGGCAATGTTCTACTTAGAAAAAATATATAATAATAAAAGTTCAAGGATTAAAATGTCATTAAACAGATCAGATACCCCAACATTTATTTCTTAGGGTTCTAGGAAATTTTTTTTTTTTTTCTCTTTTCTTTTTTTTTTCTTTTTTCTTTTCTCTCTCTCTCTTTTTTTTTTTTTTTTTTTTTTTTTTTTGTAATGGAAGACTATCAGTGGGGAAATATAATTGAAATTGTGCAGGCAATCATTGATTAAGCATTGATTAAGTATATGAATGTTAAATATATATGAGTCCACACACACTTGCACACGTACTGTCACACTCATAGTATATGTGCAATAATATAGGATAATTTATAAAGAAAATAAGAATTAAGGTTTGCTCACAATTACACTTCAAGATTTTGAGAATTTCACCAAGTTTCAGCAGAGAAATTCATTTCAGAAATCCCTTTTTCACATTTTGCAGTTTTTGTGTCTTTGCATTCTGCATTGCCATTTTCCTCACCAGGGGTGGTTGAACTTTACTAACGGCTAGCAGCTACTTTGGGGCAGAGGCTGTACCTGGCAGTGTGCATGGCACCTCTGACCATGGAACCCAACAAGTGCCATAACGGAGATCTTCATTAAGAATTTGTCTTAACGCAGTGTGCAGCTCCCTGTGCTCGGATATGTGGTTTTCCCCTGTGAGCAGATGTTGTGGTACAAGGAACAGAAGAAATTGTAACACTCACAGACAAGCTTGGCTTTCCTTTCAATTAGCCAGCTCAGGTGCAGTGGAGCTGTGGCATTACAGAGCTCAGAGCAAACCAGAAGTCCATGCAGCTACTCAACTCCATGATCAAGTCAATACTCTATACTCTGAATTGCAAGCTACTGAGGTCTAACCTCTGAGTAAGGCATTTTAAAGTAAGTACTACAGAGAATGAATCATGAAATCACACAGAGTAGTTTGGGTTGGAAAGGACCTTAAAGATGATATAATTCCAACCCCACTGCCATAGGCAGGGACACCAGGTTTTGAGCAACCTGGTCTAATGAGAACAGGTTGCTCAAAACCCCATCCAGCCTGTTCTTGAACACTTCCAGAGATGGGGCATCCACAGCTTCTTTGGGCAAACTGTTCCAGTGCCTCACCATTAAGGTAAATGAGTGAAGAACTCATCTCTGAGCAAAGAACTTCTTTCTAATGTCTAATGAGCAGGTATATATCCAGAAAGATTTTTTGTTTGTTTCTTTGCTTGTTTGTTTTTTAGGTAGCAAAATATATCTTTTCTTTTAGTTAAGTAGACAGTTTCCTCTTTGTCCCTGCATTATTTCACATTTAGATTATTTTTATTCTTCCTCTCCAAATTCTGAGAATGGGAAGAAAAAGATTATCTGTATTACACATTATATATGGAATTTCTTCATACCAGGGGACCCTCAAGTAATTCCCACATTTAACCTGCTTACCTGCTTCAACCCTTCTTTGCAAACCCACCACTTTGAGGAGAATCTCTTTATTCCAATGGATGGCTTACACCCTTATAAAAAAAAAAAAAAAAACAATGGACTCTCACCTCCTGATGTCTTCTGAGATAGTCCCATAAAAAAAAAAAAAAAAAAAAAAAAAAAAAAAAAGAGAGAGAGATAGTTATCCAGAAACTGTCCAGTGGTGTTGGATGCTGGTGATTACTGACAGAGCAGAATCTCCACCAGGGAAGGTCAGATAAGCGATATACAAAACATCCAAGAGTCAGAGAGAAAATCACAGCCACTGAAGTGTTTTCACAAATCTCTGTCAAACCACTTCATTTTTAACTGTGCTTTATCTTCATCCTCATCTTTGTTCCTAGCCCTGGACCTCTCTTTACTGAAAGTAGCTAGCCACATCAATAATAATTGCCAGTAGTTTGTACAGTAAGTGAATAACTTGCTCCCCCCCCCAAGTGGGGCTTCCTGATGGAAAAAAAAAGAAAAAAGAAAAAAGAAAATCCTTGTTTTCACTTGCAACATGCAAGGTTTTGAAAGGGGGTATTATGTGTTAAAGGATTAAACCACTCCCGTTTTCCTGCATGCCCCAAATGAAACCCTGGGCTAACATCACAGGATGTTAGCATATTCCTTACATGAATGGGACTAGTTGACTTTCATTTTCTAGTGCCAAGTAACACTGTGTAAATGTTTTGGAGTGAATTAACATAATGAACATGATATTCTATTGCCCAAATTATTGTTTTCCTCCCCTCCCCATATCACTGTTATTATTATTAGAATTGTTATCTGACTGTGAGAGAATCTCTCAAGGGATAAGCTTGCTTTACTGCACAACCATTTCTCCAAGTCCATCAGGCTGGTAACTGCAAGCCTATGATGAGCTTAATAAAAGTTAAGGGAAAATGATAAAGTGAATGAAAAATATTAAAGGTACTGAGGGAAAAAAAATAAATAAATAAAGATGAACTACATTGCATTGATGACAGCTAAAAAACACTTGCTCCTTGCATCACCCTAAAGTGGTTGCAAAGTCTGCAGAATTCTACAGAAAAATCCATGAGCATGTAGGATCCATGCCTACAGGGATTTGCAAGAGAGTTTTTAAGGGATTTAAAGTGAATTCAGTTTAGTTTGCTTTGCTTTTTATTTGTATGCATACATTTAATTTTCCCTGGTTGTCATGTTCTCAGATATGGGTGGCATGTTCAGCAGATTGTTGTTTTCTATTGCTTTCTGCATGCCTGTTATGGCAGAGGACCTCACAAATCCTAAAGATGACAACTTTTCTGTTCCAAAGAACTTGCCCACAAAAGGCCAGACTTTCAGACCTCCTGACACCCCGGAATAATTCCTTCTCATCTCTACAAGCAGTGGCAGGGTCTTGATATTTTCTTGGCTCTTTCCATCTTGTTTATCTTAAAAGTTTAGCTCACTGAAGTTATTGAAATAAATGAATGTCCATACTCTCCTTCTGATCACATTTAATTTCTTTTCTTATCTCCACATCTAGCAATTGTGCTGCCAAGATCCTTTCCAGATTTTTTTTTTTTTTTTAAAGAAAATGTGGTTCTACAGTCAATACATAATGGTAATTTCCATTTTGCCCCAGATAAGTATGGAAGACCAGACAACTTCATGTTTTCTCTGTAAATCTGAATAAAATTTCTATGCTGAATGCTGCTTGATAGCAGGGGCTGAAATTTCAGCATTTTCTCTTCTTTTCTTCCTCTAGCCCTGACTGGCTAGCAGAAGCTTCTTCAAAGTAGAGGAACATGGAACACATGATAAACACAGGAGACCAGAATCTTGGAGGGTCTCTAAGTCCAGCTCAGAACACATCATTGAACTATCTGAGAGAGGGATTCGATTCATTTCTCAGGATGAGGCGGTTTCTGAGTTCTTGATTGTAGATGCACAATTTTACATACACTGGTTGTTAGTTCTCAGGAAGGGATGGCACTGGGTCAAGCTACAATGTCTGAGCTGTATGACTGCATTATTAACTCTGCCTAAACGTTAATCTAGCAGAAATTACTACAGTCCTAGGTCTACTTTAATTCATCCACTGAGAAGAGAAGCCATATAGTGCTGGCAGAATCTGTTGTACCATCTGCCCTTTCATCCTGCCCTCCAAACTCCTCGTACTGCAGGAGAGCAGAGCAGCTCACAGCCCTGTGTCAACAGGGAAAAGCTGCTATGGGAAGGTAATTTCCTCCTGGTTAGCTCTGTCTGAAATTCAGCCATGTTGTCATATTTCAGTAGCATCAAGTGGATGGAATACAATTTATATCCTTGCCTAGAAATAATAACACAGGGAAGGTGGCAATTGTTAAAGGAATGAAGAAAATGTTTAGAAATAAGGCGATGGAAGAACAGTGTGATCTATGTAGTAGCAATTGGCTATGACACCCAGTTTTGGTTTCCAGCTGTTTGTCTGGATCTCTATCAATTCTTGCACAGAAAAGAGGTTGTTATTTACTGGCACTAATTGTAATATTTATTTATTTATTTATTTATTTATTTTCTCCAGGCTACTCTTTGAATCAGAGTTCCAGATATTCTCATTTTTACTACCTGACAGGTGACTTCCACAATGAGTTTATATTTCTTTCTCTTCTCCTCAACTACAGTTCAACTTTGTTTGGTATTTCCAGTGCCACTTAGTAGATCTTGCAGCAAAATCCAAGAATCCTCAGAAAAGCTTCTGGATTTGGTATTTAAATGTTTCCCTCCTATCAAGTTCAGACACAAGTTTTGAGAAGGCACAGCAATTTTGCATGAGTAAATTTTTAGTTCATAACAAGATAATTAAAAAAAATGATAATATGAAGAAATGTTAGATAATAATGAGAAAACAGTCAAGAGAGGGCAGATAGACTGATGAGAACAGAGAAGCTGGAGATTAGTAATCATTTAATGTTAGAGAATTTAGTCAAGCTTTTTAAAGTCGAAGTTTAGTGGAAGGCAGAAAAATCATCACACAGCCGGGAGAATAGGAAGAATGCTGTCATCCCCCGAAGATGCAAAACATACTTCTGAAGAAGCTATCACACTTCTTCTACCGTGTAAGTACAAGAAAGCAGGAAGAGATGGAAAAAAAAGCTATTCTCTCCTTTTGGTTGCTACAGGCTCTCTAGCATTCCTCCATTTTATTCCCAGCTTTCTGAATACTCTCAAGTGATCCATCTAAGGAAATCAATGGTTATTGACAGGCTCTGTAATTACATTTACAGGCCAAGATTCCTAGCCTTCTGCCACTTATTTAAGTGATTACATGCCTTCTAACCTGTTTTGCTAATGATCACCAATGTATGGATCTGAGCCAAAAATCCAATCATTTCTCAAAACAGTCCTTTGCATTGGTGCAGAAAGATGTCTTAGGATGTTTGTGCCATTATCTTGGAAGAAGAACTGATGAATACAGCTGGATGAAAAATACAGCTGCTTTTCGCAAACCCTCTTTCCAAATTCAGGCTGACCTTTCCCTTTCTCTTGGCTGAGACATAACAATTTGAACTACAGTTTGAACTAAGTTCAGAACTAAGTTCAGAGGTCAGTCCTGGGAAGGGGTGGTCAGATTTTTTTTTTTTTTTTTTTGTCTAATAGATCTGTCTGTGGCTGGAATAAATGTCCAGAGGAGGGAAAACAATATTCAGATTCTTACTGTCATTTCTTGCAACTCAGAATATTGTCTGAAATATCAGATCTGGATTTTTTTTTTTAATTATTATTATTTTGTGTGTGTGTGTGTGTGTGATGATGTTATCTTTGCTGTCCTCATTCGAGCCCTTTTGTACTGTATAAAAAACTTTTAGTAGTTCTTCTAATAGTTCTTTAAACAATGAAAAATAAGATTGTACCTTAATGATTAGAACATTGAACCACAAGTTGGATTCCAGTTTTTAATCCATTAAAGGTTTAAATACTTAGATTATATGAAATTTTCAGTAAGTATATGCCCAGTACCTCAAAGGTAGTGGGTAGGTGCTGGAGATGCTGGAGATACAGGTGTGAAATCCTATGAAATCCACGAGAAGAGATGGGAGTTGATACCTCCTACAGCTACCAAATGCTTTGGCCACTCTGCCATTGCACCAGTTGCCAGTTTTGTCAATCTAATTTGTTGTCTTTTGTAAAATTAAATGCTAAAACATGTTGGGAACAGCAAATATGAAAAAAGGGGGGGGGGGGGGCCTATTAATAATAAAAATAAAATCTCTACAGCATTTTTATTTATTTATTTTAAGTGGACATTCAAATGTCTGGATTTCTTTTATAGACATAGAAAAAATAAAAGTCTATGCTCACAACACTGATGCACACTTTATTGACAAAGCTTCCAAAATCTGCTCATGAAAACTGTTCCTGAATGGTCCTCTGGTAGGGTGGCTTTGGTACCAATGACTACCCTCCTGAAGCCCTTGGACTTCACTTAAGTCCATCAGAAAACACAAAACTCCATCTCTGAGTCATGGGAAAGAGTGGAGCCTGAGCAACAGATAACCAGAGGAGCATAAATGCCTCAAATACCTGGTAACATCTGCTACTAGAATTGGTTACTGCACTACCTAGCAACTGCTACTGAAGCTCTTTTGCTTAGTAACTCTTACTGGCTAATAACAGCTGTTCAGTTTACACACTGATGATTCCTGATTCCACTTGTCACAAGTGAAACTATTATTTAGTTTTAAAAAAATAAAAGTCCTATTTTTGCATTTCATTTGCTTTCCTGTATGTAGGTTTATTTAGATTCTAAAGAAAGACATATATGTCTTTAAGTTTTATTATTTTAAACATATTAAACATACAGAATTATTTCAAACAGCTGCCAGATGTTCAAGAGGAAATCCAAAATAGATGCATGATGCTGAAGGAATTTGAAGCTAATTCTTATACCTGAAATTCTCTACTGTAACCAGGATGCACTGCCAATAAGTCACAGGTGTCTACACACCATAAGCAGGTGAAACAAATAAAATGTGATGTGCTTGATAGTTTTGAGACTTACCAAGCCTGAGTATGTTTGTGCATATATACTTGGAAAGTCTATTTGTCTTTTTAGAGATTGTTAGGACTGAAAAGAAATTCACTTCTGCATTAAAACCTATAAGAAATATGCTGTTATATAGAAGGCTCTGTGGACTTTGTAACAAGCTCTCTGTGTTTCAGGAATAAGTATTTCCTATTCTCTTTCTCCTTCTGATGGTAGATGGAATATGGGAAACATGGCTGGGAGATGTAGAGGGTTAGCAGCCTGATCCTGATACCTGGACACATATTAAGTTGAGGCAGGTGCAAAAGGGAAAGGTGAGAAAGAATGTCTGAGAAAGCAAAATGCAAAAAGAAATGAAGAGTGAACCAAAGCTGCTCTTGAAGTCAGTGGATGTTTTCAATTGACTATGGTGAGTGCAAAATTTAACCCTAGATTTTCTAGTGGAATAGGTTCTCCCTTAACATAATTCAAGCTGCTACAACAAGGTATGGGATTGTTTCTTGCTTTTTAAGCCATATTCTTGTCCTAGGTTTGTTGTCTCCTTCATGCCTGATTGTTTATATTTTCTCCCCCTTTAGCATTACTAACCTGCCTCAGATAAAAACATCCTGAAGATGGGTTTATTTGGCCTTCTTTCAATGTGGAAGGCTTTGGAAAGACTTTAAATGAAGCTCTTCTGAGATGAAATGCTTCTACTTGATGTCTGCATGCAAGAACAAGTGTAGGCTCCATATGACTACATCACTAACCACCTACTTTTTGAACACATTCCTCTTCATTAAACACTTTAAATTTGCCAGTGGGATCCTGTCTGCTGTGGAAGGCAGCCTTCAGCTGTGCCTGGGGCCAGGCTTGCATGCCTGGTGTCTATATGGAGACTGCAGCTGATCTCAAATGTAGCCTTGGAGGCTTTAATAGAAAATTAAATGGCCCAGGGAAAGTTTTCTATGTATTTAGCTGAACTTTTTCTAGCTGCAACTGGATGTGCATGTGCAAACTGCCTGATGAAAATTATTCCTAACTAAGCTAAACCCCATTCCAAGCCCAGAAATCAATGGGGAGAATATGATTTGAATCAGGTCAACATTATGCCAGTAACTATGCTGGCAGTTTGATGGTAAGGTAGACTGAAATACAAGTACTTGTGTCTTGTGCCCTGCCCTGTTATGTTCACTGGCTATATAGATACAGCCAGCACACCTCTCTTTCTGCTATACAGAAATACCTTGAAAAAATAATAAAATTTCAGAAGTACAAAGCAATAAACTGTTTCCTTGAGTCATCAGCCATTGTCTCTGACTGGAGGAAAAAAAAAAAAAAAAAAGTAAAATTAGGCTGAAAAAACACTTCATTAAGAAGAGAGTATTTTCTCTAACCTAAAACAAACTTTGTTTGAGGAAAAAATACGGGTTTTAATTAACATATTTTCTTTAAAAGAAAAAAAAAAAAAAAAGAAATTAACAACACAGAATCTTGAACAAGTCAGATAGTTTATTGTTTTATGTGGTTTTTCAATTTTATTTGGAATTAAAAGAAGTCAACCAAACTAAACTAAATTTTTGGACTATCCGGACTGTCCTAAAACTGCAATTTTTAGTGAAAAGTATTCTGTCCAAAAGTATGCTCTATGTTATGCAAAAAAAAAAAAAAAAAAAGATAATTCAAAATGTCACAAATTCACTATTTCACTATTTTATTTTTAAATCTTATCCTGCCATTTTAAATGTGAAGATATTTTCAAATGCAAGATAAATGCTATTTCTTTCTTTCTTTTTTTTTTTTCTTTCCTTTTTCTTTTCCTACCTTTGTTTGCTGAAGAGTTACAGAGTTTATTTATTTTTATTTTATTTTTTTACATTTCTAAGACAAGTTCAACAATTTTAAAAAACAATAAAATCCATTATAAACTGCATGTTTGTATATTTTGGTTTATATTGCATGCTGCACACTATGGGCATGAGCCTGATGATCTTTAAGGTCCCTTCCAACCCAAGCCATTCTATGATCACTGGTCTCTACAGAATGATATATTATTTTTTCCTCTGGAAACCCCATTTTCTCTCTGATTACGAGAAAACCCTTTCTTGCAAATCTGATATGGGGCTTTGTGTCATGCAAAGTCTTGCTCTCCTTTAAATCTATTGTCGCTTGTCGAGTTCTTCCATCCTGTTCACCTCATTTAGTTCAACTGCATTTAGTTCCATCATAAGGGCTTTTTTTTCTTGTTTTATCCATATGTTAAGCAGCAGTTTAGAACATACAGTTGTTACTGATATTGACAGAATCTCTCAGATTTCCCTTGAGATGTTTAAGGTTCTCTCCTGGTTCCTCAGAGTGAATCTCTCATAGTTAATATTCTCACCTCTTCCATATTCTCCAGCTTGATCCATCACTTTGCTACGCATCCCTTTGTATGCTCCACCCTATGGAAAATAAAATAAAATAAAGCTTTGAAACTAGTGAAGGTGAAAGTTTTTGTTTGATTGTTTGTTTTGTTTTGTTTTGTTTTTCACTATTTCTCTGGGGTGTTTCACCTCCCCTCTGAATCACTTTGGTTCATGACCATGCAATGTTTTGTACAGGTGCACAAGTGAGCTCAAAATAGGATATTAACTCTTGACTTTGGGAAAAATCTGAATTCACAGCTCTGAATTCATAAGACTTTTTTTTTTTTTTTTTTTTTTTTTCTTGACAGAAAACAGTAATCTTTAAGTCAAGATGTAAATCTGATGGCTAACTTCACACACCATCCCCTCCCTACTTAGAAACACGAAGTCATATATCACTGCTACACCTACAATAATCACCTAGTGGGTCCAGAGGTTTTCAGTAAGTTTATACAAATTAAACAATTGAACTTAGTCTTTTTATTTTGTTTTACTATTATTATTATTTGATTTCATTTTATCATGCATGTTGCAAGACTAGCTGTGCAATGAGCCAATGTACAGAACACAAGGAAAATATAAAGAACAAAATAAAAGGGAAGGTGTTTGACAAATTTCAAAGCTTGATCTGTTGGGAACACTTTAACATTTATATATATATATTGATGTGTAGTATGGACAGTAACTGTGAAGCTCCTTTAGTATGGAAATCATCCTCAGACTGCACAATCAATATTCATCCCATATCACACCAATTAACAAACTGTGAATAATTGGGAACTAAACATAAATTCATGAAGGACCACAAGCATCTAGATAGCTACTAATAAGGATATGTTTGAAGTAATCACACACAAACTAAATTTTAAATGTATTTTTCCCCCCAGAAAGGTGTCTCAATGTTAATTAAAGAATGTAACCTTTTTTTTTTTTATTTAAGTATAACTGTTCTGAAAACCTGCCTTTACATTTAATTTAAACACAAATAATAAATATAAGCACAGATTTTTAACTGATAAAGAATGCTTATTTTTGTTAACAACATACTCTGTATTTAAAATGATGTCTTAAATACTTTTTATACCTCTTTTAATGATTCTTTCTATTTCAGAAAATTGTTCCCCTGCCTGGATAGCATTGTAAAAAACAAACAAACAAACAAACAAACAACAATAACAAAAAAACCACGAAAATTACTAAACAAACCTAAATCCTTCCAAGAATTGCTTACCTGTGCTATTTCTCTGTATTTTCATTTCATTTCACAACAGAATCTTCTTTGGAATTAGAAAATGAAAGCAAGGAAATAACATGGAAAGCATTTTTTTGCAGCATTCTTAGCTCCTTAAGGACAGTCCAGATCTAGTCTGAGGACTTAAGAATTATCAATTTTGATACAAGAAGTTCAGTAAGCCTAAATTACTGTCACAATTTTCCAGAGTCCTAACTGATCCCCAGCACATTTCATAACAACATGGCCAAAGCAGGCTTTCAGCACTTTGTGTTTGATTACTTCACGCAACATTACCTTCAAAGATGGAGACCTTATATACTGGGAATATTTCACTGAATAAATATTCAAACATAGAAATGATTTATCACAGGTATTGAACTAATAAGTATTTCCCATGGTTAACTGGAAATTAAATCATATTTAAGCAAAGCACGAGTCCCACTTCTGACTTTAAACTAAGTTGGAGTCAAAGGACTGAATAAGAACAGCAGTCTCTGTGTTTGTTTGTTTGTTTTTAATGACTTTCTAACCTATTGTTTGGGAGATAAAGCTTTTTTTTTTTTTTTCTTTTTTTTTTCTTTTTTTTTCTTTTTTTGGTTAGTTGGTTGGTTGTTTTGCTTTGTGTTATATTTAATTTTATTTATTTCATTTTTTGACTTTTTTTTGTTTATTCTTTGTCGTTTTTCCAGCTAGCTGCCTGGTTTGCAACACAGGTTTCAAAGAATTTACCCTAAAAGGAGAAATATTTAGATAAGAACCTGGACAAATATAACAATTTTATCTGTCACAATTTTCAAAAGCAGGAAAACAGATAGATCTGCTTTTCCCAAGTACCATAATTGGTTATTTTCAAATGAGCTATGAAAAAGATCACAGTACTATTTTTTTTTTTTTTTTAACAGTGTCAGTTACTAAGACTTTACTCTCAATGATATTTAGTTCATAATGAATTGAATCCAGAGCTTTTATCCCTACCATATGATGGCCCAATATAAAACACAGGACTACCTTTAGAAACCTGAATATGAAGATTTCTTATTAGTCAAAGAGAAGGGGCAGATGAAGAAATCTGTATGGGAACACAAATATTTCTGTTTAATAATCACAATAAAACTTTCTACTGTAGATCTTACTCAAGGAGTATGACCACTGCAGGGTACCAAGAATGGACCATGGAAGAGAGTAACTGTTCAAAGAAATATTGACCAAGAGAGGGAGAAAAGGGGTTGTGAGATACAGTGAGACCTGAAAAATATTGTTGGTTTGAGTAGTATGTTGCGAAGCTGGAAAAAAAAACAAAAAAAGTAATCTTCATAAATTGGATGAGTACTGCTTTCCCAAGAAAAATGATACTTCGTAAAAGAGAGAATTGATTGGTAAGTGAAAAAAAAAAAAAAAAAGTTGTGTTTATTTATTTATTTATTTATTTATTGACTGATCTTAAGCTCATGAGTCAGATGTGTAACTATAGTACTTTTGTCAGGCTGCATGAAAAGAGATGAGATAGTGATTGGTATCAAAGTTCCAAAGCTGTGAGAAAGGACTGCCGGAAGATACAGATTTAGAATTAGGGAAAATGCTATCAGGATGTGCCGAGCTGCAGAAATACTCAAGGCAGAATGAAAATGTTAAAAGAAAATCAAGTTGCAGCTACTCTCAGCAGACTGACCAGCAGGAGAGGAAACTGGGAAGCAGGAGGTCACAGCAAGGTGAGAGATTTGGAAGAGATGATGTAGAATAAACAGGAAGAAAATGTCAAAGAAAAAATGTGCTTGAGAAGTGGGAACATGTACAGACCCAGAAAACATCCAGCATTTAGAAATAAACACAACTGTTTTGCAAGAGTTTTCAGCCAAGAGTAACAGGAGCAAAAAAGAACATCTCATGACTCGTTGATCAGGAGAGCAGAGAATGACAAGGTTTGCAGGGACAGGTAGTAGACTTTTCAAAGGGCCGACTTAGACAGTCAGAAAAATAGTCAAGCTCTCATGCACACCAGGTCTTCTTCTAGGGTATAGAACAGACAGCAACATAGAAGAGTTCTTCATGGGGATTGCCTGAAGGAAGCTGAAACAAATAATTATTACTTTTTAATTAAGATATAATAAAATACTTATAAACTAAACATAGATCTCTAATAATAAATTTTAAAAAGTGAATGAAAATGCAAATACATAGAGGAAGGAAGCATAATTTGAGAACACTTTACATGAAATTAGTTCTGAATAAAGTATTATGTGATCTGAAGTTGAACTGAAACTGATCCACTCTGTTGGAATTACAGGAATAAAAAGGCAATATTGGGTTTAAAAGCATGCTTAGCCCAGGTTGGATTCAGAGAGTGTAAAGATTGAAGAAACCTAAAAAATGTAATAATGTAAACATAAGAAACAATTATCCAGTCTCAGAAACCATGTGGATTAAATTTGCAGGAACTGCAGAAATGGATGAGACACTGTAGAAAAATTTTAAGACTTGGTGTAAGATCTCATGGGAAATACGAAATATATCCACAGCATCTTATTTATTCAAATGAGAGTTTTCTGTAACTGATGATGTAGTACTTAGAGATACAGGATTGCTTGCTCCAAAATACGACACCTTTAAATGATTTATGTTAACAGAAACATGTAAAAGACAAAGTGATATGATGAGCTATGTATTGCTAGGTTATGGGATTGAAGGCTCATCCCTACAAGGACTAAGGAGCCTTGAGGCACCGGGGCTGGCACAGAACCACGGTAATTTATTCAGAGAAAGGTCCACTTGCTTCTGCTCCCAGGACTGTCCCCAGAGAACATCAAGCCCTTGTGTTCCAACATCTGGATGTGACACCCATCACAAATCAACAGGATCACCTTCTGGATCATCCTGCAGACTGATTGTTTACTGTCTTGGGATAGGCAGCACCAATGCAGGAGAAGAGCATGTAGGGGTTTTGCAAGACTTGTTACTGACTGGCAAACTATACTTGAATACTGAATTACTATTCCCACTAACTTGAGGTTGTATTATTGAATAAACTGTCATCAAATCAAGTCACAGACAGAATTAAAGCTGTATGTAATAAGCAAAATATTTTAGAAATTGCTATAATTGATAATGGTCTGCAGTTTGATAGAAATGACTTCAAAGCTTTAGGGAATTATGGATTTGAAAGTGGAATGAGACAAGAGACATCCCAAAAATGCTTACTAAAATGTCTGGAAAAAAAAAAAAAATAGAATGTTTCTGATAAAGTCTTTGGGATCTCAGAGACATCCATAGTTTGTTCTTACAAACTAAGCATTTAAAGTTTGAAGTAAAAGAGGTTGTTTTGCAAAAAAAAGGTGTATTTTTTTTTTTTTTTTTTTTTCTGGTTTCTTTCCACTTGTGGCTGAAGAAAGAGTGAGTCTTTTAGGATGCAAATGAAGTGATAAAGATGCACACTAAAACCATTTTATAGCCAGCTTTGATGCCTATGAAGTGCAGTTGGCATGCAGAGTCGTACTCTGTCGTACAGGAGGGCAATTTCTCCTTTCTCCCATGAGCTACTTTAGCCACCAGCATCCTCAGTTCAGCCCCTGAAGCACTGTGCCAGGAAATGCTCCAAGTCCAAATAATGAAGGAATGAAGAAATAACTGCAGAGAAATACCCTGAAAATGAAATAGGAACAGGATTGCAGAGTCACTAAAGTGTCAGAGAACAGCGATGATGGAGAGAGAGAAATGATTCTCGGGAGCCAGACCAGAACCACCCCTGACAGGCTACTGACTACTGTTAAAACAATGCTTGGTCTGAGTTCTGATAAACTGAATTCTGAATAATTAACTGTTATGAAACAACAACAGCCAAAAAAAAACCACAAAACAAAACAAAAGAGAGGAATGAAGTGAAGATGGCATTGTTTCTAAGAACAGAGCTGTGGCAACAGATGTGTGAGGGTAACAGAAAAAAAATAATTTTTTGGTTGATATAAAATTCATATCATATATATATATATCATATATATATCATATCATATATATATCATATCATATGATATGTATCATATCATATATATATTGTGTATATATCATAACATAAATTCAGAATAAAGTCTTCATTTTAAGCAACTCTGATACTACACAGTGTTGACTTTTTGTTGTTGTTTTGTCTTTTTTCTTTCTTTCCTTCTTTCCTTCTTTCTTTCTTTCTTTCTTTCTTTCTTTCTTTCTTTCTTTCTTTCTTTCTTCCTTCCTTCCTTCCTTCCTTCCGTCCTTTCCTTTCTTTCTTTCTCTTTCTTTCTCTTTCTTTCTTTCTTTCTTTCTTTCTTTCTTTCTTTCTTTCTTTCTTTCTTTCTTTCTTTCACTCCTAAATGTGATATAAGTTCACAGAATCATAAATCATAGAATCATATAATATCCTGAGTTGGAAGGGACCCTTAAGGATCATCAAGTCCAACTCTTGACACCGCACAGGTCTACCCAAAAGTTCATTCTTACTAGAAATGCTGAGTTTTAAAATAATTTTGAAAACAGACCTTCTTACTTGGAGAAATATGTACTCAGTCCCATGGAAAATGAGACAAGGTAGCCAGTCTGGCAAGTGCTCTGCTGATCCCCAGTATCTTTTTGCTATCTTCTAAGGAAAAAATGTGATGAAAAACTATGGCAAATGTGTCTGAAGATCAGCACCAAGAAGGTGGTAGAAAAAGATTTCATAATGGGGTAAGAAACTGGAATATTAAAGCAAGTGGATGGAGGTGTGGGAGATCTGAGGTGGGAAATGAGTAAAAATATGTGATAAAATAAAGAAAATAAAGGCTCTGCTTTCTTTTTCATTGTGGAGGTGAAACAAAGCTTCTATATAGCTGAACTGGCCATTGGTCTCCAGCTGCTCTGTGCTTGGTATGAAATAAAGAGAGAAAACTGTGACAGGGTTTGGCTGTGTTAATTGATGTAATAGCTCAGTATCTTCGTAGCTGCAGAAGACCGAACATGAGTCTTATTTCATTCCTTTTTGTCTTTTCTTGGAATCTTTCCCTCCTTGCTGAGAGCAAATAGACCATAAACCAGAAAAGCCATATGAGCCTTCCTCTCACCCCATTTCCCTAGAATAAGTAATTTTGAAATAAATGGTGCCTATATTTGAACCACAGCTAATTTGGATTGTGTGAAAAGAAACTCACCTGAGGTGAAGCCTTTGCAAACCCATTGAGTCTCAGCTATTTTATTTCTCCAACCACCCTTTCATGTTACTGCCTCTCAGTCCCACCCTCTCCCCTTGAAAGTCTTGAACAAAAGGGTGGAAGAACCTGTCATTTCCAGAAAACCTAGCAGAAACAGTAAAAGGGGGGCTTCTGGCAGCTGCGGTTCCTCCCATTTTCATCCCTCCCACTTTTGTGTTTCTCTTGCAGCTTGTCAGATCACACAGGAGACAACAACAAAGAAGAAGGAGTTTTCCACCCTCTATGGCACCTTCCCTGTCACCCTTGCAGGAAGAGGTTATTAGAGTGAGAAATTGTGCAAACCCAAATCAGTAAAACAAAGCTATAAAAAGACACCAGAGACAACAGAATGGGGAGGAGAAAGGGTGGGGAGAAGTTAAATAACCTATTGTCTGAAAGAGAAAAGAAAATAGATAAAATCACAACACGAAGAGAATAAAAAAGCCTCAAGCATGGACAGAGCTTTGGCAAACAAACCGATCTGTAAAGGCATATAGAAATCCATCCTATGCATTTTTAGCCCTGTTTCATTTCACCCTGTTCTGGGGACTGTAAAGGATTTACTGGGTTACTGAGTACCTCTGTCTTCATTTTTTTAAGAAAGGTATTATTTCTTTTGGTGCAAAATAGAGTGTAGTGATAGAGAAAAGAAAGATAATAAACTAATCTAAATGAATGCTGTACCTTATTTTCAATGGATACAGTTATGCTACTGAGTAGCTTATGAACAAATAGACCTAAAATCTTCAATGTGAGTGGAGAATGTGCTATTATCTATATGATTAAACTCTTTACACCTTCCAAAGCAATTTGTTTCCATCCAGATTGCTTACTGGGATCTGTCTCTGAGCTGGGCACGGGCATTCTCTGTCAGTGCTAGTGTGCATGGGTCAAAAGTGGACTGGAGAGTATCCCCATACAAGATGGTATAGACAGTTATTTTGGAGCTTCTTCCAAAGTCCTGTTTTATATACTGGCACCTAAGTCAATACAAACAGCAATGCAGAACACAGCAGAAAAGGCAGAATGACTAATATACTCCAAGATATGGAAATAGAAATTATTAAGAAGAAAAATTCAAAGGGTTTAAGAGAAGTCAGGGTGACCTGATATGCCTGAATTACAAAAGAACAAGAAGCTGCAGAGCCACTAGCACTAAATCTCTAAGGCCCAGCTGGCTGAAGCTGTGGGGATTATTTTCAGAAAGTGGAGAGGAAAATGATCTAACTTACTATAGACATGTTAGTCTGACCTGAACAGTATCAAAGATTTGGAACTATTCTCAAAGGAAAAGAAAAATTAAAAATATTCAAAAAAATAATGGATACAGGTAAAACATTATTTGGGAGACCAAAAGTAGATATTACTGGAGTAATTTGATTGGTTTGAATTGCTAAAACAAAGCAAAACAACAAAAAATGTATTTTCCAGCAAAGGAATGTGAAATTCAGCAGAACAGTGAAGTATAAAACAGGAATGTTTTAAAACAGTGAGATGAGGACAGAGAACTGTGGGGTTGCCCACAGACTAGTCAGCCAATGGGACTGCAACAGGTACTGCTGAGACTGGAAGCTATCATCCTGGAGGAAAGTTAATAGAGGAGCCTTGGGAGCTATTCTGCTTAATACTTTCACTAGCAATCCGGGCATGGAAAGTAGAGAGTACATTAATAAAGCTTGCTGGTGATACAGAGAGGTTCAGAGCATCTGCTAACAGCAACTGGATGAGTCTGAAAACTGGTCTAATAGAAATTGGATGAAATTCAATAGCACAGGGGGAAAGTGCATGCATCTGGGGACCAATAACAAAAATTCTTCCATAAATAGAGTGCTCCGTTAGAAATGACCAAGGAGGAGAAGGATTTTGTTGGATATATTAGTTGATGACAAGGTTGTGAGTTGATGTGGCCTAAAAAAAATAAAAAATCTACTTGAACATTTGTTAGATAGGGAATGCTACTGATCAAGGCACTGCTGAGACCTTAGCAGCCTTCTCATATCTCAGAAAGAAGAAATATAGTTCACATATACTTCACCATTACAGGAGCAGTGTGGAAATCTGAGGAAATTCAGGTCTGGGAAAAATTTATTGAGTAACTGAGTCAAGTCCCTAATTATCCTAGGACTTCCTAGCTCATTCTAAAACTTTTTTTTTTTTTTTTTTTTTTTTTTTAATAAGAGTTGTAATAGTAGTAATAGTTATTTCTTCTGTAAAACTGTTGCAGAGTTTACTATGCAATATAAACATACGTTAAAAAACTAACCATGACTTGATTTTGGGAAGCCCTGTTTAGTACAGTACAGAACACCCAATAGGTCTCAGGAGCCTTGAATCTGTCTTGTCTCTCTCATAGGTTTACTGGATGACTATAGATAAGTTATTCTCATTTGGTCATGATTTCCCATTTGTGAAGTGGAGATAATGATACATTATTACCTAAACAAATTTTGGAGATTCACTGCTGAAAGGTAGCCTCTTAGGTATTATCACTTTTACTAGAACTGCGAGTATCTCAGTAATCTCCAGAGAATTCACTATAACATTTTAAAGGCTTTATTTCTTAAATTTACTTGTCTAGCAGTCAGGATACTATGCTGGGATATGTCCGTGTCCTCCAGGCAAACAAACCAGGTTTGTGGCTTGAGAATGGCCTGCAGACATTATGCAGCCCACAGTTTTGTCTCTCACCTGGTTTTGACCTGCACCAGATACTGTTTTCCCAGATGATACCCAGATGATGACAGTACATGAAAGGGACCAATGTATGAGCATGAGCCCCATGCTTGGTCTTGATAGCAGGGAAAGGTCCCTTTCCTGTTTTGTTCAGTTATGTAGACAGTACCATGATATCCAGTGGTTGGCATCACAGACAACAAAGTCGTGATGAAGTACCTCAGATCCTCTCCTACATTTCCTCATTTTTCATGGGGCTGGAAGAGTGGCAGATGTAATGCACCAGTGAGTGTGTGCTGCTCAGCTATTACATCTACAGGAACCTATATGTCTCAATTGCATTATTGTATGCAAGTTATGTCAAAAGAAACCATTAAAAAGTATTGGAAACCAGAAAAAGAGAGTGAGACCAATGTCAAAAATCTCCTCTATTCTTTATGCAGGGGGTTAGCTTTTAATGCCAGGCCTCAAGCAAGAGACCGCTTGCCTAATTACCAAAGAAAGTGAAAACAGCTGCTATTATAGACTCAAAGTTAGAGGCAAATGGTGAACTGAGGCATGGAGAAGTTAAGTGGTTTGCCTTAGGCCACAGAGCGAAGTAGTATCAGACCCAAGATTAGAAACCACAAGTTTTCCTCATACATTTCTAAGCCAGATCATGAAACTGTACCATCTGGACATGCGTAGATAAATATTGGGGTCTGTCTATCATTCCTATCCATCTGTAAAATAAACTCCTATCCTCTCTCAGTTTCACATGATTTCCAGGCAAATACTGTTTTAAGTGTAGTTTCTTGCACAGTTAATATTTCAGAAAAATTATTCAAGATTAATGTGGTGACACAGACAAATGTCACCAAATAAGGATTTCCTTATTTTTTAACCATAAACATGATTTTAACCAAAAACTGCTTAGTGCAACATGATTCAGAAATAAAAGTTATTTTCAGCTGTTTATTGAAGTAACATTTTTTGAAAGATGGGAAGGAAGCTGGGAGAATTGAGATAGAAAATTTTTGCACTACAATAATTTAGCACAGAACAGCCACAAAAGCTAACAAAAAAAAAAAAAAAAAAAAAAGGAAAGAAAAGAAACAGAAACGCCAAAACAAAACCCCAAACCACTACTAATACAGTAGACAACTAAAGCACAAAATAAACTCCAAAGTAGCACTACCTCAAAACACTCTCCAGAGTAAAATAACATTTTTATCCCCATTATCCCTGTCAAGGGCTTTTGCAGTTCCAAAAAAACCATAACAAACTCACATGAAAAAGATCTTGGGCTTGGCTCCTTATGCTTTCTCTTCTTGTTTTGCTTGAGACTGACATGCTTTGGCCTCTCACAGATTTATAGGCACTCATAGCCTTTTGTTATACAACATTTACCAGAATTCCTCCATTGCCAAAACCTGGTGAGATGAATTTTCCTTTTTATTTAATTTTTATTTATTTTATTTTATTTATTTTGCTTTATTTTACTTTATTTATTTATATGTTTACTTATTTTATTTATGTTCTTACTTTAAGGAGATCAATTCAAGTCTCCCTGAAATTTAGGGGGTCTAAAGCAAACCCAAACAAACTTTAAAGTTATAAATTTTGACATAAAAATAATCTGATTTCCGTAATTCTATTCACTTCTTTACATGAATCTACTTACAGACCCTACTCTCATCTAATGGTTCCTATGCAGATCTTAGAACTACATAGCTTGAAAAATCATATGTGAGTGTTAGCACAACACAGGTTAGATTTGATAAATTAATGACTGGTGTCAGTATCTCCCCATATTGGAGAAATATCCAGTGACAGCTTGGCAAATGTGACAACACAGCAGGCTCCCTGAGACAGTGGGAAGGATGCAGCTGAAGAAATCAGTGAGCTTTGCAGGTCTCTATTACCTTATCTGACTGATACATTTCCAGATAACGTGTCTGCGTACAAGAGGCATACTACCTCTGCATGTATTGCTCATTTGGGCAAGTGCATGTGCACCTGCAAGAACATATACCCGCTGTTTTTGATAAACACAGGTATATAAACCCATGTTCCAGGATGTAATCTCAACGCATCAAAGTGCTTAGTCAAATCCCACTGCAGTATAAAGCTGTTGCTTAAGAATTTTCCCAAACTGTGGCTAGTTACATGTATCATTATCATTGTGGTCAGTCTTTCTATTTATTTCAATAAACTTTAGGTGGGTCCCTTGAAGTCAGTATTTTGGATCTACCTCCTGAAATGACACTGAAAAAAAAATAAAATAAAAAAAAAGCATACAGATTTCTTCTGCCTCACAGTTCTCAAGAGATAAATTCAGGCAATCACTGCATCACAAACATCGACACAATTTTCCTGTAACAAATTCAATGAATTCAAGCATTCTGTGAGTCAGAAAAGCAGTGTGAAAAAGAAAAGAAGAAAAA
This sequence comes from Heteronetta atricapilla, assembly GCA_011075105.1. Lineage (NCBI taxonomy): Eukaryota > Metazoa > Chordata > Aves > Anseriformes > Anatidae > Heteronetta > Heteronetta atricapilla. The sequence continues at coordinate 5,306,230 of CM021731.1, read as the reverse complement.
AAAAAACAAACGGTACATATATATATATACATATGCTCATCCTCTGAACAGAACATTTTTCAAACTCTTAAAACATTTTGTAAAATTGCTTTTATTGTTCCAACGTTTTACAGTTTTGTAAATGCTCATATTCTGGTTTGGGGAAAATAAGAGAAAAAAAAAAACCACACACACAACGATCCACAAGCCAAACATTTTAGTGTTTATATGTTACCTGGCTTGGTTTTAAATGGATTTACTTCACACATAGCTTGAGCACTTAGAATATTTTTAATGCTCTAAAGGTGTTCAGTGACAGGAAAATGATACGTAGCTCCCTGCCTGTGACAACACATAAGTAATTCTTCTAGGTATTGCAACTCGTCTTAATGTTACATTCTGTAACAACAGTCCCTCAGAGGGTATTTAGAGTGTACGTACCTAAGTTAGGAGATTTGTATACTTTGGCTCCCTTTGTGATTACAGGTGTGAGAAAAACTTCTCCAGAGAGCAGTTCAGAGGAGAAAAGTATTTTAAGTGCCCTGAATATGTTAGCAAAATCATTCAGAGCAAAACCATTAAAGAATATCCTGAACTGCAGCTGTTATTTGAAGGATTGGAGTGCAGGCTTGAAGAATTCAAAGGTGAGACAAAACCTTGTTCTTATTTCTAGACTAAATGATTGAGGATGTCAAGGGATCTTTAACAATTGTGTGGAATACTAACATTCTTGTTTGTTAAGGAAGTTGTTTTAAGGACTTGCTATTATCTGTGAGGTGTTTTGTGAAGTTAACATGTTGGAACATAGGTTGATGAACTTCATGATTCAAGTGAAATGTCTCTGTCTCATAGCATCCACTCCAGAATGACAAAAGGCAGAACTGAATTTATCTGAATCTCATTTGAACCTCTAGCTGCAATATGTTATGTGAAGCTGCAGCTTAATTTGATGCTTCATCATTCTTCAAAGAAAGTATTTATCCATTGCCTACCACCATATGCATATCAATACATATTGAGAAATAAGGGCCATTTTTTACAAGTTTAAAAAAGGAAAAAATAAAAAAATGTTGTCACAAGACAGAATGAGGGTAGGATACAAAAGTTAAATAGAGTCTAACTGAAGAAAAAAATACATAAATCACACATTTAAAGAAAAAAAAGAAATCTGTCAAACATATTCAATTGGCAATAAAAACTGTATATGCTACTGAATGAAAAACACATCAAAATGCATTAGAAAATGTTGCTAAATCAAGTATCTCTCTTTGAACCATATATCATCAATGACTGAAAGAGTCTAATATAGTAAATGACATACATCACCTGCTGATTGAAACACATCACCTAGTAAAATAACAATCAATCTGTGTGTACAAAATATAACTCTTCTGCTAATAAATTTAATGCAGAAGATGCTAAAGTTGATGCAGAATTTAGTGAATTATGCACAGTGAGGACTGAACTCATTTTACCAGCTACTGAATCTGAAACATGAAGTACTGAAACTGATACAGTCCATCAGACACATCAGCTTTCTGGGAAATGCCAGTCATGGGAGCAGGCTGGAGCTGCTGTCAGAAAGCGTTTAGGTCAACAACTGCTCTGAATAACAGCTATTTGCTACAGCTGGTGGCAAAGGTTCAGGAGTAGGGCATGGCTGCCAGGATCTCAAACATCTGGATCTTGATATTCACGGCTATGTGAGTGTTAGCTATAGGGGGAGAGGTGTAGAAGGATCAATTTAAACATTCTTTAGCTTTCTGTAGAAGGAGAGAGCAGCTTATTGTATTTTTTTTACCTCACTGAAAAGCAACAGTGAGATGAACAACCGCAGTGTTTTAATTTTCTCATAAAAGAGGATAACGTGGTCTTGTAAGTAACATTTGTGCCACTCACATATGAAGATAGCCTCTTTCCACATCTTTTGAAATTGATACATACACATACAGGTATATATATATTTATTTAAAATAAAGCAAAGATATATATATGTATAGTTTTGTGTTCTCCAAAGATAATGGAATACTGTGATATTTCACTGCATCAAATTGAATGCAAAACAGTTTTCTACTCCAGTTTTTGGAAGGAAACCAGAAGATTTGTAACTGTTGCCAAGTAGGAAGTCACATGCCTGTGTTCAACAGCAGCAAACGCCGCCTGTCCAGCAGACACATCTTCTCTTTTTCTCATGCAATATACCCTAAAGAGAGAGAAAAAAGATGATTTCAGGGTCAGCTTTATTATTCATGTCGTTCAGTGACTAGTTCTGTTGAGCTTTTAGTTAACTATTTGTTTTACTTGTAGATATGCAATGCATGTACAAGATGGTTGTATGGACTGCATTTCCTCCAAAACAAATGCTGTTAAACATAGGTCAGTCTATCCAAAAATCTCCAGTGAAGTGGGGGATGCTGAAGGGATGTGATAACTTTGAATTAATTTACTTTTTTTTTTTTTTTTTTTTTTAAAAAAAGACCTGAAGGAGGAAAACAAGGTTGTTAAATTGTTTGGTTCTTCTGAGCAAGGGGGGGAGTTTTTTAAGGTATTTTTTTTTTTTTTTTTTTTTTTTTTTTTTTGACAAGAGTCTAATCAGACTTCTGGTATCTGTCACATTAACCTAGAACTCTCAGGAAAAAAGCCATCTTACTCTATCTGCACTTCAGACAAAATACAGCTGGGAGAGAAGCTGATCCTGTCAGAAGCACAAAGAAGATCCCTTTAAAGACTGTGGCTCCAGCTGTGGATTATGGGTCAGTTTGTTCTCCTTTCCAAAGCCTCAGCACTAGCCTGGCAATGTTCAAGACAGGCAAGACCTCAAGGAGGCTGAAATTTCTGACTATAGGAGGCCTTCAGGATCTCCAGTGACTTGACAAGTAAGGAATGAGTCACCTTCACTTGTGCTTTTATTCTGTTTTTAATTATTCCTCTGGTTTTTTTTTTTTTGTTTGTTTGTTTTTTTTTGAGTAGAAATTTACAGGGACAAATAATGGGAGGTTCTTGTTGCTGTTGATTTTCAGGCACTGGTCTGGGGATTTGAAGTAGCTATGCACCAAATTCCCACAGCAATAACAATCTACTAAAATATCTTTGAAACATAGACTTGAGGCTCATTTTAGGCACACCCCCTGGCCCAGTCTCTGGGAGAGAAGAGGCTGTGAAGGAGATTGCAGTCCTCCAAGCCCTAGTGTGCCTTGGGGTCCTACTGGAACCCAGAGGAGAAGACGTGTCATTTGCACCACACACAACTTCTTCCACTGCTTTGGCTCCGCTGCTCAGCAGGAGGACTGGAAACATAGGGCTCCTCCATTTTGACAAGAAGGCACAATGTGATAAGTGGAGAAGAAGCATGTCTTTCATTCAGGAAGTGGAAATATAACCTAGATAAGGAGGAAGGTCTCGTTGTGGTTCAGGTAATGGGGGAGGACCCAGAACCTTACAGTACTGAGCCCAGAGAGAGCACCAGAAGCCAATCAAATGAATAAACTGGATTATACATTTCCATTTAACTGAGAGCTAGACAAAGCCTTGACAACATAGAAATGGATTTACAACTTTTAACAAGCAGCATTCTGTAAAAATAAAATGACTTCAAACACAGTATTAAAGCTTCTCTCAAAAAAGCTCTAATGTAAATTTTATATGGAGCACACTACTGTATGTGCATTTGTTATTTGCATTTGTTATTTCATTAAAAAGCAGAGCCTAATCAGGATTGTCTACTTCTGGGGAGAAAGGGAATGGGATAAAATATGAAATAACAGTTGGTTCAGGATTCCTACCCACTCAGGAGGTTTCTGAAATGTTCTGCCATTTTGTATAGATTTATATATTAAAAGTGTCTGCCCCATCATAATCACTTAACATGCTTTAAAAAGCACATAAACGCAAAGGGGGGCTTTCGTTATGGCATATGGGAGAGAGATTCTTCTCAGCATTGGTCCAATTTTGCTCGCATTATAGTCAAATGCTAAATGTCCCATGGACATCAGGGTGAGTCAAGCCTTTTGAAAAAACTGCTCATTATAAAATAGTACAAAGCAAACAATTTGCAATGATTATAGATTTCCAGTAAGCTAGGGATGAGATTTAGAATCAAACATATAATATCATACGGTATCTGCCATCAGGGGAATTATTTTCAGTGGCAAAAAGCAGGACAGAATGTTAGATGGACAGTTTTCTTTCCCAAGACTAATCTAGGAAACCTTTTTCCTTTGGATAACCCTAATTTTGAAGAGTTCTTTATCACTCCTCTTATTTTTTCCTCCCCTTTCCCACTTCCTGCACCCACACAGAGGACTTCTAAATCTCAGCAGGAGCCTGATATCTTTTCCTCTTTAATTTATATTTCTGCAGAAGGAAATAACAGCAGCTATTAGCAGCTTGCAACCATATGCTGTATGAGGCTCTCTTTGTAGCACCTAATTGCACAATTTAACAGACAAGCATTGCAGAAACCATGCTGAAAGTACAGAAGAGACATCATCCTGGTCAGCCCTGGGTGAAAAAGTGGCTCAAAGTCTCCACACTAGCAGAGGCTGTTGGGAGCACTGCCAATCACTAGGTCCCATGGCTTAGGCTTCTCATATTTAAAGGCCAGTGCAATGTTAAATCACTTTATGCAGAGATTAGATTTCACGCCCATATCACATCCACTGCTCTAAGATATCTGGTTTAATGTATTGTATCAAACTTTTGGCACCACCATACCCAAATTACATTTTATGGTCTAAAAATCCTATTGGTTCCTCTGATTGCCTGCGTAACACAAAATTATACACAGTAATTCCTGTGTTAAACCTAATAAATGACTTCTGGTTGAGCTAGAACAGATTCTTTAGAAAGATAGCAATGTTTGATTTTAAATCTTCAAAGGGAGGGAAAGCCAGAACTTTTCATATGTAACCATTTTGATGGTTAATATACTTTATTGTTAAAATCCTGCCCTTTCCCTGTTACCTTTGTCTTGCTTCCACCTCTAGCCCTGGGATTTTGCTGTGCCTCAAGTATTAGATTTAATTTGTATCTATAAAAAGTCATGTAGTCAAGGCTGTCCCTATAGCACTGATTTTTGGAAGCACAAATTCTGTTGCCTGGTCTATGAACAGACAATTTTTGTGCAGAGGCTTAGGATATCACTTCTGCCATTGTGACCAAAGGCTACCTGTTGGTGAGAATTACTGGAAAATAGGGTGTTTGGTCCTTTTCTGTTCCTCACTTGGGGCTGAAAATCAGATACAACAAGAAGCATGGCCTACTCATTCACACACAGACAACAGTGTCAGGCCCAGCTGGCTTAGAAAGGAAAGCCAAAATTACAAACAAACAGACTATAATTTGTGTTGGGAATCTGAAATCTGATTAGACAAGGAACTGGAGGAAAATGCTTGGTTCATTTTTTTTAAAATTATTATTATTTTTTATTTTATTTTTTTGGACTAAATGCAATTAAAAATATGCCTCGGTTGCACATTTAACATTTGGGCTTTACGTTAATTACCTTTTCCTGAACAAACTAAATGAGAATGCATTGACGTGGTAAGTTTAATGGCATGTAACTGCAAAATAAAGGCAATTACTTCTTTCCACCTCCTCACAATGGGTCTAAAATAAGAGGATAAACTTAACTGAGCACAGCGAAAAATGTGTTGGGTCATTCTAGATTTATATACAAATGAAAGGAGATGAAGGTGACACCAGTATTAATTTAATATCTCTAAGAGACTTTAGAGAGAAATCTACTACTTTTTGACACCTTTTATCATTTGCAGAAAAATAAAATACATTTCTTCTTCATGCTGATATCAGATGGATGCTTTTGAGAAGATCAGATATTACAGTGGCCACCTCTGGGAAGAGAGACAGAGTCTGGAGTCATCCACTACAATAATCTTTGTGAAATAAATTTTGTCATTTATTATTTGCAAAGCAATAACATCTAGATACTATGATAAGAGATCCACTATGTGGAAACTTCAAGCAGAGTAACGGAAAAACTGTTCCTCCCTATAAAAAGTTTGTTCCCTGGTTTAAAGATGAAAGACAACTGGTGGATATGGAAAACATGGAAAAAAAAAATGAACAGCAAAACCATCATGTTTAATAAGGCAAGCAGAGACCATGGTCAAAGCTGCTGAAAGGGATCTTGGAGCCCATCTAGGGCACTTGCTACCCTCAGTCCCTGCCATGACTCTATGATCCTTTTTGTAGGCTGGATACAGCAGACACATCAGCATGATGGCTGTGTGAGTAGTCTGTACAGGCTGTGTTTGCTGTGATAAAAAATGTGCAGGTTTGTACTGGCTTCTGCAAACAGGCATATATTGTAGGGCTACAGTGTTTGCAGTTCTGTGTGAAGGTCCTGCTACGCTGATACAGTAGGCTCCTTTGCTTTCACAGATCTGGCATGCTAACAATGTCATAAACACACACACACACACACAAAACAAAATCAAGCTGTAAAAGCAGCTTTTAGGTGAGACCTTTCTCCCATCAGTCTGCTTACCATGGAGCAACAGATCTAACAGATCTTTCTGCAAAACTGTGTGGCCCTACCATGTCAGCAAACCTTCACAACAGATACCAGTTTTGCTCAGACTAGCTTGGGAAGCAAAACCTTAGAAGAAGAAAGTAGAGGGTGCAAAATTCATAATTCTGGGATGAGTTTGCTCCATTTATGTAAGAAAATGTATTGACATATTGGCATATATTAATGACAAATCTGCAAATTATGGTAAAAAAAAGGAAGTACTTGTAGGTGAATGAAGAGCTGTGTGATAAAATATAAATAAATAAATAAAAACCACACGCCCAAACCTCCAATCCAAGCACCAACACCACCAACAAAATATTAATTTCACAGCTCATTTTCCTATAGGCAGGAAAGAAAGAGGAGAGGAAGAGAGAGCGGGAGATAGGTGCCTTGACTCATTTCCTTGCATTACATGTCTGAAACCACATTGTCAAGTCAAAATGAACTTGCTGTTATTTGTGGAATAAAAATGATTTGAAGAGTTTTGTTGCATTGGAAAAAAAAAAAAAAGACAAAAAACTCAATGCTACTAATAACTAGTACTTATTTTCGCGTAATTTTGAAGTAGGTTCTATTTTGTATTCAGTTGAGCTATGTGTCCAGATGGCTTTGACATCCAATTGAAATGCATAATACACAATGCACAAAGATTAAAGGACCTTTCCTAGCAAAATGCTCAAGAGCCCTTCAACTGCTGCTTGCAGGTCCTATATTTCTTACTCAATATACCATTTTTTACTCTTGCTTTCTCTATGTTCATCTGAACTTAGCATCATGCATTTCTACCCTTTTATGTGGTTTTAGCTGATAAATCTAAAGAACCAGTAGTCTGGGAGAGTGAAAGTGCAACCACAAACTGTTGAGAGTAAATGGCAGTGTGTAGCACTTTGGGCTGGGGGCAATGAGAGTTCTCTGTAACAGAGCATAAATTGATAGAAAGGTGTTGGCAGTTTACAGTTGTTCTGGTAGCTGCTATAAAAGTATCTTTCTAGGTGTGAGAAACACTTAATAAAATGCTCTGACCTGTGTTATGTAGGAAGTTGGAGTAGGTAAACGTAACAATGCTTTCAGAATTAATTTATGCACTATGGATGTTTTCATGAAAAAGGCTTATGAACTTAAATGGAGAATACCAATATCCTCCTAGAATGAAAAGTAAAAAGCAGACCATTAATCTGTTTAACAGGACACTTTGATCTATCATCTAACTTTTAAAATAAATAAATAAATAAATATATGTTGAATTCTATACATCTCTCAGTTTCAGATTTCTACACAATGGTCTTGGTTTTGTGATGTATTTCCCAAATTGGAGAAATAGAAATTGATTGGCAAAAATGAGAAACAACATATAAGATTAATAATTGCCAATAAACCATATTTTAGTATCAGAGTTACTGGGACAAATTCTTCTCTCTGACAATTTTATTCACAATGGTAATGCAGGTTGAAATAGGTAAAAATATAAATGACTTTAAGTTTGTAGTAGAAAGCATTTTTGAAAAGGCAATCATTCAAATGTTTTATATTTAGAATTTGGTTTTACCACTAACAACATTTTCCTGTCTGTAGTGAAAATTGGTGTTACATATATATACAAAGTAGTACTCTATTTTTCTTATCTTTGCTTCTTTGACAGAAATGACTAAATTTAGGGAGAAGGTGGAGTATGTCTGGAGGTTTCATTAATATCTGAATATTACCCCAAAATGAGTATTGCTGTTGTAAAAGAAACCTTCAGTGTCTGCAATATACAGAATGACAGTGAAATGAAATTCATTTCTCCACTAACCTTGTGCGTATATCAACAATGTTTTGCAGGATTATTTGGGTTTACATTATTATAATGAATTTTATTAAGGTTTTATACTGCCATCTAGTATCTGAGCACCTCCCTCATGTATTCAGCATTAACAGTGAAATACCTTTTTGGGATTTTTGGAGCATCAGTCTCTTGGATTCTGGAGAGAGAGAAAGCTCTAGACTCAATTCAAGTGAGTAAATTGGGATCTAAGATTTTTTTTTTTTTTTTTTTATCATCTCAATGATAATGATGCTCTGTAAGCATCATTGAAATAGTTTTGGACTATGGGACTTTCAAAAAACAGGGGCCACATCCTTCCACAGTCTACATAAGGGGGAATATATTAGATCTTCCAACATCAATCCCTGATTTTATCAAGAATATTTTATATTACAGATGATTCTGATGGGATTGTAAAGATTTCTGAGTATCACCAGCTTGTGAAAAGCTAAATGATAAGCTGTATTTTCTAAGGAATGAGTGTTGAAATGTGTAAATGTGGCACAGAGATAAATGAATTGAGGAGGGCAGACCGTTCAAGAAGTGTAATTTCTTAATCCCTCACTCCCATAACAAAAATCTCTATTTTATTCCTGGTTTACATTCAGGCTTCTTCTGAACTTAAAGCAAACACTGAGCGGTGAAACTTTTCCTGCCTTATTACATGGCTGGCTAATCAGTGCCTATTATATTGTAAAAAGCTCTGCTGATGTGCCTCTTACAGTTTTAACCAATAACATACCTACCATCTGACACCGTGCAATTAGCCTGCACTTCTACAGTCTGCCAGCAACAGCAATAATACTGCATCAGAGAAAGATCATTATCTAAGGCACCTCACAGACACTAAATATGCACAATTCTGCTGCATTTGCAGCCCACAAAGGATAAAGGCACCAATAACTGTATGGTGCTAAGGCATTCATTTGTATTGTTCACAGGAAAGGCTGGACAATCAGGACTTCCCACTAGCAGGCATAAAACCCCAAACCAACCAAACAAAAATTAACAAACAAGCAAAGAAAAAAATACACATATGCACACACAAAACAAAACCAAAACCACAAAATCAAAAAAAAAAAAAATACAAAACAAAAGAAAAGGTAGTATGTTGGGCTTTTTCCTTTCAGAATTATTGAGGGAAAGTGAAATATCTATATCGGCAGAGTTGTAGAGTTCTATCGCTGTGAGTCAGTATCATTGAGACACAGGACTGAATTTTTACTACCTTCTTTCCTTTAAAAATAAATAAATAAATAGAATTTACTTCACTTTATACTTGCACTGTCAGGAATTACTCAAGGTGAGTAAAATCCCTGTGTGTGCTTGGATACTGCAGGACTAGCAAGGGTGATGCCTAAGTACCTAACCCATTTATAAGAGATTCCTGCTGTAGTCCAGAGAGATTTACTCCCATACTCAGTACAATGCAAATAACTATCTGTGGCTATTATTTGCAGGTTTATATGCCATCTCTTTGCCAGGCAGCTCAGAATCAATGAGCGCCAGCCTGGGGATCTCAACACTGAGAGAAAAACCTTCCATGCTTCTGGGGCCGTTCACACGCTCAAACAGTGCATTACCTTTGAAGGGAAATCACATTGATTTCCATGATCACAGAAGACAAAATGAGTGAACAGAAATTAAAAAAAAAAAGTCAAGAAATACCATGGTCTGAAATACCAATACATTTTTCAGCTTGCTTTAGCAACAGCCATGGGCTGCTTTACCTGAGGAAGTCACTCCTGCAGTCAGTCCTGGGAAATTCCCCAAGGGTTTTTTTTTCCCCTCTGATGGAAACTAGAGGCTCTTATCATTTCTTTGCCATACTGGGATGGGGGAGTGTTGGGGGGTAGACAAAAACTAAGGACTTTAGATCCATCTACAGCAACAGTTATAACTTCCTTTACGTTAAGAGTTAAAAATATTGTGTGTGTGACAATTACGGCTTTCCAAGAAGTTCTGTTAATTATTATTAGTCAGAGTACTTATAAAGCAGCAACGGAAACTTGGCACTCAATATGTACCTATTAAACTATGTTAGAGAACATCATTTTTTATGTTTAATACAAAAACTGCATGAATCGTCTGTTCATTTAACACTAGGTCATATCTTCAGCTGGTATTAATCAGTCAAACACCAGCAAAAGAGCTGGTCAGTTTACATAAACCAGGTTCTGGCTCAGCATTTGCTACATGAAAAACAGGATGGCATTTCTTTTCTTCTAACTTTTTACAAAAATTTGGAGTTCGTTCCCTTTTCTGTCATCCATCTGGTAGAATTGTAATTAACAGAATTTAAAGCCATGACACTGAATATGTTAAAGAGTCACACTATCAGGGGAATTTGCAATGTAATTAATAGATATAGAGGACATGATCTGTTTAAGATCACAGGGACTTGGATGCAGCAGCAATTCAGATAATTCAGCCTGTGCTGCTTTGTTTCCAAATAACACCCTGTTTTAAACAGGACATTTGAGCTGTACCTCTCTAATAGGGTCAATGTTGTCTTAAACCACTTCAATCCAACCTCAAGAACTTGCCTTTGTGTCCTGTGATGTCTTGACATTCTGACTCAAGAGGCGGGTGTTTTTCTTCAAAAATTTAGGTCACATTAATTTAACGAGAAGTAAGTACATATAATTTTGCCACTCAGTTCAGGCTTTGTGACATTGCCAGCTGTAAGCCGAAGATATTTGTCAGAATTTGATTGCTACATATTTTTCATCAATTGCAGTGTTTCAACAATTGTGTGAACGAGTTATCTAGTTTCTCCCCAGTTCATTTGTTTATGACAAATCTGAAGGGAAAACATTAGTTACTGTCCTTGAGATCTCAAATGCAACAAGCACATGGGGAGTAGCTGTTCTTGAATGAATTAATCCTCCTGCAAATTTATGCCTTTGTACGTAGGACCCAATCCTCCTTTGTGTGTAATATACTACTTTAAATACTTTAAATAATATTTTCTCATTAGGGCAAATGGTGCAGAATCCAGCTTGTAATGATGGATAGTTTATGGGCTTTAAAAAAAAAATAAACAAAAAGCTTGAGCTATTTATTATGGAGAAGACTAGTTAAAAAAATAAATCTGTCTGATTTATTCTATTTAATTTAAGGACTACAAAGAACTACAACTGAGGGACCTAATTTAAGAGTTCAGCAGACTTAGGCCTCCTATAAGGTTCATGTAGGGAATGGCTCCTCCTAGGTCTGGGCCCCATGAAGTCTTAATCACTCCCTAATGAAGAATATATTCTCAGTCTGAAAACAAAAGGAAAATCTAATAATGAAATTCCTGGCATATGGGTACATCCATTTAATGCTCGAAGTTAACATTAGATGAACTAGGGAACAAAGACCTGTTGCAAAGTTCATAGGAGAGTTATTTTTCTGAGGACTGCAGTGAATCTTGATTAATATTTAAAGCAGATGGTGAAGTACATATTGGGAGTTAGAGGTGACTGTACACTGGGTTACAATGTTCAAACAAGACTACTTTCCAAAGGAGAGGGACCTACTAAACCTACAGCTCAGTTCAGTCCCCAGGTTCTCTGATAATTGTATGAAGAAGAGCCTGGTGGACCCCCATAGCTCAACATTTTGTGCATAGCCCACATCAGCCAAGTTGCTTCTTGGAAAAATTCTGTGTTTCTAAGCTGATTTGTTTCAATGAAGTCTTTGTTTGTTTGTTTGTTTTCTTTTAAATATTTTTTCATATAATTGAACATTTAACAATTATATGTGTCTGTATAAATATTTGTGCTTGTATAAATGGGCAGTTTTAGTATCTAAATGTAAAAATAAATAAATATATAAAATATTATATGAAATTGACAGAAACATTAACTTTGGGAAATAATCAAATTACCAAGCCCGCTGATTGACTGCCAGTGTGATGGATCTGTCTGGGTTGTAGATTTTATTTGGTGAATTTGTTACAGAGATAATATAGAGATTTGTTATAGAGTTAATTGGTTATAGAGATGCAGATAGATATGTAAAATGAGCATAGCACAATCACAGAAATCCTCTTAACCCTCTTAAAAATACTCAAGTGGTTACATCTTAAAATCAAATATTTTGAAAATATATACATGTACTGGGTGTTTGAGCATATATATGCAAAGACTGTGAAGAGACCAAAGTTTTTCTCTAAGCAGAATTTCAGCTTCATTTTGAAACTCCTTCTTTCTAAAAGCGTCTCTTCACTCTTTATTTTAGTTGTAGCTGAATGTCAGTTTAAGTCAGTCATGTATCAAGTGTGAAACAGTAAGGAGATTGTTTCAGAAAGACTGGACTTCAGTCCTTCTCTGTGCTGAGCTGCTTCCCAGCTCCCTAAAACTAGAAGTGGAGCACTTGCTGCACAAGATGGAACAAGTTGTATCTCAAGTTGAACAGAGTGCTGGAATAGTTATCTGTAAGAAAATTAGGTATTAGACTGACTCATTTTGACAGCATAGTGAAAAGGTACAAGCAAGGAATTTTCATATTTAGACTTGAAAGAAGAAAAAGAAAAAAAAAAGAAAATATAAAAAAGAAAAGGAAAAGAAAAAGGAAAAGGGAAAAAGAAAAAGGAAATAAAAAGAAAAAGGAAAAGAAAAAGAAAAAAAAAAGAAAAAGAAAAAGAAGAAGAAAAAGAAAAAGGAAAAAGAGAAAAAAAGAAGAAAAAGGTTTTGAATATTTTATTTTTATAAAAATAAATATTGCTTTACATATTATGCCAGTGTGCTAAAAATAAATTCTCCTTGACTCCTTTAAGTGTTTTAACACATGCAGATTAAGTCTGGGTATTTCCAGAGTGATTTTCAGTTTGAGGGTCATGTTTGGGAGCCCTGGACTTTTAGGGAGCTGTGATTTCACTGAGAAGGAAATCCAGTTTGTGTTTTAATGGGAAAAATACAGAAGAGAAGGAAGGAGAAGCAACCACGCAGTAAGTTTTAACACCACCAGATACATGAGACCAATTAAAAGGCATCTGTGCTTTGATAAGCCTAAATATTTATTTCTGGAAAGAAAGGCATGATTTGTTTTAATTCACTAAATGAAACAAGTCACTGTGAATGATTCCATCAGTAATAAACTGCACATATATAAACCAAATTCAGTGTAGATGCCTATGTAAGGCTACATTTATGAGCAACAGTAAAACATTCCCAGCTTACATCAAATAAAAGCTTACAGGCTTTCTGAGAAACAATCTCCCTTATTTCTGCCTCCAAAGGTGGACCTGACTAGCAGAATTAAGAGAGTAACTCTGTAGTTGTGCATCATGGATGGTGTCTGGGTTATTTGCCTGCTTGCAGCCAGTTGTACATTGGACATTATATTCTTTTAAAAGGTTGCAGCAAAGCAGCAAGAAGGAAAGCTTCCTCTCGGCTTCATCCTGGCTGTAGACAGGAGCCTCAAGGGGAAAAGTTGGGCACTTCAAGGAAGGAAGTTTCATGGGATGAGGAGAAATGCTTGATAGGTCATGAGGAAGATGCAGAGGTTGTTTGAGTGTTAACTACTGGGAGAAACAAGGTGCACACCACCAAGGAAACCTTCGTAGTGAAGGTGAACATATTGGAGAGAAGAATTCTTGAGGATCCAGAAGGGACAGGTTAGGATCTGTTTCATCTCAGATGCTAAAGACTCTGAGACAAAACACTTCTTCCATACAGACAGAAGTGACAGGGAAAGATTTATTTGTAAAGTCATGTATTTCTATTCTTTCTCAGTCTGAATTTTCTTTACAAGGGAGAAAATAAATAAATAAGTAAATAAATAAAGTCCTGCCTTTAGTTTCTGTCATAATATAAAAGTATTTCCAGAGCATACTGAAACTTCTGGTGCTTTTGGAAAAGCGCTCTAAGGGAAGAGTCAAGCAGAGCTGCCTCAGAACTCTGGTTGAATCAATGTCCCAGCACAGTATAAATTACTTTGCCACATTTTTCCTTAGCACTCCCATCTGCAGAATGGGAATTTAACAGCTGCTTAAGACTGCTGCAAAGAGAATTAATAGATGTTTGTACAGTGCTTTGCAAGGCTAGCATTTTACTGTTACTTATTTGTTTATCTATCAACCTATGTTATTCTTTCATCCTCATAATAATACTGTACAAATAGTACATTTCTTTGAAGAGGATGAAAACAAGACAGAGGGAGTAAGAATGGACTAGTAATGCATATTAGGTGTAGGAAGAGAGTTTCCAAGCATTTGCATAAACACATTAGGAGAAAGGAAAAACAGATTATAAAATGTATTTCAGATCTAAAAAAAAAATTCTTACAGATTATTTTATTTTCCCTTAGCTTAAACACCCTTAATGTAAAACACAATCAATCAATCAAACAAACAAAAGCTAAGCAAGAATTAATTGTAGAAATTAAAGATTGTAAAATAAGAAGAATATTGACCTGAAAAAATAAATTAATTAAATAGATCTAGTCACTCTAAGTAGGATTCTTTTCTCCTAACTGTGTTGTCTGCAGGTTCACTCTCTAGCCTCCATTAGTCCTCTAGGCCAATGGAAGCAGGCACTCTGTGGGCCCATTAAACCCATTTCCTTTAGAGATATTGTGTTTGGAGAGGTCCTTAAGATGAAGCTCAAGATCAAAAGGATAAATAGTTCTCAGTGCTTATTCATAAGAGTGCATTTGAGCCACACAGAGACTGAACCTGGAGGGAAACTCAAAGAGAAAGTGTTGAGTACTCTTCCTGCTTTCACATGCTTCTCAGTGTTGTGCCTGAACAGTTGTGGCAATGTCCCATGGTTGATGTCAGCCAGATAGATTGCCCTGCAATCACACAGAAATAGACAGTGCTTGTAAGCAAACTGAATCCAACCCAAATTGCCAAGATGTTTAATAATGCATATAATTGTGTCTCAGGAGCATACTGGTCTTCAGATTGCTTCTGGAATCAGCTTGCTCAAAAATTGTACATAAATAAATACAGCATAAATATAGAAATTTAAATTTTCATTATATTTCATTCTTTTCATTGACATTGTTTTTTCTCTAAACCTTTTATAGATTTTCAGATTTTTTTTCTTTGTATAGTTTCTAGAATTGCTCACTCCAGTGGTGTTTGCAACCATCCTGAATAGAAGAAATATTATATCTCTATTTTTATTCTGCATTTCTTTCTATCAGTTTGTGGATTGTACTGATCTTTTAACTACAATAACACAGCCAAGGCTTCCTCACAGATGATGATCTGCTGTGTTCCCAGTGTCTTTGCTTCCCATTACAGGATTCAATAGTTATGTAGAAGCTTTATACTTTGTCATATAGATCAGTGTTCATGCTGTTATCCATTTTGTTTGCTTCTGCCTAGCTCTCCAAGCAATCTAGGTCACTTCTCTGTCTTCTGTGCATCAGTAAACTTTATCTGTGATGGTTTCTTTCTTTTTCCATACTAAGTGGTTTGTAATTTGATTACATTTTATTAACAATTCACATATGTTGTATTCATCATGGTAATACAATTGTTCATAATTCTCAGTCAAAGTTAGTTAACACCTTTGTGACTGTGAGTGATCCTCTTGTATGTTGATTTTATAAACTTAGATCCAGATCCATAGAGGGTCTGATAAGAATATAACTTATATTGATTCCAGGGGGATAAAGACTCCTGATTCCATCTGTGAATTGGAGATTTCAACCTATTTATTAAAGCTTCAGTTCATAGACAGCAAATAGATTTTAATTGCTTCATAGTTTTAGTAAGTGGACTACTGATTTTGTACTCAACATTTTCTATGTCTTGTGGAGATCATGATTTACCCAGCTCAAATACTCTGAAAAAATGGTAAGTATTTTTCCAGAACTACTGGACTGTAAGCAGCAACCTGAAAAGTGTTGATTTTAGATTGTGAAGCTATTGTTTATTTCTTTGTTTGCTTTACTTCAGTCTTTTTGACCATTTGCATGTCATTTAATCCCTATTAAACTATAGTGATATGAAGCATTTAAAGGCTGTTTTATAACTGGGAGTAAAAGAAATTGGACATCATTTTGTTGCTTCTGAAAGCAGAAGATAAAAATCTACAGATGCTCATTGGCAGTGGGTTCAGATCTTTTATTTTGTTCCACACTGATCATATAGGCTGCTTTCACTCTGTTATTTGTTAAAGTAGACTTCAAACAAAATACTTGCATATAGAAAGCAACATTGTTACTTTCTTTTCTTTTTTTTGGGGGGGGGGGGGGGGGCGGGCGGGCAGACGGGCAGGGATTCCCACTGAAACTGTAAACTGTCTTTGTTTAACACGTATAACTAACAGACCTGAGAGAAGCACTGCAGTAGATGATACGGGAGCCTCTTTCCTTTTAGACTTGATCTTAGGGAAACAATACACATTATAACAGTGCAAAAACAACACTCTTCTGAGAACATTTTTATTATTTTGCTAGAAAAAATGTAGAGTGTACCAGAAATTTTGAGGTTTTCTTATTTCAATATATAGGTCATGATGTGTACAGGAAGGATACAAATGCAGGAAGAAATCAATTCTGTTATCATTTTAAATGTATGATTCACTACAAGTAAACATATGTTTCTCTTTCTCCTTTTTTTCTGCACAGTAATGAAGTTTTAGGTAATAAAATGTGTTGCCTGAAGATAAGAAGTATTATCTAAAACACATTTCTGTCAATTAAATTGTCTTGTATTACTTCCATTGAAGCGCTAGCGGACTTTTGATTCCACTGATTTTTAAGAATACTGAAGAACACAAGACATTGGAATAGGAATGTGCACTGCTAATTTATGAAGTTTCACCATAATGGAGATAGCACATAATACTTGGGAAATTGCTTTTTATTATCAATGAGTTCTTAGTATTTAACTTATGCTTTTTTATAAAGCTGTATCTTCCACTGAACCTTCCATTTTAACTTGTAATACTGTTTGTGTTCTTATTTAGTGTTTTGTCCCAGTAATTAACTATAAAACTTGCAATTAAATAAGGCTGAAGAACTATCCTCCTATACATTCAACTCCCTCTAATGAGCTCATTGAGATAAAATTCAATCCAACACTTAAATGCCAATGAAGTAAAGATACTTGTGTTTTAAAGGTTATCATGAACTGGTACGTGTTTAAACACACGCTGTGGTGAATAAGCATTCTTATAAATGTGTAGCTCATATAATATATTTACCATAAGCCAATGAGTCTATGAAAATTATTTCCATGGACAATCTGAACACTTGCAGGTGACTGTTCAGGTAACTTACACACATTTTACCTCTATCAATAAATTCTACTCACTTTTCTTTCCATAACTCAGAGACTTTGGAGGAATTGTTGAGTTTTTATTCTTTATATTCTTTCAATTCTTTATATTGATGTCATAGAAGAAGGAGTGATCATCAGTCTTTGGCTTATTGCTTTGGCTTATTCTGGAGGGTACATGAAAAGCTGCATAGTCCAGGAATGGAAAGTGATTGTATGGGTCTATGGCTGTCTGTCCAAGTGGTCTAATATTTTGAAGGCAGTGGCATTCAAATCATTGCAAAGCATGATTTCTCATTGCATGGGTCAGTCAGTAAAACCCAGACTTACCTCAGGTAATTTTAGTCATCTGGAAAACAGGGATTCAAGTAACTTCTTCTAACATTATAAATCTGTACAAGAATGTTTACATCAAAACTGATCATTGGCATCGGTGGAGAGGAACGCTTATGATAGATATTGCAGTCCTTATGTACCTGCATTAGGAGAGAGGAATTAGAAGTTCCTGTTTTTTTTTTTTTATTTTTTTATTTTTATTTTTACTTTATTTTTTTTTTTTTTCACATTGGCTATAAAAGAAGTCTAAACGATCAGATCAGATAAGGACATCTTCATTGGAGGTATCTTCATTTGCTCAGCCAAAGCCCATCCCAGGTATCTGCTCTAAATTGGAGGTTAAGTTTCTTTTGTAGTTGAAAGGATGATTCTTTTTTTCACAGCACTTGTTTTAGGATTAATACCAACTGTAGGATAGGATGAATCACCCTTTAGAACTGCTTCTTCTTTATTGTCTATAGGAGGAGCCTTGATAGTTAGCTTAGACTGGGTACTTTTTAGATGACTATAATTAAATGAAATGAATCTCAGCCTGGGGGGTATCTCCTACAGGCCCAAAATACAATACATATTTCATGTTTCTGTTGGTGGCAGCAGGTGGTCTAAAGATCAGAAAGATACAGTCCCTTTCCTGCCCTCATTTTGCCTATTACAGTAAAAAAATGGGCAGAGCAGGGAGGAAGAGAGGCAGCAGTAGGCAGGGGAATAAGCAGTAAAGACATAAAATTGCTCAGGTCTACTGTGACCACCCTCAGTTGCAGTACAATTGCAGCCTGAGGACTGCAACAAAAGCTGTGAATAGTTGTTCTGTCTCTGTGGTAGCAGATGGTGGGGATTATGGTTCTCTCAAGTACTGATAGTTTCCCTTGAGCAACACCTTTTTTTTTTTTTTTTTTTTTTTTTCTTTACAGAAGGCAGACATTTATTTTAAGTGTGCAAAAATGTACCCCCCCCCCTTCAACTTCAAAGGAAAGTGACACAGGGGTCATCTCATTATCTTGTATGAATATGAGTAGAGATGATATTTGCTAGGTGGAGACTTGTTCTTATATTCCTGCTTCCTTCTGTTCTCCCTTATGATATTCTTTCACTTTAGAAATAAAGACAAATATAAAAATATAAAAACAGTAAGTTCTCATCAATTGTCTCAAGCTCTCTTCATAGGTACAATAACAACAACAAAAAAGTGAAAATAAGTTTATTTTAGAAATGATTTTTTAACTGCAGTCTTTAAAAATCCTTGTTGATACAAATACTTTTTTAACCTTGTTAAAAACAACAACAAAAAAAGTGCATGCCTGTATGTTATGCATGTTCAAATGAAAACAAAACAAAACAAAAACTTTTAAAGATACATAGTTTCCAGAATGTGGAAGACTTTCTGCTTTCCATTGGAAAATCAGGCTGCTAAAAGCAACTCCTAGTTCCCTTACTTTAAACTCCTTAAGGTTTCTCCGTTTAAGTAAAAATCAAGTCATAAAAAATTTGTAGTGTCTATAGAAAATGTTAACATTAGGGGCTCAGCTAATCTAAAATATTATCAGCCCGTAGTATGTGACAGCTTGTTGGAAGTCTTTCATTTTATCTTTATAGAAGCCAACACTTTGAAGGCAATTGTTAATACTTCTTGTAAGGACATTACAAGAACACTGTTCCAGGAGTGAGTACAAATTAAAAGCTGGTCAGAAGATATTTAAAAATAACTTGTTGACTTCTTCCTAAATTGTAGACAATTACTAAAAATAATCAATCCTCTTATCAAAAATTGTATACATATTTAAAAAAATATATATTTAGAAGTCATTAACTGAAGAGTAGTAACACTGAAATTCAAAAAATCACTGAAGGTAACATCAAGGAATAAAATGGAAAGCAAAAAACAGAAACTTTTCTTCCCTTTGTAACCGACCCAGTTACGTAACAGACGCCATTCAACATTATTTGGCTCTCACAGGTTCACACAGATTCTTCCCTATGAGCTACACCAATATACTGAGACAGGACACTCACTCTAGTCATACCTGCTTCCTCCTCTTCCTCCTTGGTCCCCCCTCTTTTTTTTTTTTTTCCTCTGATATCCTCAAGCAATTTGGTTGACAAGACTCAGTCCCAAAAGATAAAAGTCTTACCATCAAAGATGACTCCTTTTAGCTGGAAATAATATAACATACTTGATTCCTTCCACTCCAAAGAAACATCCTTCCACAGGCAGCAAGAACTCTGGTGTAGTTGCATGGCTAAAGCAGTCAGAGAGGACGACACATCCGAGGTGGTGGTGACCTCAAATCTTCCTCTCTGATGGCTTTCCAATGGTGTTCATTAAATGGGTATAAATCCATCCATAGCCAGGCATTTTACTACCCCACATGAGCAAGAAGTGGAAGGCTAATCAGAAAGACTGAGACTGTACAGTCATGGGAAACAGGAAGCCTCATCTCTCAAAGGTGCCTTTGCAAGTGGGAAGCAAGGCACTGCAAGGCAGTTGTGCACTGCCAATGTTTACTTCAGCTTAAGTTTACACTGAAACTTTTGTTATCCATGCTTTGTGGGTTGTCACTGAATACTTTAGCTTCAGGGGCACTAACTTGAATTTGTCCATAAGCATTAAATTCCTACAGAAAAGTTTGGTACCCGTGTGTAGGTTAATACTTTTAAATATAAATAGTTGTGAAGGCATCAGCCTGGCTTTCCTAAACTGCTGGACCATGTTTTCAAAGGGGGACTGGTGAAGCATAATCACAGTTATTAATTTCTCTTTCTTCCTAGTTTCCATTCAGCAATTGCATGTCTTTAAGACTCTTGTCTTTTCCACCAGGGCTTTAGATATACATTCTAACAGGCTGAATGCATATGCAGTGTGGGAGTCTCAGAAAACTGTCCTATGGCCTGGAGTAATGAGACATTGTTGTGGAAAGCTCTTCAGGCAGAGGGAGATGACCATGATTCAAAGCAAAAATGCAACAACTTTCTTCTAGAAAAGACTTTCTTCTCTTAATGCTTCTAAGATTTTCAGGTAGTATGAAGGTATCTGCTAGGATATGATTCATTGTTGTTTTCCATTCAGTTCATCATCACCCATTGTTAAAGAGGATTCTGTGTTTTTCTCACCTACAACAATTCTCTTTATGCATTGAACTTGAGCCCTACCTTTGCTTATCTGCTAAAGATTAATGCATGTATGAAATCATCCCCCCATGATTTAGTTTTTTTCTTTTTTAAAAAAAAAAAAAATAATAATAAAAGTTTATGTTTTGAATGAAATGATAGTTTCTCATTTTCCAAGAATACTGCCTTTTGTTATACCGGAACTAAATTTCATTCTAAGAACAGGCAGGATACATGAGAGCTATTTTTTTCACCCTGCTAGTACAGAGATTGAACACAAGTTGTGTCATTTCAACCTTCAGGTCAAGGGAACTTTTACTGGACTATTTTGATACCTTTTACTACAGTTAGAAGATTCCTTGAACCCTTCTTGAAGATACCTTTTTGATGCTCAACAGAATTTAGTACACTTTTGCCATGAAAGATTGACTTCTAAAGTGTGGTCACATGTATATCAGAAGTAAAGGCAGATGATTTCACTGTTCAGTTACCTTTACCAAAAACAGTGGAAAAGGTATGGAACTGTCCTTCGTAAATGCTAGACAGGATTCTGTCACCCTGTCTTCTTTTAAACATAAAATGTCTTGTTATTAAGATTATTATCTTATTGCTGTTTGTTCTGTCTTAAATGTTTAATACTCAAAAACACTGAAACTGTATTTTCCTATCCATTACCTTGAGTACGAAACAAGGACTTTTCATTTTGTAACTGTGAAATGTGTAGTTATTAAAATATTTATCAGATTGTAGCCCAAAGACATACATGTTGCATAAACTTTTCAATAGATATCTATGTAGCAGCTGAAACAAGAATCATCACTTTGCACTCAGGATGTCAATCTCATCTCAGTATGTGTAACTAATTCAGCAGTGTAGATGTCTACATGTGAGCTGTACTGTCCTATATGCATCTGAACTTTTACACTCATAGAGAGAATAGGTGATTAAGTTACATGTTTTATCTGACCTCTTCTGGATTTCCTCAGGATGAGATTAATCTCAGGTTCTTTAAGTGCCTGTTTCTCTCCCTGGTGTTGAAAAGACAAAATAAACCTACCCTAGTTTAGTGGATGATATTGGTATCAGGGTAGTTGGACCAGATGACCTTGAAGGTCTCTTCCAACTTTAATGGTTCTATGATTCTATGAACTGCTTTGTAGACATTTAAAATTGGGTGAATTGGATCCTACCTGAGTTGCCTAAAAACTTGAATAATTTTTTCCTTACAGACTCTGGTCTCCTAGAGAAAAGTGTTATCTCTGGTGTAGAATATTTGTTTTCATACATGGAGAATACAGACACAAAGAATTAAAGGTTTAGTTCCAGAGGTATTGAAATTCTGATGCTCTAGTTTTTGTTAAGGAAAATCACACAGGAAAACGGTTCACAGAGAAGATTTATGGGATGTCTAAGATCTGAATGCTGAGAATCAGCCTAACAACTAAATGAAAGTCTTGCCTTGACCTCCAGCTCTACACCTCAGTACATTTCAAAAATATGATACATGCAATGTACAATGTATGATGATCATCAGGTAATGAATGGGGAAATTAAACTTAGTAAGAGTATATGTTAACTAATATAATGAAAAAATAGTCCTAACTCTTCCATATGTTGGAAGTACTTGTTATCATTGAGGAATGTGATCCTGAAATTACAGTTGCAGTTGCAGTTGCAGTTCAGTGTTGGCTCAGTAGTTAGTGATGGTCAAAAAGTAAATTGTATCATTAGGAACTTTTTTTTTTTTTTAAGAGAAACTACAAACAAACAAACAAACTGAAAATAAGACAGAAAACAGCATCAAACCCCAGTAACATCCTTTATATAATATGCAGTTAAGAGTTTCACTGTGCATACTTCATTCACAAAGCTTGAAATGGGTCAGAGATTTTGAATGGATAGCTCAGAGTCTCCGTATTGTTTCTTTCTTTGATGGAAGAAGCATGAAGGATGAAGTTTACCACATTCAAATGCATGATGTTACACAGAAAATCAATTTACTTACCAGTGTAAGGTAAAAAAATTTTGGTAGTCTTTTACTTGATCTTTCCTAGAACATCAAGAGAGCAATAGTGAAAATAGCGGTTAATATTAACACACACTGTTCAGTGTTCAGCATTCAACTAATATTCAAAACCAAGCAAACAAACTAACAACAACAACAACACATTTTCTTGTAATCTGAATGTGTATTAATTCTGGATATATTTTTTTTTAGGTACTCCAGGACTAATATACACCATTCTGTTTTCCTTAAAATTAAGAGTTTTTTTTTGTTTGTTTATTTTAGGATTATCCTAAGAAAACAGTTTAAGATTCTCAGATA
Organism: Heteronetta atricapilla; assembly: GCA_011075105.1. Lineage (NCBI taxonomy): Eukaryota > Metazoa > Chordata > Aves > Anseriformes > Anatidae > Heteronetta > Heteronetta atricapilla. The sequence goes on along the minus strand of CM021731.1, from coordinate 5,282,919 downwards.
TTGTAAAGTTATATAGTGTTATTGGTTTCCTTTGTCAATTCAGAACTGTCACTACTGAGAATCTGGCTAGATATTTGTATTCACTTAATCTTATTTATTTTATAATCATAGAATCATAGAATACATTGAATTGGAAGGGACCTAAGAGATCATCCAATTCCAACCCCCACACCATGGACAGAGACACCTCCCCCCAGCCCAGGCTGCCCAAAGTCCCATCCAACCTGGCCTTGAACACTTCCAGGGATGGGCATCCTCAACTTCTCTGGGCAACCTGTGCCAGGGCCTCACCACCCTCAGAGTAAAAAAAAAAAAAAAAAAATCCTTCCTAATCTTAATCTACCCTCTTTCAGTTTAAAAACATACCCCCTTGTCCCATCTCTACACACCCTGACAGAGTCACTCACCAGCTTTCCTGTAGGTCCCTTTTAGGTACTGGAAGTTTTTTATAAGGTTTCCCTGAAGTATCCTTCCTCTTCCTTAGGCTGAACTCCAACTCTCTCAGACTATCTTCATAGAATAGATGCTTCAGCACTCTGATTATCTTCATGGCCCTCCTCTGAACTCACTCTATCAAGTTTATGTCTTAGATGCAGGCCCCAGAGCTGAATGCAATGCTCTCATGAGAGCAGAGTAGAGGAGGCAATCATCTCTGTTGACCTGCTAGCTACACTTCTTTTGATGCTGTACTGGAATATGGTTGGCTTTCTGGGCTGCTTTTCATCCACGCTCAAGTCCTTCTCCAAAGAACTACTCTCTATTCACTTGTTGCCCAATCTATATTCACGTTCAGGATTTTCCTGACCCAGGTGTAGGACCTTGCACTTGGCCTTGATGAGCCACATGTTGTTCATGTGGGCTCACCTCTCAAGCCTGTCAAGGTCCATCTGGACTTCATCCATTTCCTCCAGAGTGTAATACTAAGCTTTATCTAACCTTTTTTTTTCTTTGCAAGTACAGAATACATTCTTATCAAAATAATGATTTCAATGTTATTCTTTGTGTTCCAAAGGACTGTTTTGTCCTATGGGCTTATTTTATCATGGTGAGGGAATCATGCACTGGCACAGGGACCTTCTGCTTGTTTATTATTATTATTATTATTATTATTATTATTATTATTATTATTATATATATAATCAACCTCTGCTATAGCTTACTGTGCTGTTGTTTGGTCTTCAAATGAAGTGTTAAAACAATCTGGTCAGAACATAGGATCGTAAAATCGTGGAATCACCTATGTTGGAAAAGACCTTCAGATAGATCATCAAGTCCAACTATCAGCTTGGGCTACTGAGCCCCATCACTAAATCTTGCTATTTAAAGCCATGTTCACACATCTGTTAGATACCCCCAAAGATACAGGTTTTACCTTGGAAACTCGAAGCACTTCCTTTGGCAGGCCATTCCAAAGCTTGACCATCCTCTCTGTGAAGAAAACAGCCTCCTGAATCATTAAAGAACGAGTCACTCCTGGCTACTCATGCTTTAAAAACAACAGTTTGCTAGTTGGTGGACACACAGGATAAGGCCAGGAGGACCTTCTACCTCTGTTTTACCTTAACAATTATTTATTCTCAGCTCTGCATGAGATAACAGCTTCAAACAAAGCTTTGGAGTGTCTTCTGTCCTCATTATCCTTTCCTTTGTTATACAGGCTGAGGATAATTCAAATTATTTTCAGCTATGTTTTTCCTTCCTGTGATTTGACACCATCCTGGACAGACAGCCATGTCAGACTGTGGGGTTTCCTCCAGAGAAGCTGCATATATAGGTTTCCACCAGCAGCCACCTGAGACTGAAGGTGCAGGAAGGAAACTGTAATATATTCTAGAATATATTCACATGGAGTCAGCTGTAAACCAAAATGATAAGGTACAAAAATGGTGCATGTCTGTGTCTCAGTCAGAAGGGAGTTCTCATGGCCAGGATATGTGCAACGTACAGCACCGTGGAGTGCACCCACTATACCCCATATCAAAACATTCACCCTGACAAAGGAACATCACATTGCTGGATCCTTTTACTTAAAAAAAAAAAAAAAAAAAAAAAAGTTCAGATTTAAAACTCATAACTTTGGTGCCATTGCATTTTATGCTATATAATGTATAATGTAATCGTTTCTTACTTACATAATAATGGTGGCTAATACTGCATATAACCATAAAAATTAAATGAAATAATGCCTAACCCACAAATTGGATGAATGATAATCACATTTTAATATTGCAAAACATCTCAGCACAGGAAGGATGTTAAGTATTTGTCCAGCTTTAAGTAGGTGTTTGCAATCTATTTAAAAGATACAAGTGTTTGAGTCCATTAAAGACATGAGACTAAAGAAGACATAAATATATAATTTAGTAGGAACATTATAACAAATAGGAAATAAGGATATGCTTAAATTTAAATATGAATTTACATTCTTTTTGCTGAACTAGGACTTTAATTTTAACTTTAATTATGAGAAAACTCAATGTCTGCATATGTCTACTCTACTTAACCTTTGTTAAAAAGCACTAGTATTTTCTGTGCTCTTCTAACTTCTTATTTTAAAATACCTTATCACTAGCAGAATAGCAAGCTAATGGATGACATTTCAAATCTGTTGACAAAGGATGTGGGATTAGAAAGCAGAAAGTTTGTATGATCTTAGAATGATACAGGTTGGCAGGAATGTCAAAAGGTCTTTGGTATTAACCCTGATCCTTCATAGCTATGAGATTTGATCAAGATGTCTCAAGACGTACCTGATGGTCTTGAAAAGCTCCAAGAACAAACCTTTTCAGTGTCTGGCTGTTGTCACTTTTCTGCTATTTGTTTTGAATCTATCTTTGTCTTACACCTGTGGTCTCTTGTCATCCCACCATGATCCACTTTTATGAACCTGGCTTTTTCTTCCTGATGACCTCCTTGTAGGTATTGGCAGAATGCTGTCATGTCCTCCTGAAGACATTTTTTCTCCAGTTCAGACAAGGCCAGGTCCTTCATTACCCTGTCAAAGAGCAAGTGCTCCATCCCACCTCACTGGTGGCCTATGACTGAGTTCATGTCAATTTATCAATTTATTTTTGTTTTGTGTGGCTTAAAACTGGATGCAGTATTCCAGCTGTGGTCTAATTACTGCTGATTTGAGGGAAATACTATTTTCCCTCCATCTCCTGACTCTGTTCCTGCATTAGCAACCTGGAATACTGCTGCTTTTTGCTGCCAGGGCATGCTGCTGGCTCATATTCAGGTTGCTGCTCACCAGAATCTCTAAAGCTTTTTCAGCGGAGCTGCTCCCTATCTATGCAGTGTTTAGTCCTTCTAGAGTGCAGAATTTTGCAATTTTTCCCCTGGTGAATTTAATGAAGATCCTGGTGGCCTTGTCCTCCAAACTGCTTAGATCCCTCTGAATGGAAGCCCTGCCCTCCTCATTGAGAATAATGACTCAAGCCCAATTTGATGAAAAAGCTCATACATGGTACAAAAAAAAAATTCTTTTTTTTTTTTTTTTCAGAACAGTTTTCATCTAAAAGAAAAATAAATAAATATGCTATCACTTACTACTCCATGTAATAAAAATTATTTGACCTCTTTCTAGAAAAGAAGAGCACATTTTAACTTGAGTACAAAGGTCTCTTCTCGAGGGTAGGAAGGCTCTGCAGGAGGATCTGGATAGGCTGCACCGATGGGCTGAGGTCAACTACATGAAGTTCAACAAGGCCAAGTGCCGGGTCCTGCACCTGGGGCGCAATAACCCCAAGCAGAGCTACAGGCTGGGAGATGAGTGGTTGGAGAGCTGCCAGGCAGAGAAGGACCTGGGAGTGATGGTGGACAGTCGGCTGAATATGAGCCAGCAGTGTGCCCAGGTGGCCAAGAAGGCCAACGGCATCCTGGCTTGTATCAGAAACAGTGTGACCAGCAGGGCTAGGGAGGTGATCGTCCCCCTGTACTCGGCTCTGGTGAGGCCGCACCTCGAGTATTGTGTTCAGTTTTGGGCCCCTCGCTACAAGAAGGACATGGAGGTGCTTAAGCGGGTCCAGAGAAGGGCGATGAAGCTGGTGAGGGGCCTGGAGAACAAGTCTTACGAGGAGCGGCTGAAGGAGCTGGGCTTGTTCAGCCTGGAGAAGAGGAGGCTCAGGGGCGACCTTATAGCTCTCTACAGATACCTTAAAGGAGGCTGTAGTGAGGTGGGGGTTGGTCTGTTCTCCCACGTGCCTGGTGACAGGACGAGGGGGAATGGGCTTAAGTTGCACCAGGGGAGTTTTAGGTTAGATGTTAGGAAGAACTTCTTTACTGAAAGGGTTGTTAGGCACTGGAACAGGCTGCCCAGGGAGGTGGTGGAGTCACCATCCGTGGAAGTCTTTAAAAGACGTCTAGATGTAGAGCTTAGGGATATGGTTTAGTGGGGACTGTTAGGGTTAGGTTAGAGGTTGGACTCGATGATCTTGAGGTCTCTTCCAACCTATAAATTCTGTGATTCTGTGATTCTGTCTTAGGCAAAATACTATGGTATCCCTTTGAGAAATCTTGTAGTTTAGATAAAGCCCTGCATTAGCTCAGTATCTGAGCTTGGGTTAATAGCACTAAGTGGTGACTAGTGCTCAGTGTAACTCAAGGAAAACATCTTTAACTGAAAAAAAAAAAAAAAAAATCCAGGAAAAAATACTTGGCTTCTCTCCTGCAGCCACTGCTGTAGCGAACACTGAACAAAAGAGAGACAAAAACAAAGCATCACAAAGGAAAAATCAGCTCATCTTATGTCTTCATCATAGCTGACTAAAGTTGTATTTCAAAGTACTTTTCAAGCTGTTTGGATACACATCAACTTGTAAGGGTAAAAGGAAGAAAATAGGAAAAGGAAAGAAACTCACCAGCTTTTCAGCCCTGAGCGCCAATGAATTATATTTTTCCCCATGTTTCTTTGCAAGTCTGCTCTCTCTTTTTCATACAGTTTTATTTATGTGGCAAAGTATTAACTCAGCAGTAAGCTAACAGTCACATGGAGTTATGAGAGGACACATTTGACTTTTCTGCTGAAACATGATATTCTTTATGAAACTATAGTTTGTACAGAGGAAATAATGATTCCTGGGAGACTGAATGTCTCAAGGGGTTGGGATGCGCAATAGGGTTTTCAATGTCTACCTCAGCACTTTGCACGTCAACCAGATTAATAATGACCTGAAACTTACGTCTCACACCTCAGCAGTTCCTCATACTTTGCCATTTGTAAGGGAGCATTGGGAATGGACAGCTGCTTCTCATTTAGGGAACAGAAGGAAAAACAATTTATTTTCATCGTATCATAGAAGCATAGAATGCTTGGAAGGGAAATTTAAGCCCATGCAGTTCCATCCCCCTAGGTGCCACCCACTAGATCAGATTGTCTAGAGTTTCATCCAACCTGACCTCAAACACCTGGAAAGATGGGGCATCCACAGCTTCTCTGGGCAGTCTGTGCCAGGGCCTCACCACCCTCATATTAAATAATTTCCTCCTAACATACATTCTAAATCATCCTTCTTTTACTTTGACACCCCTTGCCACCACCACCCCTTCCCCTGTTTTCATGTTATTATCTGCCCATGTAAAAAGTTGTGTTCCATCTTGTTTATAAGCCCTCTTTAAGTACTGGAATGTTGCACTGATGTCTCCCCAGAGCCGTCTCTTCTTCAGGCTGAACAGCCCCAGCTCTCTCAGCCTTTCTTCATAGGAGTGTACTGGGTCTAGCTGGGATGGTAACTTTCCCTGCAGCAGCCCATACAGTGCTATGCTCTGCACTTGTAGCTAAAACAGCAGTGGTATCACACTGGTGTTGTGTCCGCTGCTGAGAAGTGCTGGCACAGCATCAGGACTTTCTCTAGCCCTCCTAGGGGGTGGGCAAAAAAGTGAGAAACATCACCAGGGCAGCTGACCCAAACCAACCAAAGGGATATTCCATACCATATGATGTCACACTCAGCAATAAAAGGTGGGAAAAGGAGGAAGAGGGGAGGGGTGGGCTCTCATTGCGAAAACGTCTGTCCTCCTCCCGAACACCGGCTACGTGCGTTGAGGCCCTGCTTCAAGGACGTGGTCAAGCATCGCTTATTTGTGGGAAGTAGAGAGTAATTTTTTTTTTTCCCTCTGCACTTCCACATAGCCTTTACTTGTTTTGTTATTCCCTTTCCCCCTTCCTCTTTCCCTTTTCCCTTTTTTTTCCCTTTAGTTGAATTGTTTAATTAATAATAATATTGTTAATAATAATAATATTGTTAATTTGTTTAATTAATATTTCCTTGATAATATATTTTTCTCTTTATTAAAATTATCCTTATCTCAACCCATGAGTTGTTTTTTTTCCCTTTACTTCTTCCCCTCCTCATCTGAGGAGGGGGAGTGAGAGAGCGGTTGTGGTGTTCAGTTGCCTAACATGGTCAAACCACCACAAGGAGATGTGCTCCAGCCCTCTGATCATTTTTGTGGCCCTCCTCTGGACCCACACTAACAGACCCACATCCTTCTTGTGCTGGGGGCCCCAAACCTGGATGCAGTACTCCAAGTGGAGCCTCATAAGGACAGAGCAAAGGGGCACAATACCCTCCCTCAACCTGCTGGCCCCTCCTCTGTTGATGCAGCCCAGGATGCAGTTCACCTTTTGGGCTGCAAGCACCCATTACCAGCTCATATCAAGCTTTTCACCCACCAGAACCCCCAGATCCTTCTCAGCAAGGCTGCTTTCCATGAGTTTTTCTTCCAGTCTGTCATCACGTCTGGGATTGCCCCAAAGCAAGTGCAGCACCTTGCAGTTAGACCTGTTGAACCTCATTAAGTTCTGCTGTAGTAAATGTCAAGCCTCTGCCTCTGCTCTGATTTAAACTCTGAAGATCTCAAGGAGAATCTCTGAAAACTCTCACAAGGCCTTTAGGGCTGTTGAGCCTGAAGAACCATGCCCCCACCATGACATCACTGAATACTTCACACACCAGTTACCTAATTTCCCCTTGGATGTTAGACCAGACCCCAAAAGGATAACATACAAAAGCAAGTCTAGGGTAATTCATCAAAGCTATTAACATAGTTATACTAAGCATGGCAGAACATGAGGCTTATTGTTGGCAGAACTGGCAAAAGTGATATTCCTGGATCCTGAAAAGACCTTTTAGTAGGTTTCACAGAGCTAACAGGGACTGAAACATTCAAAACTACCCAGCTTTCTGGTCTGTTGTGTACATGATGTCTTGTGATTGTTTGAGCTGTATAATAGGGGATACAGAGAATGATGCTTAAAATAAATAAATAAATAAAGGAAGTGTCTTTAATCTGTATGTAATCTTGCTGTCAGGTACCCTGTTTAACAGCTGTAGTACAAAAAATGATTTTAGGTTTAGTCTCACAATGTTCTTATTAAATGTACCTGCATCAGGACCCTGAATGTAGTCATCCAGTAGGACAATATTTGGTCCAAGCTCCTTTTTGTAATTCATGGAGAGAGAGAAAGTCATTCCAGAGTACATGTATTAGGCTAAAATAAGTGTTCAGGATGAGCAACAGCATTTGCCCTCTGGAAGCAGTTACCCTGTTCCATTTCCTAAAGACAGAGCACAGACAATTGGCGCAGACAAGACACATAGTTTCTAGAGAGGTAAGTCCTCAGAACTTACATCAAGGCCATGAGTTCCTTTACGCTTTACAGAGCTACCTTAAAGAAATTCCAGGCAAACAGGTATTTCACACCATAAATGCATTTTGCATTTATATAATAGTTGAAAAACACATTGATTTTATAATGGAAAAAAAAAAGTTGAATGTTTGTGAAGTTACACAGGAAAGGATCCTGGAATCCAAGTTATTTTTTGAATATCTTTGAATATCCAGAGCTCAATGCTAAGCCATTCATTGATTCTCTCAATATAAAAGACAATTCCCAGCTACACATTTTTCATCATGACCTACTCTTGTTGTTACTCCACAGTCTGTAAGTCTAGCTCAGGAAGCAGGCACCTATATTTTGGTTATGGAGTTCAAACCCTATTGACAGTCTACTTGAATTTCATGGTCTTTCAGGAATGAAACAATACTACTGATTGGAAGTGGGAATGTGGAATAATCCCCACAGCAACTAACAGCCCAGGGCAGTTTGCTAAACAGGTTTTAATCTCACTGTGCTATGGGCAAAATCACAGTCTTTCTAAAGCCAAAGTGGTCCCACACAACTTAGTTTAATTTAAATCTTGGTAATCAAAAATCCAGCTTTCTAGTTAGTAGTCTCTCCAAGGTTTTTCTAAATGCCACAGCAACCTTTATGCTTACGTTTTCTTTTCATTCCATCCGCTCCTTTCTCTAGTTTTCATACAATTTTCACTTCTTAATATAAAAGTTGCCTGGTAGCAGCAGAGAATACATTTCAGATTTTGAAAAAGGGAGGAAGAGAGCTGATTTCACTGTAACACCTCTTGCAGAGGGCTACACTACAGCCTGATGGCAAAATGTCTTCTTAACACCCAGACAATGTTTTCTGTTTGATACTCAGAGAGCTGGATGAGAGAACAGCTTATAGCAAGCATGGTAGAGATGGTAGCAGTCAGATTCAATTTCACCAAGGGTACTCGAATATCTGCTTATAATAAAGCTAAATAGTATCTGTTGTCATATCCTGATGTGTATATTGACTTGTTTTCCTTTGTGCCAAGGACTTTCATGGTCTTTTTATTATCAGCGCTTGCAGAACAGGGCAACACTTGTTTGAACTCAATCTGTGGCTTTGAATTTGTTAGGTATAAGAGGACAATTGTGCAATGCTATTTTTCATTTTTTAAGTGACAGTAGGTATGTTCAAACCGTCTGTGTGATCTGAATCAGAACCAAAGGCTTTGTGATTTTGTGTCCAAAGTTATGACTACTTTCAGAGAAATACAAATGTGCATGAAAATCATTTAAAGTGATTAACGACACCCACAAGTAAGTGATAAAAGTCATTACTTTCAGGCCTGCTATCTGCTCCTTGGGTAATAGCTGCAGGAGCAGACCACTGGCTGTGTTGAAAAGCCAGTAGATTTTCTATTCAGTCTGGCAGAGAGGCAGAAGGAACAAAATTCCTGACTTGATTCCCCTTGATCTTTGGTTTTCTACGACTATAAAGAGTCATTTTCAGCAGGATCACTGAGTGTTTCTCTTTGGTAGTGTCCTATATCCTATTGTGGACTTTTTGATGTGAGAGAGAAGAGCTCTTCACCCTTTAGGCTGACAACTTAGATCTCCCACTTTTTAGTTATTTACCTTTGCTGGGGTGCCAGTCTCATTGTTGCCACTGTTTTTCTTCTCAGCAACCTTCAGATCTACTCTTTTTGGTCTTTTCTCTTAAAAGACGAGTATGCAGCCTCTGTCTCAGCTTGATGGAAAAGCCTGTACACCCTGTACACTAATAAAAAGGAACAGAGATTTAACCTAGATGTTTTGAATTATCATTTAGAAATATTTGTGTTGCTGGGGTAGTCAACTGACTCAAGAAGACCAGATAATCCTATGGCTGTCCACCTCTCTGTGTAAACCATCCCGAGAAATTAGTAATTTCTTTTGGGAAGGGTGAACTGGTGCCTTCAGGACTACGTAGCTGAAATTCAGTCACCTAACAGACTAAGGTAGGTATAGTGCAAACATTAGATCTTGCTTAATGTCATATTCTACAGTGTTGTGGTTTAACCCTAAACTATTACTAGTTACGCTTTTCATGCTTTTTCTTTGGGGAGCCAATCTATGGAGGGGTCAGGGGAAGATGTTTTTTCCCATTTGTTCACTCTGCCTTTCTTCTCCTCCAGGTGCGTTATGGTAGCTTTCCTAAACTTCGAATGTCCGTAGGATGTTCAGACCAGCATGTTCTCATTGTTATGTCTCCTGAATGCACTTCAGGTTCTGTCTAAGGTTAAACAAATACTGAAGAGTGTCATCCAAAGATCTGTCCTGAGGCAGGATAGTTATGAGTGGCAGGGAGAGTGGAAGGGTATGGGCAAGCACCTAGAGCACTGGACACCTCCAGTGGAAATTTACCCCTGAACAACTGAAAAATCCTAAAAAACTGGTGGAGTGCTTGAAAAAGGTGTGCCATCACCCTGGCAGTACCAGACACACAGAAATCACTGCAACTTGCCGGGGCTTGGCCTATGCTTACCGAGCTGCACTCAATGCTTATATAACCCTAGTGACAGACCCGGTAGCCACTCCAAGCCCTAAAACGGGCCCCAAGGCTGAGCCAGGGAAACAAACTGTACCAGTGTCGGTTGCACCTGCAACCAAGCTGAAAAAATGGTACAGACAGTCAGGTCATTTAGAACACAGAGAGTCTTCTGCTAGGTCTAGGCATAGAGAAGACGAGGCCAGGCCATCAGAGGAGCAGGAGGATGAAGATGAAGATGTCACAAAAACTGCAGTATCTAGACAAAACCTGTACGAGCGTGAGCTACAAGATGTGTGAAAAGATTTCAGTCGCTGAATAGGTGAGCAGCTTGTCACCTGGCTGCTCCGGTGCTGGGACACTGGAGCCAATAGTGTGGAATTAGAGGGCAGGGAAGCCAGGCGGCTGGGATCCCTTGCTAGAGATGCAGGCATTGACAAAGCAATTGGAGATGGAGTATGACCTTACAGCCTCTGGAGGCGTCTCCTGTCAGCTGTGAAGGAAAGGTATCCCTACAAGGAAGAAACTGTATGTCTTCCAGGCAGGTGGACCACTATGGAGAAGGGAATCCAGTACCTGAGGGAATTAGCAGTATCGGAGGTGATTTATGAGGACCTAGACAATGAATGAATATCCACAGATCCAGATGATGTCAAGCGTACACGACCCATGTGGCAGAAGTTTGTACGGAGTGCACCACCATCATATGCCAGCTCATTGGCAATAATGGCCTGGAAAGAGGATGAGGAGTCCACAGTAGATGAAGTGGCTAAACAACTCCAGCAGTACGAAGAAAGTCTCTCCTCTTCCTTACAGGCCTGTGTCTTGGCTGTGGAGAAACTTTCTGAAGAGTTCTACCAACTTTAAGAGAATTTATCTTCCTCCCCACCTGTACAAACCAGTTTCTCAGCTATCAGGGGTAAGCATCCTTCTGTGCAAGGAAGACGATATGTTGGGTACACACCCCATGCCACCCTGTGGTTTTACCTAGGTGACCATGGAGAAAATGGGATGGCAAGTGAGAAAATGGGATGGCAAGTCTACCTCAACCCTAGATGCATGGGCATGAGTTGCAAGGAAAAACAATCAGAAAAAGGGGTTCTCTGAGAAACTCGACTGCATAATTTGTGGTAGTGGGGGACTGCGTTCGCGGTCTCCCCTGGGCATGACATCAGATGGTATGGAATACCCCTTTGGCCAGTTTGGGTCAGCTGTCCTGGGTCTGTCCCCTCCCAGTTCCTGCTGCACCCCTAGACTGCCTACTGGCAGGACAGAGTGAGAAGCTGAAAAGTCCTTGGCTTAGTGTAAGCACTGCTCTGCAACAAGTAAAATGTCAGTGTGTTATCAACATTAGTCTCATCCTAAATCCAAAACATAGCACCCTACCAGCTACTAGGAGGAAAATTAACTCTCTCCTAACTAAAACCAGGACAGTAAGATTTTGAGGCCCAAGGGACAGCTATGAACTCCATTCCAAACCAACACAAACTTATCACAATATTCCATAATTCCACAGACTGAACAGTGTTAACATGCATTTTTCATGAAACTGTATTTCTTTCTTCTCTTTTAGAAGAAGGCACTGTAGGTTTTCAAATTCTGAGATTTTCCTGCCTCCCCCATTTGTCTTGTCATTTTTAAATCTTATCTTTACTTCTTTGTTTCCACCATTCTTTTTAAAGAATCATAATTGGTACAATTATCCTTGCTATGAGAATAATTAGCTATAGCTTTTTGACACATTAAAGGGGGAACATTACATTTTAAGCAGCAGGCACTGAAACAGTAAACAATACTGCTTTGAATAGGACCATAGAGAAGAGCCTCAGGTGAAACAATTGCTAATTTTAGCAACTTGAACTTTATACCTCTATAGAAGAAAATTAATCTCACAGTAGCTTTTGGCTGTGAAATAGACAAAGTACTTTGGCCTCTTTTAAAATAGACTTTTGATATTTTCAGTGGTGGAAGATGGTTGCACAGTGAATCATCCTCTGATGTGTCCAACAGAGTTTTGCTCATGCAATGAAAAGAAAGTGTTTGATTCCTCTCCTGTGTGGCTGGATAAGTCAAATATCCAGTGTAATACAAATAGCAACATCCAGAAACACTTACATTTTAGATATGGAATATGTCAATACAGAACTGGGAAGCATTACATCTCAAAAAATAAAGGTTACTGAATTTCAAATACTCCAGCAATGAAAACTCTGTTCCATGTTTAGCTTTCTTCTTGTAGGAAACAGGTATGTATGGGCACCTTCCTGATGTTTGAGATATCAGATTAGTCTTGGTATCTTCCAAAACATCTTTCCTTCCTGAACATAATAGGATTTTTACAACTAAATTGAAAGTAATCATCCTGCTAGCAGCACGGCAGTTATGAACCTTTTTTATCAGTTAAAATGGAAAATGAAGATGTGATAATTCTATTGAAATACTTTTTCATTGTTTGCTAGAGTTGCCTTTGGTCAGCTGTGAACTGTAGTATTATAATAATATAACTCTCCCAGTATTCAATATAATAAGTAAAGGTTGATGTAAGTTTGATGGAACTAATTGCTGTAACTAACATAATTGGCATCTTAATATATTGGAAAATAGTATTAAGAAATTCTTTAAAAACAGCATGTTAAATAAATTAAAAATGGCATTATTAATAGAGTTATCACCTTTGCAGCTTTTTCCAGGTTACTGTTTCTGCCAAAAAAAATTAAGCTAAACAAGATAAAAAACTATTTGGATTTCAGTAATGAAGAAATTGACTCTATTTCTGCTTAAATGAGTCTCTGATTTCTATACTGATTTTGGCATGATTTATCTGAAGCAAATATAATAAAGCTAAGAGGTACTATTCAGACCCTCATCTAAACTGATACATAATATGAGCTTAAATCTGGATTAACCTTGAGATTTAGTTCCCTGGAACATACTTGAAATGATTTTGGTGGTGGGTTATCACCTAAAAGTGAATGCATTTCTTGTCATCCTCTTTTCTCCAGACATGCATTGTGGTATTTCATCAGTCTGGATAGGAAACATCTCCTCAAGGAGCAGGAATCTCAAAACTTCAAGTTTTTTCTTCTTTCCATCTGAATATTTAGCAGAAAGAAAATCCATCTTCTTGCCCTGTGCTAAGAATGTAGTCATTAAAAGAAGAAATAGGAAATGACAGTCAGTTTGAAGCCCATTATAGCACTGAGAAATATATGCTCAGTTCCTGGAATTGCTGCATTTGTTGTTCTGCAAAACTGAGCAGGTTGTTTGATCCTCTGTGTCTTAATGACTGAAAATGTAACTGGGAGTAAGTCTTGTTTTAGTCCCAAGTAAGATTACATATCCCCAAAGCAGGACTTCCATTCTTCGTTCATCACAGCTAATTGTATTGCAAATTCTGTGGTGCAGGGATTAAATATTATTATGTGCTTTTCATCTGGCACATTGGGCCATAACTGTGCTACCACAGTATAAACAAAGAACAGTAAAATTACAGGTACTTTAGGTCCCCCAAAGAAGAATAAAAATTAGCAAGTACTTTGATTCTTAATTCTACTTCATTCTGCCAGATACTTAATTCTATTTTGTTCTGCCAGAATATTTGGTACTTCCATAACCAACCCTCTTCCATTTTGCTTAAATTATATAATTGTTAATTATCACAAACATTTTGCATCTGATTATTTGTCCACAAAGAAATGTGCAGTTTACACATGGCTGCATGCCCAGTTGATTGCCCTTCTAAACTAGACATTACCAGTACCAGTGCCACATCATTAAGGGGACAGTCTCTGTTTCAGAATACAACTGAAACTGCCTTGGCTTTTTCTTTCTTTGGAAGGTGTGTTCGGGGTCCTCCCTGTTAGAGATGCTTTTCAACTTCTGTCACTATTTTGACATTTTGATGCATCACTAGGGAATGCTGAAATAGTTGGTTTGACACTAGTGTCACAACCTTCCATCTTTGTGTGAAAGCATCTATTACTGTATTTCCACATCTAACCACAATCTAGACACTCATGACAAACCACAATAGTCATGTTAGCCCAAGTGAAGGAGAGGAAAAGAAAATCTTCACAGCTCGCTGGCAAATCACCTTGACTCGCTAAAGCAAGATGTGAGTGCGGATCTTTCACAGAGTCCTTTGGAACAAAAACAACTCTCCATGCTAGAAGACAGGGGCAAATGACATAAAAAAATAAATGAAATGTTTGGACATATGGAGAAAAAAAATCATTGTAAGAATAACTATTAATTGGAACATGTTAGATGTGTTTATGGAATCTCCATTCTTGGAAATTTTTGTAACTTTTATGAAAAGCACTCTAAAAAACCTTATCTAATATTGAAATTAACTCTCTGTTGTGTACAGGTGGTGGTGGGCAGACTAGATGAACTGTGGAGCTCACCTCTGCCTAAAATACTGTATGACATCAGGATTAATTCTGCCTGCCCTTATTAGTTACAGAGACTACCTCTTGACTGCATGTCTAAATTTTAGATGATTAGATTAAAGGAGATAAACCCATTCTAAGTTGAGGCAATCTGTAAGGATGTAATGGAAGTGTGCAAAGCAACATTAGGAAACATATACAGTAAAACAGTCATACAAGGGACCTGCGTGCTCATGTATGGCTGAGGCCAACAGAAAATTCAAAATTCAAAGGCAAGTACTTTAGTAATTATATGTGGAGAATATACACTGTGACATCAGGCCCAGTACCATTGGAATTAAATAATAACAGGACAAAGTCTGATTGAAAATGTACTGTCTTTGGTGTCATGAAATCTGTATCAAACCCAACTTCCAATTACCTATAGGCAGGTGAGATTCATCTCACCCTCTTGGCAGAATTTACTTGGGGAAGAAAAAAAAAAAAAAAAAAGAGTCATTTATTCCCTTTATAAGGATAGTATGTTTATTTGAAGTAGGTTCAGTTTAGTCTCTCTCTACAGAAGCATCAGAGAGATAAAACCATCTTAACAGCACACTACAGTCCATTTAACATCTGGTTCTCCTTCTGGACACACTTCTTTCTACCCATTTGCCACACGGGAAAATTAAGACAATTCTGTTTCTAATTTAATTCCCTCAGGTACATAGCCATTTACCAAAGGCCACTGTCTGCATTAAGAATTGGTGCAGAGTGACCACTTTGATACAACTTCATATCCTCAGTGTACATTGATTTCTCTACACAGGCTCCCCCATACATGCTCTACATGTTTCAATACTATGTGGATACTGTATATTATCTCAAACAGAAAGTCATTGCATTAACAAGACAACAGGCGAAGGAAAGTAGCCTAAAAGACTACATACATCTATTAATTTGGAAAAATAGATTACTCCTTAATATTTAAGTCTTTCTTTTTTTTTTTTTTTCATCTTAGCAGTTATTTATGGTCTTTCATTTGAATGTAAACACTCAGATATGTTTCTATGGTTTCCTTTTTGGTAGTTTTCTTGAATACACTTTGAAAATCTGGCACTCATATGGTATTTCTTTATGTTGTATATGCTAACTAGCTGATTTTTATTGAGACAGCTATAAAAATCTAAGTAGCAAAAGCTTAGAAAAACTACTGTTCAGAGTTCTGCCTTTTTTTAAAAAAAAAGCACACCGCACATCACTCAGTTTGTAAGTACAGCTCAGACTAGATAATCACAGGCATACTTTTAAGAACCAAGCTCAGCCCTTTGTTTCTCTTCTACTGCACCTTGCTGTCACTCATTACATCACTGATAAAATTATTTGACAAGATCCCTAGGCCAAGAACTATTTATTTGTTCTGCAAAATGCCCAGCAAACTTTAGTGGATGAATTGAACAATAGCGTTGGCAGGAGAGTGGGTGGCCTTCATAGAGCCAACTTGCTGTCAGAGGCAATCATTTGCAAATCCATAACCATTCTTACATTACATCCTGTAGAATTTTGCTGTGCTGCATTTTAGAAAGGGTGAGATATATTCATGATATTGAACAGAATTTTATAAATTACCATGTTCCAGATCTCAAAATTCTCCCTTCCTTTAGGATTTTGCTTTGCTTTAAACTGTGGTAACTGGTAGGTTAATTGGTTAACCATCACTTAAGGCATAGATGGCAGAAGAGCTTGATTGCACCACATACAGGCGTATCTATTCTAGCTTCACTCTAGATTACCTTGTGAAAAACATAATTTAACATCGCATTATCCTTTTCCTTAGTAGACTAACAGCCCAGAGACTCCTGTTGTGGTCCATGCCTACCCTGAAACCCAGGCAGCTGCATTTTCTCTGTTGCAGTTATCCAGTTAGCTAACAATTAAACAAATGGTTAATTATCTGATTAACCAACGGTAGCTGGCTCTCTGTACTACAGTTGCTCCTTCAGTTTATTGTGTGTAGACATGGCTTTTAGTTTTTAGATCCAATTTTGATCTACCATTGATAGGTGTTCTTAATTACTGATTTTTCTTGTATTAATTGTTTGTGTATTTTAGCTACTATATTTTAAGGTCCTACCTATTCCTCCACGCTGAAACAATGCCTATAACATTCAAGTGTGACTCCAGCCTGGCAACCATAACACTCAGAAGATAATTTGTACATGGATTTTTCTTTTTATTGTTCTGGCATAATCTGTTTATGCCACAAGATTTTATTTTTTATTTTTTGGATACTCATTCACTACAATTGGCACTGAACACTCAAGTGCAGTGATTCTATGTTCAGACACACAGAATTATAGCCATTTTAGGAGATAAAATATTACTCTCTGTACATGTTATTGTGGATGTTAGTACTTGATTTAGGGACTCTGAATGTGAAAGTCCTCAAAATGACATAGTCAATTGTAGAGATAACCATTGGTGTCTCCAGTTTCCTAATTCTATATTTCTTTGTGAATAGCATGCAATTATAAAGGAAGATACTAACTGTGTCCTTTCACTTGCAGTACTGTATGTTGTTTAGAATCGTTGTCAATATTAAAAAGAAATGGTTAATGCATTTCTTGCTGTGTATTTCAATACTTACTCACCATTAAACTCCTACTGGTCAAATTTTCCTTTGGTATATTGGCTAAAGCATTTGTCAGACTGACAGATATGGATATAATTTATAGATTTCTAAGTAAGCAAACAGGGAACATGCATAAATATAGATCTCTACGGTAAGAGTCAAGAGTATGAGCCAAAGAATGAATGCACTTTGATATACTCCTGCAAAGTTCTGGTGTCCTCTTAACTACAATTATTTGATGAAGGTTTTAAGCTTTTTAAAGTAATGCTCCTCATTGACTGTGAAACCAACAGCAGCTTGGAAAAAGAAGCAAAAGTGATAAACAGCATCTGTTTTACTGAACAATCTGCTGGAGTTAAACTTCCTCTAATGTATAGAAGAATGAACTAGTAATTTATATAGCAATAACAACAACAAAAGTGTTGAAAGATGATTAATCTTATAAGTCTGTTTCAATAGCACCAGTTTTCAAGGGGGTGAAAGCTTCCTATTGACATTTGACAAAGTTAGTTTTAGTAACTGATAACTGATGAATATATTTTTTTTTCTGCTCTAATCTGGGTTCTTGATCTCTTGATCTCTGCTCTGCCTTCAAATAGGGTCCATTTATTTGATTTAATTTAGCAGCTTGATTATGCACAAGAAAGGCATTTTCATTAATTAAGATCTGAAATATCTAATGCTCTATGTGTCCTTTTGCTAAAGATAAAAATGCAAAAGAATAACAGACTGGTACAATACAGAAGAGTTTAGACAGTGACACAAATATTCAGTGTTAAAATAAGGCACCCAAATTCTCCCAACTAGCTAGAGCTCATTAGTTGAACCCTTCAGATCTGAGAAGCCAGGCTGTGGTCTAGTGAACAGCCTGGACCATGTCTCTGCAGTATAAACCTGAAGAAGAGACTTCAGTTCTTTGCTTCCTTCCCTTTTTACAGAATGGAGTTTCAAATGGGAAAGAAAAAGAATGAGCAGACGCTACAGTGCTCTTGGGGGCTGTGGGGGGAGACAATGAAATACATCTTCCCACTGACATCTGCCACAAGTCTTGGCAATTTAAGAGTTGGCCTTCAAGAGTTTTTCTAGGTGCAAACAGATTTTCAAGCTTCATTATTCTCTGTAAGGCATTATCCCATGTTAGACCCTTCTGAGCTGTGAACAGAAGATGAAGCCCCCCTGCCCTTACCCACAGTTTTCCTTGGGATCTTATGGGTTCTTGTTGCACAATGCTTCCAATCTATTTCTGACCTCACAAATAGGAGATTTGTACTATGTCTTGTCCTGTCTGTTCAGAAATATAAAATCTTTGTGCAGGAGCTAAATTATCTCTATGAATGCAATGAATTTTTTCTTTAATCAGTCCTAAATACTCCTATTTCCACTTTGTCTACTGGAAGATGTTTGGAGAAGGGTTTTTTGCTATGTTCTTAGCTGAATCCGTACAAATAACAGAAGGTATTTGCAATGCTGCATAGAAGGAGGAATAGTAATGTTTGAGAAACAGTCATCCTGCTAACATCAGACTACAGCTGGCTGAAGGTTTTTTTCCTTGACAGAGAAATTCATCAGACAAATTTTTTTTACAATGACTGTGACTGTTAAATTTTCTGATTTCCACTGAAATGATCCCTTTCCCCCTTTCACTTGTTACAGCTCAAATGACATTTTGCAATAAAGCTTGTGACTGAAGATATGGCTCGATGACTGCTTCAGAATTGTGTTAATGTGTTAATTAGTTATCCCCACAGTACTGATGCAGTAACAGACAACATGCTAGGGCGTTGCAAGGCAGGCATCTCAGTGGACTCACTTCACATGGAACTGAGCATGCTCCTAGCCCAATGCAAGTAAAATGGTATCACTTAAACCCCGCGTCCCAGCCAAGGGGATGGATATTGTATCTAGCAGTTAAGGACAGTAAATTTTTTCAAGCGTAGTGATATGATTGAATACAACTGCTGGCTTTATCATTAATTTATTTAATCAAAACTAGAAGCCACTTCAACTTTCTGAATACAGTTTAGGATTATATATATATATATATATATATATATAATTTATATAATTTATAATATATAATTTATAATTTATATAATTTTATATAATTTATAATATATAATTTATATATATTATATATATATATAATTGAATATATATATATTCAATTCCTTCTCTCTTGTCTTTTTTCTTTTTTTTTCCTTGTCTCTTTCCCTCTTTTGCTCAGTGAAAAAACTGACTTCTTGTACAAAAAAAAAGAAAAATAGTTTTCCTTACAGATGTACATTTTGTACAATCTTTACCTATTCCCAAGTTTTTATTATTATTTTTTATTTTATTTTATTGGCAAAGAAAGAGGTAACAACAGAAAGAAATGGAGAAAATAACATCCGTAACCTGAAAATTCCAGATAGCTAAAATATTGCCATGCTTAAGCTGAAATTGAAGCTCCATGACATTTGAAACTTTTTTTTTTTTTTTAGAGAAAGCTATAGTTTTTATTTTTTCAGTTCAAACCCCAAATAACTCAAAGTACATTTTGTGATGTGAACATTAATTTCAAGTGATATTTTAGACTAAAAAAATCATTTAAAATTAAATACAATCATAGATTTTTTTTTTTTTTCATATAACGTGGAATTAAAATGACAATAGTACCTCCAACTGTTGGCTTATTTATCAGATAGCAATATCTTCTTTTTATTGTTGTACCTGAGTTTATGTTTATTTTTAGGATACTTTTCTGAATTTCTCATTTTACTATTGCAAAGGTTTTCACAAAATTAATAAAACCCCTTATAGAAGTATAGTCATATAAATAAAGGAATTTAATAGTTTTTTGAAAATATACATAAAAGTGGTATCTTCAATTATACAGGGCATCTTATAAGGGCAATCATTTGAGAAGGTTTAGTTGCTAGGAGACCATCACTAAAACTGGCAGGACAAAAAGAAAAGTTTTATTTTAAATAAAAAATGTTAATTAGTGTGCATGTTTAACAGGTAATATATAAAGATATCAGGGGTCTGTTGATGTAAATGTATATGTCTGAAAAAGAGGGATCAAGTTAAATTTTCAGTGGAAATCAAACAACCTCAGCATGCACAAGGAATTCTCTTTATCGCTTAAAATATATCTGTAAAAGCACACAATTATTAATAAGAAATCTAACAGTGTATGCAAAGTTCATTCTGCTGGCTGTGACATACATTAATTATGTTGTCATAAGATCTTTTCATTAAAGGTATAAAAACACAAGATAAAGTAACTCACTTCATAAAAAGTGCAGTTTCAGATTTTGACATGCATATAAAGATCCAAATTTCCTATTTGGAAAACTTTGGACTTTGGAAAGAGAATATTGATATTAAAAAAAAAAAAAAAATAAATAAAAAAGTTAGGTTGAATTCTCATGTATGCTATAGGATAAACATAGTGAGAAAAAGCTGGGCAGATACAATAAAAATTGAGCAAGATTACAAAATTATTATGAGGTTTGAACTTATACGTGAGTGATACATCCCCACGCTAAGGTCACAATCTCATCTTTGTCCAAATCCACAGCCGCACAGAAATCCTCATGTTAGCCTGAGTCCTTAGTTGTTTAAACCATTGAAATGAGAGAATTAGAATGTCACAAACCTTTGGGGGTGAAGAGACCTTTGGATCATTGTTCTGGTAGCAGCACCTTAACTGATGGAAGCTCCTATAGAGCTACACGGGGGTTACAGCTTTGTCAATGGACTGGGAGAAAATGGCAGCTGAAATACATCTCATGCTCTAGTTGGGAGAAAAAGCATAATAGGGAGAAAAGGAATACAAGTACACATCATTTCAGTGTGACACTGATCCCTACTAGCCCATCAAAAATTAAATGCTTAAGGTAAATTTTAACAGTTTCTGCCAAACCAGAGCAGGGGTCTGTAGCTGGTAGCACTCTTCATGAATGATATGTGAGTTTTACTCAATTGTAATATTTCCATGCTTATTTACTTTAACTTTACATGCTCATTGGCATATACAGAAACAAACAAACAAACAACAAAAAAACCACACATAATTTGTAATCATTTTCAGGGGTAGAATTACTTCATAATTCATTTTTATTGTTGACACTATTTTCACGATATGAAATATACTGTTTGCAAATCTTATCACAAATCTAGCAAAATTGGTTAAAAAAAAATCAGAAATCTGCACTATGAAAAGCAGTCTATTTTAATAAAAATCTTTTTCAAAAGACTAGTGTTCTTCCCAGTTCTAAAGACTGCAGGGTTTTATAAAAAGCTTCTTCAGGCTTTAAAAATCTGCATAAAAATTAATCGTGCAAATGAATGTAAGTTTGCAATATTTGTATCACAAAGATTTCTGTCAAAAAAACACAGTTGGAAATAACATGCTGTTTGTCGTGTAATTGTTACTATTCACTAAAGCAGAAAAAGCAAGTGCAGAGAGCTAAAAAACTGACAGGCTAGTCATTTAAAACTACAGGTTGTCTCCTGGATGACAATAGTTTTCGAAGTAGAGTCTAACCCATGCCGAGAAGTTGCTTGCTGGCAGTATATATAGGATAATGTTTTAACACTTTAGTTGAAAAGAGACTTTTTATCTTTTTCTTTAAAAAAATAAGGAAATCCTATTCAGAAAATATGGTGAGTCAAAGAATGGCATATGATCTCTGCTTTTGTTATTTTACTGGTTTTGTTTATGCACAAGTTCCTAAATTTTAGATTAATTATCAAAGTTGATTTAAACCTCATCATTGGAGACTTAAGAATTGAATTTTCTGTTATTCTCCAGCAGGCTGAAACTAGTGATAGGGATTTATTTAATCTGCTGAAAAAATAAAACGTTTTCTAATATGTGCTGTAAGCAGCCTCCACACAGGGGTGAGTATTACCCTAGTGACACTCTCTTGTTCACATTGCCCATTGTTAAACACATGGACATGTAGATCTGCAAAATGCAGATATTTGCAAGGTGCAAGAGAGAATATTCATAACTGATGTGTGAAGCAGTAAGGAGGAATTCAGAAAACTCAACTATCTACACTTGAGAAAAATATTTTTTTTCTGGACAATAATTACTCATACATAAACTAAAGATAAAAAGTCTTTCTTGTCTGCTAGGTAGAACTGTTAGGGGGAAAAAAAATGGTGTCTTTATCATAAGTTTGTGGAAGTAGATTAAAAAAATGGCAGGGGTAAGAACTGTTTCTTAAACTTAGTTAACAAGAGAAGTGTATGTATTCATCAACCTGCCAGATAGCCCTTATTTTTAATTTGTGCATATTGAAATAACAATTATTTACAAAATGGGATGAATAGGTTGATGAAATTATGCCCTACAGTTCTTTATTAGTGTAGAAAGACCCTCATGCTGAAGTTGCAGGCAGGTCTTCTTGGCTGATTCAGAATTATTCTATTAAAATTACTGAGGATTAGATCTAGTTGATCAATAGAGATTGAGTAGAATTAACAGTTTCTATTGTATCTGGATAATTACTGACTGGAGCTGGTATCTGCACAAAGACAGCCAGATCTCCCCCTAAAAATCAAACAAAGCAGGTACCAGGAAGTGTGAGCTCATGTAGTTCAAAGAGACTTTTGTGAGGTTTAACAAAACCACAAAAACAAAACAGAGCTTTGGATAATACTATTCTTAAGACTATAAGGGAAATAAAAAATAAAATAAATAAAATAATAATTAAAAAAACCTTCATTGAATAGAGGACTTTTTTTGCTTTATACTAACAAAACTTGTCACATTAACAAATCCCCAGAGAAGCTGAAGTACTGCAACTAGATTGAAAGGTAAGACATATGACACATTAGATTTGAAGAGGATTTGCAAAGCCCTCAGCAGTTTTGTCCCAACTGCTACTAATATTTATTTTGTCTATTTGCTCTTCCTGGTTCACCTACCTAGCTCTAGGCACTTAAATTAAACTCTTGGTCTTGAGGCAGGTTCATGTCTTAGGTGAATTAAATTGTCCTCTGAAGTTGCTGATATTTTTCTGTTGACCAGGGAGAAAGCCAGGGCTCCTACCTCAAGTATGTCACTTTAAATGACAGATGCAATCTTTAGTGGTTTGCTCACGGTTATACAGGTCATAGGTTCTTGATGAACCTCTATCTTTTATTCATGCATCACCTATCTATATTTTTCCTTAGATGTTGCATTAAATGGAATACTTGCTTAGAGCTCTTTTGGTGTTGTTTTTATTTAATTTCATTAGTCAACTTATGTTTGAATCTGGACAAATGAAATAAATAGGTATTCTAGCACTGATTTCAAATTCAGCACCTGCACCTTACTCCTCATCTTACATTCTGTGTACTTAAAAATAAGTCACATAATTAATATATACCAGTTGCTATAGTTAGTTATATACTAGTTAAGGACTTAGATCTGGAAAAATTATGAACTGCAATTCATAACAATGCTCTTTAATAAGGAATTCAATAATATACAAGTAATGAAGGATAATTCTTTTCTGACCATGAATGAGAGCAATATTCATGATCCCCTGGGCTTCATGAACTTTTGTTTCTGATTTTAATGAAGCTTGAGTTTGATGGTAACAGCATTTTCCTGTCTGCATTTGTGCAAACTTTGTTGTACTGGGCACAGGAAATTATGGAGCACACAATGAATTACACTTGGGAGGTGCAACGAATTCTCTCGCCTTTCTTGGGTGTTATTCACAGACGTAAGTTTGAATTCCATCAACAGTGTTGTACTGTATGAACAGTGCAAACTGAATCCTGTTTGTCACTTAGCTATGAAATATTTCAACAACAAAGGATGTTTTTAATGGCTATTTAGTGCAATACATGCGTATGTTTTCCTGACCTAAGAACTTAGAAATACTGTGTAACTAATATATTATTTTTTTTTTTTTCTGTGAAACATCAGACCTTACATCAAAGTAAAAAAATGACCAAGATGGTTTCACTTATTGCAAGTATAGAAAAATATTTCTATATAATGAATTCTGAAAGTAGGGTTTATATCTGTTACTAAAGAACAGACGTTTGTTCCCTGCTTTATTCTATATATTTCTTTGCCTTCAGCTAGTAATCTTTCTTTGAAATACCATGGAAACAAGCAAATATGCCTCATTAAACTTTCCTTGCTGGGAAGAAGAGAAAAAAAAAGAGAGAGAAATTATTTCCTACTCCACAATTTTAAAATTGTGGAGTAGGAAATAATAGAATAGAAAGGGTTTTTAGATTGTTCTTAATCCTGGTAGGTAAAGTAGGATAATTTGTAGAAAAAAAAAAAAAAGCCCCAAACCCCAAACCTTACCTCCTGATTCCCCTCTCTTTAGTTGGGCTGTTTCCCAGCTATATACTGCCTTATTACTTTATGCTTTACAGTCATGCCTATTACTGTAAGTTATGAGTCACAGCTGATACCTAGCAGTTCCTTAACATAGCTAAAATAATGCTTACATATATATGATTTTCTAAGATTTTTTTTTAGATTCCTATAAAGTGGTATTTAAAAATGCAAACCTTGTATAAATTAACATCTAGATGTCAGTTTATACACAGATATGTTTAGAAATATTTCCTTGTTGTATAAAAAGAGGGACAGATTTCTAATGACACCCAACTAAACTCAGTGAAGCTATGCTGCTATATACCAGTTAAGGACCTAGATCAGGAAAAATTATGAACCGGAATTTGTAACTACATTCTTTAACAAGGAATTCAAAATTGCTTTGTACTTAGAAGCATTTTCAGCTTTCAGCAATATAGCCATGTCTGCCTTCAGATGTCACTGAGATCTTAATGAATCAGTTGTGGAAGATCCACACATCACTGTTAGTTAGAATCCCCTATCCACGTTTGCCCAATATATGTCCTGTAGCCTTAACTGAGGCAATGTCTGTGAGGGACATGTCTTGAAATTAAACTCCACTCTTTAGAACAGCCCATAATCTTAAAGACAAACTTGGTAGCGAAAGGAATATTGATTTAACTGAGTTAGTATTTTGCACCCTGAAATCTACTTTAACAAAAGAACGATCAATAAATGACTTTCTTAGATCAGTCTGTGTTTTTATTTATCTGGCGGGTGGTGTAATTCATTTCCCAACGTGTTAATTCCTAGCAGTGCAAAGGCAAAGGTTTTTGTGAATCTTTACACTAAGACAACCCAAAGCTAAGGGGTGAAATAATGAAACCTGCATACCAGTGAGGACCTGGAAGCAGCCAGAGCATGTATCTAGAGACTGAGAGCAAGTATGGATGCATATTAAGCAATAAGGACTGTTTGCACAGGCAGATTCCTACTTCAGCTCCTTAAACCTTTGTATCTGGGTTACATCCCTGTTTAAGACAGTCCTGAAGCACCTAGACACATGCTTATTTTCACTACCTTTTCAGTCATTTAAAATAACTCTTAAGGCCACAATGGGTGAACAATCTGAGTGAGGAAGCAGCACACGTCATTCATCCATGACTTCCCCTGTGGATTTTCCACCTTCACCACCTCTGGAGAGCTGCCAGATCACAGGATCCCACAAGCTGGAACTCTGCTGGAGTTAAATATAATCCTGAGAACTTTTTCTCTGTATGCCCTGATGCTTATCTACCTGTAGTAGGTTTAAGTAACTAAACTTGTATCATTCAGTTCCTGTTTTCAATCCAGGCCATTTTCAGAGAAAAGGGGGGACAGATTCAGCAAAACATACTAATCAACCAGATCCAGAGTTTGATTTCGAAAGAAACGTTTTTGAAAAACAAACTAACAAACAAAAATCCGCAGGAAGATTGGAAATATAATAGCATTAACCCTGTGCAAATAAGAGAGATAGATCCTAAAGTGATTGCCTATTCAGGCAAAGAAAAGTCATGTCAAAAAAAATTCCACACTTTGAAAATCATTTGGTAAAACATCTCAAGCTGTGCAATCCTGCTGCAGCCACATTGCTAATGGGAGGTAAAGGCAATAATTGTCTAGGATTTCCTGCCATATTCATTGCCTTTTTGCTTACCTCTAAAATCCAAAATGCCAGTGTATCCAGAAGGGAAACTGCCTATAACAAGATTGTCAAGTGGCTGTAGACCAGGAGAACACAGCTAGTACTACTCAATCCTACCAGTCATTAAAGATTTGACCCAAGAAAAGACTTTTATTCAAAAGAAAATTCAGTTTTTATAAATGACTGAAAATCACAGTTGAGGCAGAAAGAAAATTCACCATCATGTTCAGTGAGGGTTGCTCTTTTTGAAAGACGAAGGTGTTATTCAAAAGATTTTAATGGCAAAAGATGTTCTAGTTATTTGACTTCCTACATGACAAATATCTCTTTATATTCCCTGCACTTAAACTTTATAATTTGTAGTTGAACTATAGCACATCTCTTAAAAAGACCTCCAGTCCTGATGTAAAAAAATTGAAGTGACAGAGATTAGGAGAGGCTGAGAGAGCTGGGCTTGTTTAACCTGTAAAGAGAAGGTTTGTGGGGGTCCTACCAATGTGTAGAAATACCCAGAGATTTCTCACATTTTGCCCAGCACCAGGACAACCGAGGCGATCGGCTCCGGGGCAGATGCGTTCTGCAGCAGAGCCGGGGATCGGGACAGGCAGGGCGATTTTCCCGGCATCGACGCCACCCGAGGCAGCCGAGGGAGCCACCACGGCCCAGCAGCCCTCGTGAGGGACGCTGACGAGACGTAGGCGGAGCCAACAGCGCCCCCTCCCCGGCCGTTCAAAGGCAGCCCCTAGGGAGCGCGAGCGACCAGAACGGGCAAACAGGGCGGGGTGCGGCAGTTAGCGCGGCAGTTCGCGCAGGCTGGGCGAGCTGGGGGGAGGCAGAGCGAGCCCCCAGCACCTAAGAATAACTCATCTGACGGCTTTCTACCACTAGCTAGGCCGCGATGGTCCACGCTGGGCAGAAAGCTCTTTCCAGAAAGTCTATAGCCACCCAGACAGACTGCCCACTCCAAAATGCGGCAGTTCAGGTCTCTGGATGCAGGGAGTGCCAGAGCCTGCTGCTGCCATCTGAGGGAGGCAGAGATACTGTGTGCGTGAGGTGCGAGCAGGTGGATGACCTGGCCCGCTTGGTGACAGAACTCAAGGAGGAGGTGGAGAGGTTGAGGGCCATCAGGCAGTGCGAGTGGGAGATAGGCTGGTGGAACAGCTCCTTGCAAGGCCTGAAGGAGAGGCACTGGAGTGAGACTCCCCAGTTGGGGGTGGACCCCCTGTCCAGTCGCTATCAGGCAGAGGGAGGGGACCCAGGAGTGGAGGAGGAATGGAGACAGGTTCCTGCTTGACGTTGCAGGAAATGCCCCCCATCCCCACCTGCCCCACCTTCCCAGGTGCCCTTATGAACAGATTTGAGGCCCTGGAGCTTGAGAGAGTGGTGGATGAGGATGTGGTAAAAAGTTTACCCAGGAAGCCTAGGGCGAGGAGGTCTGCTCCATGCCTCAAGACTGCTTCCACCAAGAAAGAAAGAAGGGTGATCGTTGTGGGCGACTCCCTTTTCAGGAGAACAGAGGGCCCTATTTGTTGGCCTGACCTTACCTGTAGGGAAGTCTGCTGCCTCCTTGGGGCCAGGGTCAGGAATGTTGCCAGAAAGCTTCCCAACTTGGTTCACCCCTCCGATTACTACCCATTACTGGTAGTCCAGGTTGGCAGTGATAACATTGATGAGAGAAGCCTGAAGGCAATAAAATGTGACTTCAGGGGGCTGGGACAGTTAGTGGATGGAGTGGGAATACAGGTGGTATTTTCATCCATCCCTACAGTGGCAGGGAGGGGTTCTGAGAGGACACGGAAAGCCCACCTGATAAACATGTGGCTCAGAGGCTGGTGCCAACACAGGAATTTTGGGTTCTTCGACCACGGGGCGCTTTACTCAGCACCCGGCCTGATGGCAGCAGATGGGCCCCAACTGACTCCAAGGGGAAAACGGATCCTAGCCCAGGAGCTGGCAGGGCTCGTTGAGAGGGCTTTAAACTACATAAGAAGGGGGATGGGGATGAAACAAAGCTCTTTAGAGGTGTGCCAGGGGGAACAATGGCAAGGCTGGGGGAGAAGGCAAAGGCTCAACTGAAGTGCATCTACACTAATGCACACAGCATGGGCAACAAGCAGGAGGAGCTGGAAGGCATTGTGCAGCAGGCAGGCTATGACTTGGTTGCCATCACAGAAATGTGGTGGGACCACTCTCATGACTGGAATGCTGCAATGTCTGGCTATAGGCTCTTCAGAAGGGACAGGCAGTACAGAAGGGGTGGTGGAGTGGCTCTCTATATTAGAGAGTGTTTTGATGTCGTTGAACTTGAGGCTGGGAATGATAAGGTTGAGTCGCTATGGGTTAGGATCAGTGGAAAGGCCAACAAGGCAGGCATCCTGATGGGGGTCTGTTATAGACCACCAAACCAGGATGAGGAGACGGATGAGGAGTTCTACAGACAGCTGGCAGAAGTTGCAAAATTGCCAGTGCTTGTTCTCATGGGGGACTTTAACTTCCCAGACATATCCTGGAAGCACAACACAGCCCAGAGAAAGCAGTCTGGGAGGTTTCTGGAGAGCGTGGAAGATAGCTGGTTGGCAAGCCTACCAGGGGAGGTGCCCCGCTAGACCTTCTGTTCACAAACAGAGAAGGACTGGTGGGAGATGTGGTGAATGGAGTCAAATCCAGTTGGAGGCCAGTCACTAGTGGAGCCCCCAGGGCTCGGTACTGGGGCCAGTCCTCTTTAACATCTTTATCGATGATCTGGATGAGGGGATCGAGTGCACCCTCAGTAAGTTTACAGATGACACCAAGATATGTGCGTGTGTCAATCTGCTCAAGGGTAGGAAGGCTCTGCGGGAAGATCTGGATAGGCTGGACCGATGGGCCGAGGCCAACTGTATGAAGTTCAGCAAGGCCAAATGCCGGGTCCTGCACCTGGGGCACAACAACCCCAAGCAGAGCTACAGGCTGGGAGATGTGTGGTTAGAAAGCTAGCTGGCAGAGAAGGACCTGGGAGTGATGGTTGATAGTCGGCTGAATATGACCCAGCAGTGTGCTCAGGCGGCCAAGAAGGCCAACAGCATCCTGGCTTGTATAAGAAGCAGTGTGGCCAGCAGGTCCAGGGAAGTGATTGTCCCCCTGTACTCTACTCTGGTGAGCAGCCAGAGTACTGTGTTCAGTTTTGGGCCCCTCACTACAAGAAGGACATGGAGGTGCTTGAGCGAGTCCAGAGAAGGGCTACGAAGCTGGTGAGGGGTCTGGAGAACAAGTCTTACGAGGAGTGTCTGAGGGAGCTGGGACTATTTAGCCTGGAGAAGAGGAGGCTCAGGGGCGACCTTATCACACTCTACAGGTACCTTAAAGGAGGCTGTAGCGAGGTGGCAGTTGGTCTGTTCTCCCACATGCCTGGTGACAGGTCGAGCGGGAATGGGCTAAAATTGCGCCAGGGGAGTTTTAGGTTGGATATTAGGAAGAACTTCTTTACTGAAAGGGTTGTTAGTCACTGTAATAGGTTCCCCAGCGAAGTGGTTGAGCGACCATCCCTGGAGGTCTTTAAAAGACGTTTAGATGCAGAGCTTAGTGATATGGTTTAGTGGAGGACTTGTTAGCATTAGGTCAGAGGTTGAACTCGGTGATCTTAGAGGTCTCTTCCACCCTAGACTATTCTGTGATTCTGTGATTCTGTAACAGGAAGTGGGCACAAATTCAAAAAGAAAAAAATCAATTTAAACATAAAATAAAAATTTAACTTTATGGGTGATCAAATATCAAAAGAGGTTGTTCAGAAAGGTGGTAGATTCACTCTCCTTAGAGATATTCAACTCCCACCCAGACAGACCTGATCAATGTTCTGTAATGACCCTTCTTTAGGCAGAGGGGTTGAACAAGATAATCTCCAGATGCCTTTTCCAACCTTGACCATCTTGTGTTTCTGTGATCAACCACTTCTTCCTGTAATCTAATAACCAACAGCAAATAACAGCTAATTACCCTCCAGAGAAAAAATCAGCATTTATTTCCTATTTAATTTCATCTTCAATTTCTAGCTGTTGGATCTTGGCTTGTGTCTGGCCACTTGATTAAAGAGCTCTCTTCTAACCACTCCTTAGGTACTCTTAGCTCAAGCCACCTGTTAACCTTCTCTTTGATAAGCCAAAGGGTATTTCCATAAATAAATACTCAATGTTCTCTGTTAAAATGGAAATTGAACCCTTAATCTAGTCAATTTGCAGGCATGGATACTTTACTGTCCAACTGCAGTCTGTACAGGTTCTGACTATTGAGCTCACATTGCTTATTCTCTCTCACAGAATCAAGACAGTAAAAATAAACAAACAAACAAACAATCATCATCAGCAACAACAAAAATAAACATACCATGCCCCTGCTGCCCCAGCACACATCTAAAACTGTCCCCAGTCCCCAAATCCAGAAAGAAGTGCTAATTATTATATTGGGTGTTCAAGAGTTTCATTTAAAATCCTGGCATTTTATATAAATGACCTGTAAAACTGTCAACACTAAAAAAAAAAAAGTCAGTTTTAAGTGCAAAAGCACAGAAGCTTTCTGATCCTTTTTTTTTTTTTTTCTGATATTGTTTATTTTTGGTTATAAATTTACTGAGATTGCTATTGGCTGTATAAAATACTGTGACTAGATAATAATAAAAGATATTGCTAGCTTAATGGACTAGGGATTTGATCAAAATTCAAAGAAGAATTTGCAGTTGTGGGAAACAGATTGCCATGGTACAGTGAAAACAGACTAGAGTAAGGATACTCAAATCAGTGGTGCTATGCAGCTTAAAAACTGGAAGAATGCAACAACCCCAGTAGATGACAAGATCGAGAAGGAGGGAGATTTTTCAAGGCTATACACTGAATCTATCTCCCCATCTCTGTGAGTTCTTGTGGTTAAAGGGGTTTGGGCATAAATATTAAAAAGTAGAATATATATATATACTGAAAACATGTTTATTTTTAGCTGAAACCTGTATTTAATTAACTGTCATAGAAGTGGGCTTCTTACTGGCAAATCTCAAATCAGTTCTGAATGATGTTAGTGATGAGGTGGTGCAGAAGCCCAGGTGTCAGAGCCTGTTCATTCATCCTACCTTCCATGTCCGTATTGCTCAAAGTCCATCTCATGCTCTGAAGTTTAAAGATCATGACATGGACTATAAATGCTACTTATCAAAGAAAAGTTTATCCACTTCCCCCATCACATTTTCCATATATTTTCTATCAGTTTTTTACTTCTTCTCCTACTCTTATTTAACCCTTGTGTAATCTCCTCTAACCCTTGTGTAATCACCGTAGCTGAACAAGAGTACCAATGAACAGTTCAGCAGGATATTATCACACCTTGCTTTTTTTTTTCTTTCTTTCTTTTTTTTTTTTTTTCTTTTTAATGCTGTTGATGCTTCGTATCATTCCAATTTGGTAGAAGGGAGTTTTGTCTGTTGTCTTGCTATTGTCTATTGTTCCTGCACCTGTCTACTCTTCTCTGAAAATAAAATGTGTTGTTGTTTTCTTAGTTTCTTTGTATAAAAAAAGCAAGTTCAAATAGATTATCTTTTCAAAAGGGATAGAAGATAAAAAAGTATAAAAGTACAGCTGCTTAAGCAATTAGCAAAGCAGCATGACATTTGAAAGCCTAAAGCTATTGGAAACTCACCTGGCTTTAGATGCCGTAATAAACTCAGAGATTGGTCTGGGTGACTGAGAGGGACAGGAAACCTTGGAGAAGAACCAAACATGTTGGTGAGCTCCTCTCTTTTAAAGGAACAAGTTTTAAGTCCTACAGATGTGAAATAGAGCTACTTAAACATTCAGTGCGGGATTCAATTCCAGAATAATAAACATAAATTTATGTGTCTAAGTGTTTCCCTCTGAACATTTGTGAGGTGTGTATGCTTGCATCACTGTTGAAGCAGATAAAACCAATCCAGCCAACAGACCAGAAGGATAAATACCCACTGACCAGTGACTGTGTGTCTACTTCTTGGTGAGCTAAACTGCATAATTGCATGTGAGATAATAGATAACATCCACAGTAATAAAAAAAAAATAAAAAATAAAATCTCATCATACATCTGTAAAGCAACTTCAGGGAAGAAAGTATTCTTGCTTTCATTTTAGAGAGAAAAAAGGACAAAGAACAAGCAGTGAGATTTAGGAGATTCCAGTTTAACCAGGAACTGAATCTAGTCCCATGAAACCTGGTTTCCTTTAGACACAGGCCCATGCACTTCCCCAGACATCAACCAAATTTCTCAGCAATAACAAAAATCAGGCAAAGCAGAGAAATCACTTACTTAATCTCCATAGAATATTTATTGTTGAGGATATGAGGGAGAAGAAATGAGGAAAGAAAGAGCATAAGTTAAGGAAATAAAGGAACAGTATGGTTTCTGGCAGTGGTCTAAGCTCTGAGGACCACAAATTAAATCAGTGCTTGGCCTAATTTACAGCTACTTGAGGTGGAAAACTCTTCAGGCCAGGTTAATATCAGTCAATCTGACCTCTGCTTTCAAAATAGGTACACTTGCATTTTGGGAAAATATTTTAAAAAAATGTTGTTCTCATCCCAGTGCAGAGCAAAAAGAAAGAAGGTGGTGACAGGAGACCTCAAATAGTTTCTGTAGCATGAAATTGTCACCTTCCATTCTCATCATCAGTGATGTACCATGCTAGCAAAGAAGGGATTAGTTTACAGCATCTCCCACTTACGCTTATTCTGAAAATTGTGCTAGGTCACCTGCTGCTCTCATCTATGGATACAGTTTGCAGTGACAGCCAGAAAAAGGTCATTTTTCAGCACACAACAGCATGTGTGCGTGTGAGAGAAAGAGTGATTAGTGGATCTTGATTACTACTGTAATAAAAATAAAGAATATTAATAAGCTAAATTACATTCTGAATCCTTTTATTGAAGCTTTGCAAAAAAATAAAAAAGTGCACTAGATTGTGGAGGCACTTCACTAATGTTTAATGAATATTCATTATTTTTGAAGAAGAATTATAAAACTATGTCAGGATGTTACATGACGATCAGCAATGGCTTGCCATTGCCTTTTTCTTTCCATCAACTGCCTCAGTCAAGGTCTGAAAGACATATTTCTTCTTTTTATTTAGGCTGTATAGAAGATATCCATCCTGTTTGGAAAGGCCCAGGAGAAAGCATAACATTTCCAAACCTTGTGATCAACCCAGTGAAAAAATACACAGTCCCACTCCCTTTTATTATCTATTAGAGAATGTGGATGCTTAAAGGTAAATGTCACATTCCCAGTGATTCTATAGATAGGAGCAAAAATGGTCCTTGGGCCAATCAGAACTCACCCTAGGAAAATGATCAAATGAACACATCTATCCATAATGTTCTCTTATATAAATTTTAGCAGAAAAGGAAGAGTCAATGACCTTTGACACTTTTTCTTGGAACTAATAAACTTTCAAAACTCTTTTTTTCCCCTGTTTTATTGGAATTAGGCTTCAAACTTCCAGTGACTGTTTCTTGAGAATAGCCTTTTCTACTTCTCTTTGTATTGGATTTAAACCCTGATTATTTGGTCAAAATAAACAAACAAATAAATAAATAAAAGAGGGGCTGTGTTTGTGATAAAGGTATTTCTTGTTTTTAAGCTCCATTTACTAGTTTAAAATAGACATAACTAAATAGGATTCAGAGGCTTTGCATTAGTTTTCTATTGTGTGAGTAAAGTAAATAGAGCCCTCAGTATTTTTAGTGCATGCTTATCTGCTCATTAACATTCCTTTGTCTTTAAGGCAGAGACGTGAAACTCACAAAAGATCCATTCTGCTATCGATCATGCATTTTTTAATCTTCTCTTTTTTGAGTTCATAAAGGTTATTATTATTATTGTTATTTTTATTTTATTTTATTTTTTCAAAGAAATCACTTGTAGAAAAATCTTTTTTTTTTTTTTTTTTTTTTTTTTTTTTTCCTGCTTGGGATTTCCATGGACAGATTGAGATTTATTTAATTAAAATACTAACAGAAGGAGACAGAAATAAATTTCCCAAGTTTTACCTTTCATAAACAAACACCAGTTCAAGCTATTCTTTGGTGTGCATTTCAACATTTTATTTTTCTATGTAACTGATTCATGCAGGCATGTTTATCACCCATAAAGAGCCTCAATCTTCCTTTGTACATATGTCTATGTGTAAATGAAATCAACCAACAATAACCAAAAACCCAAGCAGTGAAAAAGCAAGACCCAAAGTAAGAAGACTTAAAATTCTTGAAGTGAGCAAGTGATGTGGCCTGTGGTGTAACATAAAGATGAGGAAGGGTATCTGCATTATGTAGATGTTTTTGAAAGAAATATGTGAAATATAAAACTCCTGTGGTGGTTGAAAATAAATCCAGTGGTGGTTTACAATCCTCAGCAACCCAAATTTAACTGATGTAGAAAAGATGCAGGATTTAATGTCAGTATTTCTGATTGAGAGACCCTCCTGATCACCTGTTTCTCATGTGTTGGATAGTCAGCATGGATATAAAAGTCTATCCAGGGAATGATATTGCCGCCATGATTCTTGGGGGATTGATGGATTCAGTCCTGACTTATACTGTGTAATTATTTTTTCATGCATGTTACTTAATTTTGCTCAGAAGTTACTTACATGACCAGGTAAGTAATGGCTCCAAAAAGAATTGTGACAACTCAGATCACAAGGAGCAATTTTTAAGGATGGCACCTTTACCTTCTAATGGCTTTAGAAGCCTTTTAGTGCACCTTGAGGATTTTTGTTTATTTTCAAAGTTTTAGATGACTGCTTAGACATGAAGGGTTGTATTGTACATAATAGCATCCCACTCTTAATATTCTAGTGCACACTTAAACTGTAAGGCCCAATCACAAATATTTACTGAGGCTGACAGTTGTATTGTTCACTGTACCATCCCTGGGCACATTATACGGGTACAGAACAAAGCATCAGCTCTAGGACAGCACAGGGTGTATTTTATCAACAGAAGCAACTGTTATGCTAAAATAAAAGGTTTCTGTCATTTAGGAACTTTTTCCTTTCACTTAGCTCTGTAAATTTCTCAGTTGTAGGAAAAATCATAAGAAACTCACCAATTTGTTACATAATTTTTTATGGTCATAGAACTACTTTGCTTTCCCTCTACTTCATGTCTTGTCCCTACAACCAAGCAAATACTCTCTTGTCACTGCAGCTAAATATTGAGGGTATTTGTTGAGAATGTGTCTAAAGACTTTCTGTAGTCAGTAATATTTTTGCACATTTAACTGCTGTACTAAATTGCATCGTATTGTGGTGGTTTTACTCGGGTGGGCGGCTGAGCTCCACCACAACCTCTATCTCACTCCCCCTCCTCAAAGAGGAATGGGGAGAAAATATGATGAAAGGGGCTCAAGGGCTGAGATAAGGATGAGGAGATTGTGCTGTAATTATCATGATGGGCAAAACAGACTCAGCATAGGGAAATGGTAAGATTTATTGCCTATTACTAACGAGCTAGAGAAGTGAGAAACAAAGGAAAGAAACCAAAAGCACCATCTCCCCCCATCTGCCCTCTTCCACCTCCTCCCCCCAAGCAGCGCAGGGGAACGGGGGAATGGGGGTTATGGTCAGTCTATAGCGCTTCTCTGCTGCTCCTTCTCGGTCACTCTTGTCCCTTGTGCTGTGAGGTCCCTCCCACGGGATACAGTCCTTGATGAACTGATCTGGTGTGGGCTTCCCACAGGCAGCAGCTCTTCAAGAACTGCTCTAGATATGGGTCTGTACCACGGGGTCCGTTCCTTGGGAGCACGCTGCTCTAGCCTGGGTCCCCCACGGGCAGCAGCTCCTGCCAAGTCACCTGCTCCTGCGTGGTCTCCTCTCCACAGGCTGCAGGTCCGGCCTGGAATCTGCTCCAGCAGGGGTCTTCCACAGACCGCAGTCTCTGTTGGTGCAGGTCCATTTGCTCCACCGTGGTCTCCTCCATGGGCTGCAGAGTGGAACCCTGCTCTACTGTGGTACTCCATGGGCTGCAGGGGGACAGCCTGCTTCATCATGGTCCTCACCACAGGCCACAGGGGTCTTCTGCTCCAGTGCCAGAAGCACCTCTCCCCCTCCTTCTTCACTGACCTTGGTGCCTGCACGGCTGTTCCTCACTCCTCTCACTCTCCCAGCTGCTGTGTGGTGCAGCGTTTTTTTTTCCCTGTCTTAAATATGCTCTCACAGAGGCGCAAAAGAACATCACTTATTGACTCAGCTCTGGTCAGCAGTGGAGCCCTTACCAAACATGGGGCAGCTTCTAGATCCTACTCACAGAAGCCACCCCTGTGGCCCCCTGCTACCAAAACCTTGCCACGTAAACCCACTACACGTATGGATCTGATCCAACTGAAGAAAAAAATCCCTTTGACTTCAGTGAGATTTTTTTTTTTTTTTTCCTAAATGGAAAATAATTATGTACTTTTACTGTTAAACATTTATAATAAGCACCAGAAAATAATATATACATATGTATATATAAATAGACTACTATAAAACAAAAATGTCAGTAACTGAAATACCAGGGCAGATGAGTTTTCAAGATCAGTTAGTCCATCAGCATTGTGGAGTTAAAAAGGCACCACATGTTCAGTCTTCTGAACAAGAGTGTGGACAAGAAAACACTCTGATTCATCATTTTTCTAGCAAAAGAAGTTTGATCTTGGAGCTAGATGATGACTAGGAGTTTTTGTAAAATATTTTCTGATCAACATTATTACATTGATGTAATCCTTATAAAATCTGTGAGAAATAATTTTATGCCTTTACTCTAACATGTGATTCTGTTTAAAAACAAGAAAGTTCCTAGATAAATCCCACCATATTTTAAGATAAAAATAACATATACGTTAATTATGTTTAGTTCTCATGTACAGTTTTAAATTTTTAAAAATAAATTTCAAATAGTTTTAGTATTTTCCAAATAAGGAAGTAGAGGAGATAAGGTTGACCAGAAGAAAAATTGAGCATGGAAGTTGGGCATCTTCAGCTTTGTACTCAAACTTCCTGAGAACAGTGCATCTTCATTATACGTAGTACACTGTGGCCTGGCTTTTTCTCACCTGATTTTAAACATAACTGAAATGCCCAATTTTGGAATGTAGTCAATTAAGGTTGTTCCTTAATCACCGAAACATAAGCATCCCTCCAGAACTGGTTATCTTTCTTGATCTACCATAATCAGTTGAATTGCATCCTTGGGGCCCTAGGTAAATGTTGATAAATACGGAGGATGAATATGGATCTAAATATTTTCAATACACAGTTTAATAACAAGAATGCTTATAAGAAAAAATGAATATAGACTTATATGAGACTATGACCCATAAAGCACATACCAAAGATTTGGGGATTGTAGGGTGGAAAGCCAATCTCACTGACAGAATACATCTTCAGACCTGTGGGGCTACTAAGAATGTTGTTCAGAAAATTTCTAAACAAATTTAGAAATTTCATTTTTCTTCAGTATTAGATAAAGAATTTTATCTGACTCATATTTCTGTGGGAAGAAATATTTTCTAATACCTAAGTTATTTACTGGCTGTTACTTAACAAAAATCTAGACTTGTAGATAGTTCATCACTTATGCTAATTATGATATTAAATTTGACCCCTTTTCATTTATTTACTTTACTTTGGATGGTTGCTGTTTAGAACAATTTTAGAACAACTTTGATGAATTGTAGGAAGATAATGTACAAAGATCTTACATAGAATCACAGAATCACAGAATAGTCTAGGGTGGAAGAGACCTCTAAGATCACCGAGTCCAACCTCTGACCTAATGCTAACAAGTCCTCCACTAAACCATATCCCTAAGCTCTACATCTAAACGTCTTTTAAAGACCTCCAGGGATGGTCACTCAACCACTTCCCTGGGTGACCTATTCCAGTGACTAACAACCCTTTCTGTAAAGAAGTTTTTCCTAATATCCAACCTAAACCTTCCCTGGTGCAATTTTAGCCCATTCCCCCTCGTCCTGTCACCAGGCACGTGGGAGAATAGGCCAACCGCCACCTCACTACAGCCTCCTGTAGAGTGCGATAAGGTCGCCCCTGAGCCTCCTCTTCTCCAGGCTAAATAGTCCCAGCTCCCTCAGACTTTTCTCCAGACCCTTCACTAGCTTCGTGGCACGACAGTCTTATTTTAATTCAGTAGAAGTATTAAAGAAAGAAGATATATATTAAAGAAAGAAATATATTAAAGATATATGAGTTTTCTGAATGCATACATACTATGATAATTAAAAAGTAAACTTTAGAAGTGTGTGTAAAATAGTTCCTTAATGATTTTATTAAAGTGGTGTGGTGATATTTATAGTTACAATTATTGCAGGTAAAGTTGAAAGAAATGAATAACAATTGAAAACAATTGAAAACAATAATGTTTTACACAAGTTGATGTAACTAAAAAATAGAATACAGTGTCAGAGTTGTTTTCTATTTTTTTTTAATATTCTACTGCATTTAGAGAGTGTATACTGTAATACACTCATCTGCTCAGTATTTTAATTATATTTTTGTTTCTAATTTCTTTCTTTTATTTTTGGATTCTTTTTTTTTTTTTTTGATGTCTGTACCACATTACTAATTTTATCATTCCTTAAATTAATCAAAGTAGCTCTTTGTGAATAAATACACATATATGGAGATCATCTGTCTTTACAAGACAAGGTAAGTTTTTGAATTCACTGCAATATAAAATGTTAGTTTTCACTATGTATGATAAAACACTCTATGGAACATAACATAATCTTAAACTCCCTTTAGATGTTTCCAACATCCACATCAATCTTGAATCATAAAATATATGACAGAATTAATATTGTGATGATAAACTCTAAAAAAACTGCTTTTGTCTGGATTCAGTAGAAAACACAAGTGGTCTGATTAAGCTTGGGCACACTGGAACCAGCTTCTTAAAATGAGAAGGCTGTTCAAAAGAAAAGTTTGGGTTAGGTAAAAATGGGTTTATTTCCTTTATATGTTACTAAACTAAACTAAACTTTTTTTTTTTTTTTTTTTTTTTTTTTTCTTTCTTTTGCCCTTACACAGTCTCCCCCTGTTGAATTGACCTTCTATCAATTTATTTATTTATTTATTTATTTATTTTTATTTTGACTAATTGGGTGAATTCTGGATGGAAGTGGAGATAATAAAACTAATCTCCTATCATAGCACAAAATATTCTATCCTAGCAGTTTTCTATATGGAGGTCATGTATTGGCTTTGCAACGTCTGACAAATGTTAACATCCACTAATACCAAAATAAAAGTGAATAGCATTTCTATCTGAAACTTATTAACAATAATATATTTAGAATATGGACTATGACTTGACAACTACTGCTCTACTGAAAAACTGTTAATAACCAAGATTTCATACATAAACAGTCATACATAAACATACAGTCATACATAAATAACAAAATTATTATCAATTCCATTAATTCTATATTGAAGATGTTCATGATGTCAATGACAGACCATTGCCACATTGTGAGAAACAATGCTTGCTGTTTATGATCTAGGAATTAAAAAGATATATTATTGGATACTTGCAAAATATTGAATTATATCCTGAATGAAAGTTCCTAATGTTTTCTTGGGTACCTTAGGCATCCAGTTAGCATTATTATATGCCTGAGGGAAGTGTCTTACCAAACATCAGCAGAGTGGTGGCCATGAAGACAGGTTATGTGGAATGGACTGTAGATGGAGATATTTTTTCTGCTTTATTATTGACCTTTGACTCCAGAGATACTGGAGGTGGCTCTGATCCCCAGCTCCACACTGAGCTGACAGGACAATGACAATATGAAGAAATAGAACTATTCTAATAGTCACTTGCATCTGCAGAGAAACTTGGAACTTTTAACACTGTGTTATTTATGCACTCTTAAATGTGTCACTCAAAAGCTAGCCAGACTATGTACTGAGTGACAACACATGCCTGATTTGGGGGAAAATAACAACAACAACAACAAATAACAACAACAACAAAAGAAAAAAAAAATGCATAGGGTTTAATTAATCTCTTTTACTTTTCTATTTCAAAAAGTGATCTGTCTAGTGTAAACCAGTCCTCTAATTGCCTTCTAAAGTTAATAGAGAAAACAAATTGACATTTCTTGTGTGGCTCAGGGTACATTTGTGATATGAGCTTGTTGAAAATGCTACTTCAGGTATTTTCTGTTCAAATGACATTAGGTTATCTTTATTGAACAAAGACAATATGTAGCAAATCCTTGTGATTATTCCCTGAATGATTTCCATACTTGATTCGTGCTGCTTCTTTTTTTTGCTACGAAGTCATTTAGGGTGAATTACTCTCCCCTAAATTTGTGTGTCTCATACCTACAATTGAACTAGATATTCAGACTTAATTCATTATTCACACACAAAACCACATTTCTGGAGAAAGTTCATATGCCATTACAGAGCATGTATTAGGATGAAAATAAAGTACTCCTCAAAAACTTCCATTCCTTTTCATCTGTAAGAAATCAGCATAAATGTATAAATCAGACAGATGTAGATGAGATTAATCTTTCTGGTTAAGTTTTCCCTCTGCAATGTTCTAATTGTTGTATTTCATGAACTGTTGACTTTGCTCATAATTTATGTGACCAGCAACAGAAAAGAAGAGAAACAGAAAACTTCACTGATGTT
The DNA here is from genome assembly GCA_011075105.1 of Heteronetta atricapilla. Classification (NCBI taxonomy): domain Eukaryota; kingdom Metazoa; phylum Chordata; class Aves; order Anseriformes; family Anatidae; genus Heteronetta; species Heteronetta atricapilla. The sequence continues at coordinate 5,242,096 of CM021731.1, read as the reverse complement.
ACTGAAAGACAAAGAAAGGAAGTTATATCACTTGATTTTTAATAATGAGTGGGCTTACTTGCCTACTCTTACTGTCCCTGTGATAAGAATCAGTACACCTTCACTTTTTCTTCTCTTCTTTCTCTTCTTTCATAACACAGTTAACTTATGTGCAAACAAGAAATAATCCAGAGCTCTACAGAGGTCTTGTGGTTATTTCACTGCTTGCATAGTTGTGACAGCTTGTGCATCTTGTGCTCTGGGACATGGGTATTAGCAAGGTTAAAACTTTTTATTATTATTATTATTATTTTTTAATGTGGATTCCATCAGCATGGAATCTGAGAAGAATCAGAAAAAAACTCTGTAATGATGACAATATGAAGGTACCTTGGGCTAGTATATTCAAGACAATTAACATTGTTTAGAGACCTGATGAAAAAATTGCCTTATTTTACTAATCTTACTGCTCCTGGACTTCCAGATTTAGAAGGATGCAGAATATTTGCAAACAAGTTTAAAATGTGAACAGTAAGCAATGAAACCAGAATTCTGAGTTATGTTTCCTATGAAGTGTAAATACACTGAAGAAAATCCCTCTAGAGGTAGAAAAAATAATTTCTTATCCCTCAAAATGTGTTTGAATCACATGAGATGAATAGCTTTGAAAAGTATTTATTTGTGACTATTCAGTATAGAAGGATCCTAGATATTAAACTAGATGCCTAACTTTTAGAAGGATATGATTAATGCAATTAAATACCACCGGTGGTTGTGATGGAGAGTTTCCATCCATCCATGGAGACCTTCAAAAGCCTTTTTGACATGGTTCTGGGCAACCAAGGTGGCCCTCTTCAAGCAGGGAGTTGGACTAAATGACCCCCAGAGGCACAGAATCACAGAATCACAGAATTTCTAGGTTGGAAGAGACCTCAAGATCATCGAGTCCAACCTCTGACCTAACACTAACAGTCCCCACTAAACCATATCCCTAAGCTCTGCATCTAAATGTCTTTTAAAGACCTCCAGGGATGGTGACTCCACCACTTCCCTGGGCAGCCTGTTCAAACGTCTAACAACCCTTTCGGTAAAGAAGTTCTTCCTAACATCTAACCTAAAACTCCCCTGGTGCAACTTAAGCCCATTCCCCCTCGTCCTGTCACCAGGCACGTGGGAGAACAGACCAACCCCCACCTCACTACAGCCTCCTTTGAGGTACCTGTAGAGAGCGATAAGGTCACCCCTGAGCCTCCTTTTCTCCACGCTGAACAATCCCAGCTCCCTCAGCTGCTCCTCACAGGACTTGTTCTCCAGACCCCTCACCAGCTTTGTCGCCCTTCTCTGGACCCGCTCAAGCACCTCCATGTCCTTCTTGTAGCGAGGGGCCCAAAACTGAACACAGTACTCGAGGTGCGGCCTCACCAGAGCCAAGTACAGAAGGACGATCACCTCCCTAGCCCTGCTGGTCACACTGTTTCATATACAAGCCAGGATGCTGTTGGCCTTCTTGGCCGCCTGAGCACACTGCTGGCTCATATTCAGCTGACTATCAACCATCACTCCCAGGTCCTTCTCTGCCTGGCAGCTCTCCAACCACTCATCTCCCATCTCTCATCTCTGTAGCTCTGCTTGGGGTTGTTGCGCCCCGGGTGGAGGACCCAGCACTTGGCCTTGTTGAACTTCATGCAGTTGACCTCAGCCCATCGGTGCAGCCTATCCAGATCCTCCTGCAGAGCCTTCCTACCCTTGAGCAGATCGACACACGCACCTAACTTGATGTTATCTGCAAACTTACTGAGGGTGCACTCAGTGCCCTCATCCAGATCATTGATGAAGATATTAAAGAGGACTGGCCCCAGCACTGAGCCCTGGGGAATGCCAGTAGTGACTGGCCTCCAACTGGATTTGACTTCATTTACCATGACCCTTCTAACCAAATAGCCATTCTTTGTGATAAAAACTTGAAAATGTAATAACCTGTTCATGTACATGTTGCTGATGTGATCCAAGCAGCACAAGACAGTACTTTGTCATGCATGGAAATATGTGGTCCTTGCTTCCTGTTAAGATCTGTGGGACCCATTGGAACCTCCCAGTTGCATTCAGCTCTGTGAGAGACATCTATACAGCGTCATGGTTCTTATTTTATTTTATTTTATTTTATTTTATTTTATTTTATTTATTTGTGTGTGTGTGTGTGTGTGTGACAGAGGCTGCAGTTTTGGTGAAAAAAGACTAATGAGACAAATGTAAAGTACAAAATAATATTGCCTGTAGAAAGGTACAGCTCCTCCAACAGGGCATGCATATATCTCTGTGCTCAGAAATTTAAAAAGTCCAAGCTCAGCCTTATTTTGTGGAAGCTGCTGAGATGAATTCAATTTGCTTTTGGGTGTGAAAAAATTGATTATTTCATGAGGCTTATACGCAGCAACAGTCAATTAAATAGTTCTTACAAATATGGATGGTCAGTAAAGAAAGAGCTTTAAAAAAATCCTATTACTGCAGAGGAATTCAAATGTGTATATAATGAGTAGCTACAAATGCACAAAAGTAGCTGTCACACACTATATTATATTCATAAAAGCTCCAACAAGTTGCAGAGGATGAGGAATAGTTGCTTCTGGATCAGCGCACAGTCATTTAGTAGTCCTATCAAGCTGACAGTGAGCATACCAGGCCTGATACACATGACTGCCCAAGAAGAGTGTCTCTGGATGTCAGCCTTGTGTATGTCAACGAAACAAGAGTAGAGCAGAATCAAAACAAGTTAACAAACCAGCAGTGAGCTTGTTTCTGCTACAATAACAGAACCATAGGCTAACTGAGGTTTTCTTTACAAAACTTGTAAGCCTATGTCAGTGACCTCAGAATCACTGACCCACAGATGCTGGATACAGTGAGCATGAAAGGTATTTTTTCCCCCTCTTTTATTCTTATTTTATTTTATTTTATTTTATTTTCCTTTTTGAATTTTCAGGTATCTAGCACTGATACTATCTATGTGCTTCTGATTGAAACACTGGCTATTGTTCTTTCTCTACTCTTCTGAAAAATCCCTCTTTGCTTGTGTCAGTTAAACATGAGTCAAGATCTGCTGTAACGAGCATGGTGGGCTAGTCACTTCTGATCATTTTAATGGTCTTTTTGAAGGCTGAAATTCATTTTTGTGGTTTTAATCTTCTGTATGTATCAAAAGATCAATTGTTTGCAATACGTTAGTTGTTTAATACTTATCAAACACTATCACTCCAACCAGAAATATTAACTGGACCAATTTCATTCCAGGCTGGAGAGCTAACATGTAGTTTAGATTTATTAACAGATCAATTATTTCTGGAAAGAAATAATAACATGGTCACTTTAGGGAAAATTGGCTATAGGTTCTTTTGCTGGATGCTACCCCTATGCATTGCCTTTCCTCTTTGCACAATGGTAACCTCAGCTTGTCGTTAGGTAGGACTATATGGTTTGAATGATCTTCCTCTGGGAAACTGATACTGAAGATAATTTTTCTAATATCATTGTTAAAACAAATGCCTTCATTTTCAGTGTTCGCGGCTGTAGGTACACCTGGAGTAGAGGTATCTCAAAAAGCTGCAAACAAATGGTTAAATAGAACTTTCAGCATGGACTAGCTACTCCAAGATTTTGATTTTGTGGGCATTGCAGCCAGCCTACAATGAGCTCTGCAATAGCAAAACTGTCACAGGCATCAGGATATGAACTTTAAAGTTATGTCAAGGATTGAATCACAGGTGCCATAATGATCTCTAATTCAACCGCTACGTATTCTTAGTGTTTTTCTTTCCTAAGAATGTGCTTAGGAGTGCACATTCCCTCTACTAACTGTTAAAATGCTCACAATCCAACCAGAAACTTGTTGAAAAAAAAATAGAATTTGAATTACTTAAATACTTGTAAGCTCAGAGGTGAAAGTCCCTCAAAACTGAGGTTTTAATGATACAGACACTGATGCATCTTCTTCTACACCCAGCTTCAAAGTATTTTAGAGAAGGCAAATTAAAGAAGAATGTGCTGTGCACGTATAATATTAATGTTGAAAGCACACAGGAAATGTGCAGGGCACCTTGCTCTTATGGAAAACACTTTGCCTTAGAGGTCTATTAGAGAGTTTAAGATAAAAGGGATTCTTATAAGTTCAGACTGATAAACACAGTCACAAATACATCTCCACATCTGCTCCATTTTCACAACTGAATTAAGGAACATTTTCCCCCCAATGAGTTTAATTAACTTTAAGAACAAGCTAAATTAGTTTAAAAGGCAATTAAAATGCAAGCGTATAAATTGTAATTAAAACTGCATGCTGTTTATAGATATTTTTTTCTAAATATTTAAAGAAGATATTTTCCAAATGAAAAAACAGAAGTTCTTCAGTCAGTGAATAATTTAGTTCAGAAAAAAAATATAAAAAGCTCTTCTTACCCATGTAGAATTATTAAAAAAAATAATAATAATTTGTTAGAAATGAAAATTACAGAATATTATATCAGTGTCCCACTGGAAAATAACAATAATTTGATTCACAGATGCACTGTTTTGTCTTATGTTGAGATTGGTTCTTTTGTTTTATTGTTTACAACATCATCAGAATTATTGGGAGCTATTGTCTAGTTACTGGGAGTTATTGGGAGCACATCTAGTTCAGCTTCCTGTTAACTTTACTTCTCCCTGTGCATGATTTTAGATGTAGAGCTTGGGGATACGGTTTAGTGGGGACTGTTAGTGTTAGGTCAGAGGTTGGACTCGATGATCTTGAGGTCTCTTTCAACCTAGAAATTCTGTGATTCTGTGATTCTATGATGTGGTCTGCTTTCCACACCTAGTGTTTTTCTTCTGTATCTTCTGTATCTTCCTTCCCTCCATCCATGTTCATTATCTGGAGTGGATGCCTTCCTTGGTAGTGTCCCCCAAACTGAAGAGTTAACGCAAGTAACATTTAAAAGGCACATCATTTTTGCCTTCTGTTTTCCCTTTGGGCAATCCAGAAGATGTGGATGGTGTACATATTAAGCCTATTCTCTGAAACGGGCATCGTCTTGCTCTTCCCAGCTCTACATCTCACATACCCAGTCACACATACTGTGGCCATAGGCAAATTATTTCACCTCTCTGTGACCATCTTCTCTTCTGCCCACACTTTCCAGTGAATTGGTGATTGCCTTTCACTGCTGTTTGGATCATTCCTAGGAAAATCAAGGTCTTGTCTTGGTGACAGCAGGAACAACAGCCAGAAATTACTATGAATGGCAAACATTACTGTGAGGCTGAGCCTATATCTGACAGAGCATGAATAACCATAGTAAAAATATGACAGTCCAGGGATTTTTAAACATTTTCCTCAGATATCACATAACTTGGGGGTTGTCTTTGAGTAAGTAACGGTGATCACATACTGTTGCAAACCAAAATATTTGTTCCCTTACAGCTACATTTTGATCCCATCTAAGTCAAAAGCAGAATTCCTATTTATTGTTTTGCAGAGAGAATTCAAATGCCATAAAAAATAGATTCACATGTTATTCTTCAAATACAGTCCAAAGAAATGAACTATATATTTAATAAATACTTTTTAAAATGGTAGATTTTAATATCTGATGTTTAATTTCAAGAATTAGTATGAATAACAAAACAATGGTTTTGGTTAGATTTTGTTTTCATGTTTTGAAAGAGAAAATGTGCTTAAGCAGTTTCACTTATACCCATAGAAACTAATGATTTAGTTTCTAAAAACTAATGATGTAGAATTCTGCCTACAACGAGCTATACACATTGAAAACCATTTTGATGTTAGAATGTGATTCCTATTATAAATCAGAAATTCAAGCTGTGAAAATAAACTTAAAATAAATATCATAGTTCCCAATTTTTACAGCTTACAGTAACTAAAGTTCTTGAAAGTGTAAGAGTTCTGAAAGATTTGAGACGGTTTAAAAATCTGTCAGTCATTATCTTTCAAAAAGAAAGATACGTGAATATAAAGAGTAAGATAACAGTACAAAAAGTAACTGCCCACGAAACAAAACTGCGTATTTCATCAGAGATATAAATGTTACATTTTAAAAATAAAAATGGATAGAAAATGAATGCTTGTTCTTTCTTCAAATTGGCAGATTTGAAGGGGTTAGCTTTGTTTCTGACTCAGGAGAAGCTTTCTTTTTCATGTTATATGATCAAAAAAAGAGAAAAGCATTCAGGTGGAAAGATGACTCCTGTGTATAATATGAATAGTTGGATATGAACCCTTATTTATTGTAAGGATAATTCATAAGAAGCTTATGAATTTATATCTTAATCCAACAGCCAGTTTTCATTTGCAACTACTTGCAAAATAACACAAGAACTCCACTGGAGAGTTGGTTCAAAGAAATACAAAATATGTTAAACTGATTTGGGGCTCTGACTTAATTCACATCTGCAGTTTGAGAAACTTCACCAGGAAGAACCTTGAATCTGGTCCATATTTAAATACAACCAATCATTCAGGGCACACACACAGACTACCAGGAGTGAAAAGTCATAATTACATTAGCTTGTTGACAAGTAACATGATGCGTAAAGAGAATCAAGCATGTCTCAGCTGCCAGGCCCTAGGGAAAACCCACTGTAGATTCTGGAAATAATGAGGCAATAGAAATGATACAATACAAACGATAGGAGCTGGACTTGATTTTCCTATAGGTCCCTTCCAACTCAGGATATTCTAGGATTTTAGGATTCTATGATTTATGCTATGACAAAAGAGTAATGAGATTTTGTGCTTTAGGGAAACCTGTTTGTTACTAGTGGGGCAGAATGATATCACTGCTTATTATCCAAATTATTGGTTAACAGTTTATGTGGACAGATTCATTGATAAGGTAATTGTTGTTTGTAAAACATCAGATACTAGGTATTCTTGAGAATAGTTGAACCAAGACTGATTCATCTATAAAAAAATACTAAAAGTATCTGGCAGAATTAGTTATCATAATTGAGTTAACAATAACATATTACTTTTGTTTATTATTATTTCTCAGATTTGGGGAACACCTTTGGAAATAGCATCTTCTGAGGTTCATACCAGGAAGTTTGTTACTTTAGATTTATTTTTTCCTCTGTAGTTTACTGAAACAGCCATTTTTATATTCATGGTGAGCTTCAAAATCTAAGAAACTTTAAAAAAATAAAAGAAAAAGAAAAAAAAAAGAACAAGAAAAAGAAAAAGGAAAAAAAAGGGGTGCAGAGAAATATAGATTATTTTTTTATCAATGATGAATCCCAAAGGCTGATGAATTTTGCATAGCTTCAGCTATATTTTGTTTCTTTTGCCTATTAATTTCTTGGATTCCAGGATGCCTGCCTTAAGTTAATCCACTTATTGAAGTGGACAGGGAAGTAAGGATAATATAATGGATTATATTTCCAAGAGGGTGAAAATGTCAAACATTCAAAAGTTGTCCCTCTAGTCATCAGAATCTCTTTGCTGGTAGGTTAAATTTATTTTTTTGTTAAAGTTTTTTTTTTTTTTTTTTTTTTTTTTTTTCCACAGTGATGTTGTAATTGTGAAGATAAAAATGTCTCCTCGACCTTCATTTAACAAACTGAAAGTTTTGACAAAGACCTCAGTAAAGTGACTTGAGAACACCTCTAATAGTAAGCATGTATCCATTCATAATTGAGAGAAAACCTTCATTTATTCAGAGCCTTATTTAGAATCTCATTATCTTCTTCTAGCCTTTGATAATAGGGTCATGGGTTTCTAGAATACACATTGAGTTTTAAAGTAAAATGCAAATTACCAATGTGCTTTCTCTTACCATTTATGTGAACTTTACTCCTACAAGTACACCATAGCTGCCTAATGAATATTGTTCGATGTCCATGAAAGTTTTCATTTTGTATGAGTGTAAAGAGTTGAGTCAAAAAGCCTAAATGAAAGTCATTTAGTGGAAAAAACTCCCATTGACTCCTGTGAACTTTAGGAATGTGATCTTAAATCACTGCATTTAAGTATTAAATTTTCTACATACATGCTGGAAGAATACCCATGGCAACAGAAGACAAACTGGTCTGTGATACTTTTGTTGAATTAAAACCTTAGAGTGTAAATTGTGTTTAAGAAATACTTCTTTCCTTGCAAAGCTTTAATTTATCAAGTTAAATGGTTTTACAAAAATGAAAATAAATTTGTGTTTAATTGAGAACCTTTGAACTCAGTGAGACCTAAAGAAGCGCTTGTGGGGCCAGAAATGTGTCTTTTTTTTTTTTTTTTTTTCTCTTTTTATTTTTTCAGCTATGTCAATTGGGGTGATAAGAAATATTATCTCTAAAGACTTATTTGAAGTGCAGCCAGAATGTCATATAGTTGGAAACTAGAAATCTCCTTCTATTTAATTCTTTGAAGAGTAGATTACTCACAGTCCTCATGAACACAGAGAAGATATTTTTTACTGTAAACAGCTCACTAATCTAGCATGCCAGGATTCAGTAGCTGGAAGCTGAAAGTAGACAGATTCAGATTAGAAATAAGACATCCCTTTTTAACAGTTAGGAGAAATTGCAACAGCTTCCAAAGTGAGATAGGTATTTAAGATAGGTGGGATATATCACACTGGAGATGTGTCTCTGTCTCTCTCTCCTTTGGCTGTTGAGAAATCCCAGATAAGCAGACTAGATGTCTAAATTTTAAAATTGATAAATCTAGTTGAGATAAATCTGAATTTATTAAACTGAGATAATATTCTGTGTTTTTCCTTATTGTGAAACAGTTACCTCTAACGGTGATTTAGCTGTAGTACTTCAGAAAATTGCTATGGAATATTTTAATAGCTTTTAATAACTGAGACAAGTTTAGGGAAGAATTTAATGTCCAAAAGTATTTAACTGCATCTGTGCAATGAAATGCATTCCATTATAAATAGGGATTACAGTCTTGATTTTTAAACCACTCTTCAGTTTACCTCAAAAACAGGGCAGATTAGATTTGCTAAATCAAATAATCTGAATGGCATTTTCATGACTGTTTTCTAAGAGCATAAAATTGACAGAGACGGGAGCATCAGTTATGCATTTAGTGCAGATTTGCTAACGATAATGATGATCACACTACTTTCAGAACATGTACTACATAGAGATTTTTGATACCTAAGAAACACATCTTTTTCAGGACATGAAGATAGAGGAATGTCACTAAGGCTAAGCAAATATATGGCCATGGACAGTCTCATGAGTAAACCCAAGAACAAGTTCTCATAGGGTTTGGATGACTTTTGGAAAGCAGCAAGACCTGGGAAGGTCCTTGTTTGGTTCCTAAAACAGAACGCAAGTGTGTACAGCTACATAAGCTCTGTAGTGCTCTACATAGATGATCCAAACCACCACATATGTAAAAAGCATTTTAATCTCAGTTAGATACTTAATGTTTTTCATATTAAGCAGTCATTGGCTAAATAACAGAATTATTTCATTATCAAGGCTTACAATTCAGTTTTCTCTCTATCTCCAAGAAGAGATTCTTAACAACAAAGTTAAAAAATCAGGTTCCTTCCCGGTTGCTCATACCATGACTGTTGCTTCATGGGTCAGCTTATCCCAGCCTAGTAGTTGGAAAAGTGTCTTATGAAAAGGAAAATGTTTTTGAAATTCTTTGAGCGTAAGAGAATTGAACGTAAAATTGAAGTCAGTTTAAAACTTTCTGGGAGAAATCTCTATTTAGCTGTATGTTTGGCAAAACAAGGATTCCACCAGTGCCAGATTGCAAAGGGAGTGTTGTCTGCTCAAACAAAAGTCTATAAAGAATATCTCCAAGTGCATGGAAACACAAGCCTTTTATGTGACCAAATACAGATAACTGCCATGCTGCTGGAGAAATCTGAGTTAAATTGGCATATCTCAGGAACAATTCACCTCCACCCTAAGGTTTGTATCAAAATGCCTCAGATGAATCATACTTTAAATTTAATTATACAGTGCTCCCAAATTTGGCAGGTAATAAGCTTGGACTATACATGTTTAAAGCTACTGAGTAAAATCTATGTCTTCCTATAAAATCAGGTGCCAAAACTCTAGAAAAAAACGTGAAGTCAGATAGATGTGCTTTTAAGTGACTTCAAACAGTTTCATCTCCAGAGATGGCTGTATCTTTATAGACAGTATATTTTCTGTATTTATTGCAGCAGGAATCCATGGGTGATAGCGCAAACTAAAATTTTATTCACACAAATATAACTAAATATGAGTTGTTTTGTTTTGTTTTGTTTTGTTTTGACTGCATAGCTTCAGCATCACCTTTTCTGTTTGGCTCTCTTTACATCTCTTTAGGTAGTAAACCCTAGACAGAGACCCTGAAACTTCTCTTGTCTCAATTTTGCACTAATGGAACAAAAACATTAATCCAGCTGCTGCTGGTCTGGTCATTTTGGGCTAGGTGCTCTTCTAATAGTTACTGCCTCACAGATTGTTTAATCAGTCCCTTGAGATGATTCTCATTGCAGTTGGCTACAATATAATTATAATTAGAGAAAAGATTGCTTTAATCTGATTTGCAATTTGTATTCTGTTAAAAGTACACACTTGAATGCAGCCTGCTTTTCATAAAAGAGGACTTCCACATTTCTCAGGTGCCTGATCTGGATGCAGGCATCATAATCTAGATGCGGGAGTTGAATGCATACTTAGCAAGCTCACTGACAATACTGAACTAGGAGGTGCTATTAACTCCAGAGGGACGAGAAGCCTTACAGAGGAATGTAGACACATTGGAACATTGGATAAACAGCAATGGCATTAAATAAAGCTAAACAAAGCTAAATGCTTAGGGATAGAATAACGATGGACACAATTACAGATTGTGAGACAAAATGGCGAGAAAGTCGCTTGTAAGAAAGAGATCTGGGGGTGCCGGTCAACTGCAGGCTCAATATAAGCCAGCAGTGAGCCCCGGCAGCCACAAGAGAAAACTATATTTTGGGATACATTAAATACTTCATAGTCACTATTAACTCACTATATTCAGTGTTGTTTAGGTCTCACCTTGAGTATTACATGTGGTTCTGAGTTCCAAAATATTCCAAAATTATATTAAAATCCTTGACTGCATCCAGAGGAGGGCAACAAAGCTGGTAAAAAGGATGAAAGACAAGTTTTATGAGGAGAAGCTGAGGACATTTGGGTTGTCTAGTCTGGAGAAAATGAGGTCAAGAGGTGATCTTGTTGCTCTCTGCAACTTCTTGAGGAAGGGAAATGGAGAGTGAGGTGCAGGTCTCTTCTCCCTTCTAACTGATGACAGGTTGTATGGGAATGGCACAAAGTTGTAGAAGGAGAGGTTCAGACTGGGTATTAGGAAAAAAAAAAATACTGTGAGGGTGGTCAAACAGGCTTTTTAGACAAGTGGTTGAAACCTCATGACTATAATGTTCAAAACACATTTGAATAATGCATACAAAATCATGATTTAACTTTTTATTAGCCCTGAAGTGGACAGGCAGTTAGATTCAATGATCTTTTCAGGTCCTTTCCAATTCTTCTTTACTGGATGTGGAATGCTCCAGTGATGAGGATGTGAGATAGACTGGGAGATGCTTCTCTATCATCAAGTAGCAGTCACTTACCAAGTCCCTTCCTTTTGCAGTAATTCTCAGGATAGTAATGGCTGTAGATTCTCTATGCTGCAAAAGTACTTTGAAGCATATATGCATGTAAAGTACTCATAGATAAGAAAGCAGTATTCCAATAGTATGTCACATTGTAAGACGGCATATTTTTTTTCTAAGAAAGAAAATATTTTATGAAAACGTATTCAAAGAGATTTTCAATGGACTGAATAAAGCACAAATCACAGCGAACATCAAGACATAATTACACACTTATAGAGAAGTCTACCATGAAAAAAAAAAAGTGAGTTTTTTCCTTTTTTTTTTTTTCCTGAAAACTGAAAATGACAAGCTCAAATTATGAAGTATACTGTGCACAATCGAGTGTGAGGAAATATCAGCTCATGAATCATTAACGGCCCCAGTCTTATGAACAGAGCATTATCAGCTCTGTGAGTCTGAACAAAACAATTGTCAGCTGCCACCCTTTCTCAACTAGACAATTAAAAATTTCATGTTGTGCAAAGTGAAAAAGTGAGATAAAACTCAGCAATCCATTTCCCTAGTGGATGGAAAATGATCCTTCAGCCTGACAAAGTGTATTCTCTTCCAGGGAGCATGTAAGAAGATGAACATTAATATTCAGGGGAAGGTCTGGTGGGAGTTCTGAGTGTGGCCATGATGACATCTGGGTGCTCTCTGGGTACATGAGCAAGATTATTCTGGGCAAATCCTGCTCTGCTGGTGAGGTAAAGGTGAAAAGTTTGGAGCAGAGGTAACATCTGCTTTGGAATCATGCCAGCTTGGAGAACATGGAAGGAGAAGGGTTGGGAGGCAGATGGGGCTCATTTTACTGCTGATTAAAAAAAAAAAGCATGCATGTTGGGAGAATGTGCATTGGGGTCTTCGTTACCTGTGCAGCTCAGCAGAAAAGATGAGTGTGCCCTCTTGCTGGCAAACTACACTCCTTTGTGAATGTGTTGTATGAGTAAATACAGCTACAGCTGCACTGCTGCTATATTATCTTGCAGAGATTGTCTTTCAGCTTTCCTGCTATGGGAAAAAGGCTCTCTGTGATGCTTAATCCCCTAAAATATCACAGCACAGCACCACACAGGATCTAACCCTTTACCTTAGCACATTCAAGTTTATCCATCTATGAAATTAGTATAATAGCATTGTTCTGCCTCACAGGGATGTTGTGCATCTGCCTGTTTCTAAAGTACTGCTCCAGGCATTTTTTGAAATATTTTCTGTTTCAAAAGTGCTTTGTGGGCCGTGGACAAAAAAGAGCATATTAATTTTGAGTGGCAAAGACAGCAGGTTCCTGCACTGAGCTATGATAAAGATGGATTATATGGGATGAGGACTGGGTGGTGGATCTGGGGAGACTTCATTTCACAGTCCCAGTGCTGTAGTGTGCAGGGGACATCAGAAGGCTCTGCAAACTTTCCCTCCTCTTGTGCAAAGCTCTTTGAAGATAATTATCAAGCAGCTTGCTATTGAAAAGAAACAAGATTTTTTTTTTTTTTTCTTTTAGTAGCCGTCACTGCATGGGAGCATGTTAATAAATAAATAAATAAATAAAACCTGCCTTCAAGATACCCTAGCATCAACACACAAATAAAACATTTTTCCAAATTAAAAATAGGTTGGAACCCACCTATCATGTTAACATATTTAAATCAGAAAATGCAATTGTCCATTTGTATTCTTACATCTCTGATTACTGCTTCTCAAGAGCTTCTCATTCTGTATTTGTACCTAAAGGTACCATATTCCTCAGACAATCTGCTCAGGAGGCTATTTTCTTGAAAAACAAGTTGCCTAATTGAATCAGGACTGAAGGAGAAAAAGAGGGAGAAGAAAGAGCAGCCAACAGAAAGGGCAAGAGAAAGCAGCAGAGAAAGATGGTTTAGTAACCCATTTGTCCCTTTGGGGTATTCATGTAAAATTGTTCAGTTCTGCAAAATCAAATGTATCTTTTTAAGCATTATATTTTTGCTGATTTCCAGATATTTATAGTATACATATATTATTTAATTATTTTTATTTTATGTATTTTCTTTCTCTATGTTTCTCATTGACACAGTAATGTTGATCTTCTTTGTGTCCTCTGAAAGAACTATTTGTGGTCTTTTGCTTCTATATCAGTAGAGATCTGTACTGATAACGTATGGGAAGTCATGAGATTGTCCCCTCCTCAGAGGACTAGGTCCAGATTAAAAGAAAGATAAAAATAAAATCTAAGTATAACATGATCATAGAACTAATTCTATTTGTTTTTCATCTAGTTTTAAAAACTGTTTTACATTTTCAGACTTATTTCTGAATGGCAAGAAGCAGAAGCTAATCTCTCACTAAATAAAAATTGATTCTTGCGTAACAGGACTCCTGAAGCTAGGTGTGTTCGAATAACAAAGCAAATGTTGAGCCTCATGAGCATCAGTAGCACCACATCATTAAACTCAGGTCAGCTCAAAGCAGTATTTCAAAGGAACCCAAATTTTCTAACAGACTAAGTTCCTCTCATGAAAACAATTAAACATTAATGTTTAATTATTTGTAGTTAGGAGAAAATTAGGAAAACAAGTATTTCTTAGTAGGTGGGAGATGAGGGGCTTTTGAATATTTTAACTTGCAGGTACATGTTGTCATAGCCATGCAACTACCTTTGAAAATCTGATCTCAAGTATTTTTCTAAAATGAAACTCATATGATTTTGACTAGTTATATTTGGCATCATGGATTCTCAGCTGGATCATAATCCTACATTTAATTCTAATCAGTTTTCAAGACTTTAAGCTAGCCCTTAGCTTGGATAGTCAATTCAATCTATTAGTACCCACTGAACACCAGCTTTAAATCAGTTCAAACCAAATTTTGAGTGATTTGTGCCCAATTCCTAATCCCTTTTTTGTCTTCATACTGTGGTATAAAACTAAGAAAAAAAGCACTAGAATCTCCAAATCTCCTTTTCAATTCTTCTTTTTCTTTTTTTCTTTTTTCTTTTTTTTTTTTTATTTTTTTTAAATCCCTTTGTTTCACAGAATCATAGAATAACAGAATTGTAGGGGTAGGAAGGGACCTTGAAAGATCACAGAATAACAGAATTGTAGGGGTTGGAAGGGACCTCGAAAGATCATCAAGTTCAACCCCCCTGCCAAAGCAGGTTCCTGAGAGCAGGCTGCCCAGGTAGCCATCCAGATGGGCCTTGAATATCTCCAGAGAAGGAGACTCCACAACCTTCCTAGGCAGCCTGTCCCAGTGCTCCATCACCCTCACCGTGAAGAAGTTTTTCACATGTCAGTGTGGAACTTCCTGTGCTCTATTTTGCAGCCATTACCCCTTGTCCTATCCCCACAAAGCACTGAGAAGAGGTTGGCTACATCCTTCTGTCTCCCACATCTCAGGTATTTATAAACATTGATGAGATCCCCTCTCAGTCTTCTCCAGACCCAGGTCTCTCAGCCTTTCTTCATAGGGAAGATACTCCAGGCCTCGTATCATCTTTGTGGCCCTCTGCTGGACTCTTTCCAGGAGATCCCTGTCTTTTTGTACTGGGGAGCCCAGAACTGGACACAATACTTCAGGTGAGGCCTGACCAGGGCAGAGTAGAGAGGGAGGGATCACCTCCCTTGACCTCCTGGCCGTGCTCCTTTTAATGTACGCCAGGATCCCATTACCCTCTTGGCCACGAGGACACACAGCTGGCTCATGGTCAACCTGTCATCCACCAGGACCCCCAGGTCCTTCTCCGCAGAGCTCCTGTCCAGCAGGTCATCCCACAGCCTGTACTGATACTTCCGGTTGTTCCTTCCCAAGTGGAGGACTCTACACTTGCTCTTATTAAATTGCTTTTGGTTTCTTCCTACCCAACTCTCCAGCTGGTCTAGGTCTCACTGAATGACACCACAGCCTTCTGGTGTGTCAGCCATTCCTCCCAGCTTTGTGTCATCGGTGTACTTGCTGAGGGCAGACACTATTCCCTCATCAAGGTCGTCGATGAAGATGTTGAGCAAGACAAGACCCAGCAGTGACTCCTGGGAAACACCACTAGTCACAGGTCTCCAGCTGGACTCCGTGCCACCGATCACCACCCTCTGAGCTCAGCCAGTCAGCCAGTTCTTAACCCACCTTGCTGTCCACTCCTCTATCCCACACTTTCTCAGCTTTGCTAGCAGGATGTCATGGGAGACGGTATTGAAAGCCTTGCTAAAGTCAAGGTAGATGACATCCACCGCTCTCCCCCATCTACCCAGCTGGTGATGCCACCATAGAAGGCAAGGAGATTGGTCGAGCATGACTTTCCCTTGGTGAATCCATGCTGACTACTCCTCATAACCTTCTTCTCTTCCAATTACTTGGAGATAACATCCAGAACAAGCTGTTCCAACACCTTTCCAGGGACAGAGGTGAGACTGACTGCCCTGTAGTTTCCCGGATCCTCCTTCCTGCCCTTCTTGAAGACCGGAGTGACACTGGCTGTCCTCCAGTCTTCAGGCACCTCACCTGTTCTCCAGGACCTTTCAAAGATCACAGAGAGCAGCTCAGCGACCACGTCTGCCAGCTCCCTTAGCACACATGGATGCATCCCATCAGGACCCATGGATTTGTGTCTGTTGAGCCCACTCAGATGCTCCCAAACCACTCTCTCATCAACCAGGGGGGAGCTCTCCATTTCCCAGACTATTTGTCCCTGTTTGTCCTCTAGCCAGGGATAAGGAGTCCTGGGGCGGGGGGGGGGGGGAATCCTTTAAAAAAAGATTGAAGCAAAGAAAGCATTCAGTATCTCCACCTTCTTGGCTTCTCCCATTACCAGGAAACCCCACTCGTTCAGCAAGGGACCCACATTATCCCTAGTCTTCCTTTTGCTGTTTACATACTTGAAAAATCCCTTCTTACTATCTTTTATCTCTTTGCTTTAGCCTTCCTTGTCGCATCCCTGCAGGCCCTGACAACACCTCTATACTCCTCCCAAGAGGCCAGGCCCTTTTTCCACGTTTCATAGACCTTCCTCTTCCTTTTGATTTTATCAATGAGCTCCTTGCTCATCCACACAGGTTTCCTGCCCTTCTTCCCTGATTTCCTACTCTTCGAGATGCACCAATCCTGAGCTTGGAAGAACTGCTGCTAAAATGTAGCCCAGCTCTCACAAGCACCCTTGCCTTCAAGCAAGCTAGCCCATGGGATACTCCCAAGCAGTTCCTGGAAGAGGTCAAAGTTGGCTCTTTGAAAGTCCAGGGTAGTAATCCTGCTTTTAGCTGTACTTCTTCCACCAAGTTCCATCTTGAACTCCACCATCTCATGGTTGTTGCATGCCAAGCTGCCCCCAACCTTCACATCCCTAACAAGCCCATCCCTGTTGGTAAGAACAAGGTCCAGAAGCACCCCCCGCTTCGTTGGCTCCTCTACCACCTGCGTCAGAAAATTTTCTACAACGCATTGTAGGAACTGTTTGAACTGTGCATGCCTGGCCGAGTTGCTTACCCAGCAGATGTCTGGGTAATTGAAGTCCCCCATGAAGACCAGTGCCCGTGATCATGAGCTACTCGCAGCTGCTCGTAGAAGGCCTCATCGACCTCCTCCTGATCTGGTGACCTGTAGTACACCCTCACAACAGTGATTTATTAAGCTCTGCATCTAAACATCTTTTAAAGTCCTCCACGGATGGTGACTCAACCACTTCCCTGGGCAGCCTATTCCAATGCCTAGCAACCCTTTCAGTAAAGAAGTTTTCCCTAATATCCAACCATAACCTCCCCTGGTGAAACTTAACCCATTCCCCCTCGTCCTATCACTGGGCATATGGGAGAATAGACCAACCCCCACCTCTCTACAGCCTCCTATAAGGTACCTGTAGAGTGTGATAAGGTTGTTACATTGCAGGTGGCCAACGTGCCCGGCTGGACTACAACCTGTGTTGATCTGTGTTGCTGCAGTTTGACTGCTCCCATTTGCCTAAAATATGTCAGGTTATTTCCCATGACTGCAGTCATGCATTTGCAGTGCATTGATGAGCAGCCGTGCTGACCAGTTTGCTGGTTTGAAATGTGCAAGGCAGTTTAATTTATTTCTTCAAAAACAAATGTGCTGCTGTTGGCAGCTATGGAGTATTCCTACCTGTGGATTCCACATCCAGCAAGAGTTCATCTTCTGGACTTCTCTGTACTGTCCAGATCATTGGGTCCACCCACCCCTCCCAAAGCAGGTTCCTCAGAGCAGGCTGCCCAGGTAGGTGTCCAGACAGGCCTTAAATATCTCCAGAGGAGACTCCACAACCTCTCTAAGCAGCCTGTTCCAGTACTCAGTCACCCTCACCGTGAAGTTCTTTCGCATGTTGGTGCAGAACTTCCTGCACTCCATCTTGTGGCCATTACCCCTTGACCTGTCCCCCAAAAACCACTGAAAAGAGTTTGGCCAAATCCCTCTCCCACCCTTCATGTATTTATAAACATGGATGCGATCCACCCTCTCAATCTTCTCTTCTCCAGGCTGAACAGACCCAGGTCTCTCAGCCTTTCCTCATAGGGAAGATACTTCAGGCCCCACATCATCTTTGTGGCCCTCTGCTGGACTCGTTCCAGGAGATCCCTGTCTTTTTGTACTGGGGAGCCCAGAACTGGACACAATACTTCAGGTGAGGCCTGACCAGGGCAGAGTAGAGGGGGAGGATCACCTCCCTTGACATTCTGGCTGCGCTCCTTTTAATGCAAGCAAGGATTGTTTATTAAGTTTCAATATAATTCACAGCAAAAACTGCTTACAGCACATATCTACTCTAGTCTTACATACAGATACTAAAAGAAAAAAAAAATTAAAAAAGTTTTATCACTGAGATCTGAGTCTCAGCCACACAGCAAGCTGGAGCTGCAGTAGCAATGACTTCTGAGCTGCCAAAACACTGAGCATTCAGGCACCTGCTTTTCAGGACAGACTCCACAGCGCTGCCTTTATGTGGTACATTGAGGCAGGTATATATCTGAGAGCTGTATTCCTAGCAAGTGTGTTAGATGACAACCTACCTTAAACAGATGGGAGAAAACAGAATGTTGTAACATAAACCTTCAGCTTTGCTGATTTCTAGACCTTTGGCTACTAACTGGTCTGCTTGAAACAATCCACTGAGTATTCACAATTTCATGGGTGGGCTTCATCTCACCTAAATACAGATATTGAAGCATGAGTTATCAAAGTCTGTTAGTCACTCACGGATAACAGACTGTGTTCTTTAAATAAAGAACTAAAAGGCAATTCCAGAAGGCAATTTAGACAAGTGCTTAGGATAGCTGGAATGAATCACACATGGGAAGTGCCTATTTCTCTCCATTCGTAAGAAGAGGAGACTGAATGACTGCTTCAAGAGTCTCCATGTGAGCTTGTCACCCTTGACTCCATTCACAGACAATGGAAAAAAATAGACACTTTTTGAATGCAATTAATCTAACCAAATGTACAGAGATGATTCACACCCTACATATGCCTGTTTTTCTTCTATCACTGTTTAGGAGCTTGGGAAGGCTAGCTCAGACAAATGTGTCTATTGTAGATGTTTCATTCATTTAATATTCATTAAATACTGTTAAATCTCCACCGTAAACTGGGTCCATGTTTTTTAATTATTAATATAATTTTATTTTATTTTATTTATTTTATTTTATTTTATTTTATTTTATTTATTTTATTTGTAATCATATAGGAAACTAGTGGATCTGGTAAATATGATATCCAGGCTTCCTGAATCTTAGTGTCTTGACACATGGGACAATCCTGAGTTATCTTTAGGTTGCATAACCCTCAAGTCCTGTTGCTGCCAGCTCACAGGACTCAGTACTTTCTATTCAGTGACCATATGAACCATGTATGTTTAGCAGAAATATCCATGTCCTCCATAACCTTGGAATGCTGCATGTCCTGTCCCATCTCCAGACATCTCATCCCCATTGTCCATTCACTCTATATCTTAAAGTTCTCAATTCACTCAGGTCTGCTGGTCTACCTCACTTCAGCTGTTGCTGGTATTAGCAATTTATCCCTCCCTCCTTCCCTTCCTCCCTTCTTTTCTTTGTCCCTTCTTCCCTCCCTCCTTTCCTCCTTTCTTTCCTCCCTCACTTTCCCTCCCATTTCCACTCCTCTCATTTCCATTCCTCCTTCTTTTCCTTCTTCTCAACTTCCTTCCCTCTCTCCTTCCCTCTGTAACGAACTAAACAGTTGGCTTAACTATTTTGTCCCTCTTGATTTTCAAATGAAATGGAACTAAAGGATCTCCCTGGCTTTATATGTGTGTGTATGTGAAAGCAGATGGTGATACATTTTCTAATACTCACTCTACCAAATGCATCAAAAGACACAAATGGTTGTTCCCAATGACAATCCCAATATGTTCATTTTTCCTATTCACAGCTGTCAGAATGATGTAATAAAAAGTAAACTGTACTTTATGGTAAATGCCTCAGGGTAAATGTAGTTCACATATGCCATTAGAGTATTTCTTTGTTTTGTTCTCAAAATATAAATTCCCTCATCTTGAAATACTGCATATTAGCTTCAGATCAGAAAAGAAATGGTAAAAAGAATTCTTTAAAACAAAATCCTATCATATTTCCTTTTTTTTTTTTGTCTGTTCTTTTTTTTTTTTTTTTTTTTTTTTTTTACAAAAAATTGTTAAAAATAAAGAAAATAAAAAAAAATAAAATAAAAAAAATAAAATAAAAAAAAAAAAAAAAAAAAAAAAAAAA